>KB310884.1:31474-47639 GCA_000328365.1 Capitella teleta
CATCATCATCATCATCGCTTCTGTGTATCAAGGACTCTCTCTCCCAGGAAGATTTCCTCGTCGATACCGGCACTCAAGTGTCTGTGGTGCCAGCGTCAGAGTCTGATTGCGCATGCATGTCATGGAAGACCTGCAATAAAAGTCCCCAGTTGCAGGCTGCAAATGGATCAAGTATAAAATCTTACAGTACCGTGTCACGTGTTGTGTGTTTTGATGGTCGCCGATATCGCGGGGATTTTGTGATCGCAGATGTAAAACGACCTTTACTAGGCGCAGACTTTCTCCTAAGACATGCATTATTGGTGGATTTGAATCAACGCCGACTGTTACACTATGAGGATTTAACGACTGTGGCCTGTTCCATTGACGTTCCCCTACATGAAACACCGCTTGGACTCTCTGTGGTAACACAGGCTGATGATATTTCCGCTCAGCTATTGCGGCGTTTCCCACAACTCACGCAGCCGAATTTCGCACTTTCGAAACCTCAGCACGGAATCGAGCATCACATACCCACAACCGGCCCACCCTTTTGACCATCTTTTAGAACTTTGAATCATTCGTCCGTCTAGAAGCTGTTGGTCGTCTCCACTACATATGGTGCGTAAGACGAATGGAGAGTGGCGCCCATGCGGAGATTATCGTCGTCTCAACGTCGCATCGACGCCTGATTGGTACCCGGTTCCGCATGTGCAGGATTTTGTTGGTAATTTACACGGAGCAACTGTTTTCAGTTCCCTAGATTTGGTTCGGGGATATCACCAGATACCAGTGAGAGAGGAGGATGTGCACAAGACAGCTATAACAACCCCATTTGGTTTGTGGGAATTTGTAAGGATGCTATTCGGTCTGTGAAACGCTGGGCAAACTTTCCAACGCATGATGGATTCGGTGCTGCCTGTGGTTCCTCCATCTCACCGTCGGGTCGTCTTCGATGCGGTCCAGGAGCTCTCCCATCCGGGAATTCGTGCTACCCACAAACTGCTAGCAGAGAGATTTGTTTGGCATCGAATGTCTTCAGAAATTACACAGTGGTGCAGGGAATGCATGGCATGCCAGACATCGAAGGTTCAATCTCACGTCAAGTCAAGGGTCCAGCACATTCCCATCCTGGATGCGCCATTTCGTGAGGTTCACGTCGACATCGTAGGTCCTCTCCCTGTTTCTGGGGATTCAGTCATCTATTGACGGTAATGGAGCGATATTCCAGGTGGCCAGAGGTCTTTCCATTACAGATCGCTGCGGCGTCGGAATGTGCCCATCAGTTCCTCCTTGGTTGGGTGGCGCGATATGGATTACCCGTCGGTATCACCAGCGACCGAGGTTCTCAGTTCACTTCGGCCATGTGGGAGCACATGGCAGAAACCTTGGGCACAAACATCACACACACGACGGCGTACAATCCGGAAGCCAACGGGATGCAAGAGAGGTAGCACAGATCACTAAAGGACTCTTTGCGGACTCGCCTGAACTCCCCAGCATGGATTAAGCAATTGCCATGGATGATGCTAGGGCTTAGGACAACCCCAAAAGACGACTTTCCTGTTTCTCCAGCCGATTTGATTTTCCGGTCCCGCCTTCTGTTGCCATGCCGCCGCAGAACTTGGACTCTGTACCTGACGTCCCACGAGTGCCGGCACATCAGGACAAGCGAAAAGTGTCTGTGCCAAAGCAGATGCTGACGGCACGATACGTGTTTCGTGACAATGCACACTGACGACCTCTCGACCGTCCGTCGACTTTACATGACTCGTTTAAGAAGAAACTGAAATTCGATTTTCATAGTTTTCCATTTCACATAATGCGCATGGAAGCATTTCTTTCGTATATTTGCGCTTTATAAATGAATTACTATTATATATATTATCTATAGATCACCACAAGTACTCTGACATGGTCAGGGACAGATGCAGATGAACGCAGAGGGCAAGGAGGCAAGATGTTGTGTGAGGCTGACAATGGCATCAGAGATCCAATGAAGTCAAACACCATGGATCTCACCATTCAGTGTAAGTATTATTAACTTAATAATTACCATTAAAAGACTTCTTTCAGATGCTCCGTATGGACTGAGCATAGCTCCAGGGTCTTCGTCAGTTGAATTGAACGAAGGAGATAATCTGCCAGACAGAGTGTGCTCAGCCAATTGTGAACCTTTGTGTTCATTCACTTGGCATTTCAACAGTGAAGATGGAGATGTTGTTGAGAACTCGGACACACTTTCCATGCAGAATGTCCAACGAGGAAAACACGGTTCCTACTTCTGCAAAGCATTCAATGAAATACATCCTTCTGCTCATGATAACTTTGATCTGGTTGTGAATTGTGAGTCGACTAATGTGGAGTATTCATCATTCTGATGCAATTCTCATTCAGATGGCCCAGAGATTCAGGAGTTCAAAACTACACCACAAGATGGCAGCATCATAGAGTCAAACAGCACGACTTTCTCCTGCTCTGTGGACACCCGACCGGGGGCTTCCATTCGTCTAACTGGACCACAGGGTTTGTCTGAATCAGTAGAAGATGAAGCAGAATTGCAGCACACGATTCATGACATTGGGTGCATTCATTCTGGGACATACACATGCACAAGCAACAACAAGGAAACAGGAATTGAAGTGGACAAAACAATGGACATCCAAGTAAAATGTCAGAATAATTTGTTTTCATAATCAATTGTTTTTTTCATATTCTACCTTTATTTGTCGGTTTCTTATATACTATTCAATATATTATAATTATATTCTATATAATATTAATATTCTAATATTTAGTATTTGAGCTTTGTAGATTTGCTATTTTTGTAATCTGGCTATTTTACACTAACACAACTGGTTATAACAGTAGATCTCATTATATTATTAACATGGAAACGATCTAATTTTGTTCTTACATTTCAGGTTCTCCTTCTTTGCAAATGGCATTTCCAGAAGATAGAATCCACGGCGTGACAGAGGGAGCCAGTGTCTACTTCTTCGTTGAAGCCCTCAGCCATCCAACTCCTGATTTCCAGTGGAAACGCACCTTCAATAACGGAACCAATGTCAACCTTCCAAGCGACGACTCTGGCAACCAATCCATTTTGACGATTTCTCAAATCAAATTGGAAGATTTCGGCAATTACACTGTTTCAGCTCAGAACATCATTGGTCGATGGGAGGATGTTAAGTTTGAATTGCGAGCATTAGGTATGCCTTTCAGGGTAGATGAGTCATTCTTATAGTTTTGTAATCTAGCCAAACCTCAACCTCCCACGGAGCTTTCCTCTAAAGCAACCGCCAAGAGTCTTACTCTGTCTTGGACCCCTGGATGGGACGGTGGACCCCCTCAAACCTTTACAATCACTTACTCAACTGACGGATTTGAGAAAAATATTTCCGACATCCCTGATTCGCCAGACTTCAGTCGAATTTCATATAAATTGACTGAAGGAATTTCTGCAGAGAAGTCGTATACAGTGGAAATATTTGCAACCAACAGCCAAGGGTCAAGTGAAGCCATCTCTTGGGATCCCATCACCACACCTGGTATGTCGCAATGTCATCTACAATGTCTATGTACCAATGTATATTTTGCAGCTATACCTTCCTTCAAAGTGAACAGCATAACCATCGAAGGAGACCAGGCTTTCATTAAATGGACATTGGATAAGGACTTGGTGGACAGAGTGCTGGTCAGGGCTGCAGGAAAAACAAAAACCGAGAACTTTGTTGAGACCAATGTGACTGACTTTGATCAGGATCCAATAGTTGTTGATCTGCCGTCTGCTTCCAGCTACTTCTTTGACTTTTTCGTTTACATGGGGGATGATCTGTTGGTTTATCAACCTGATTTCAATCGTAAGTAGCGTGACTGACCAACATTAGTCAAATTGACCATTTGAATTCACCAGCCAATCCAGAAGAACCTCCTGACATCGGCCTTGTAGTTGGTGTGATCATCGGTTTTGCATTGCTTGTTGCACTTTTGATTTCGGCAATATTCTTCCTTAGGCGAAACAAAAATTCCAAAAGTGAGTAACACCCTCGATAAGCTTTCTTGAATACCTCGTCTGACATCCGTGGTTTCATAGCAGGTCGTGATGAAGAAGCAACCCCTCAAAGGTGAGAATGCATTGCAAAGCAAAGCAAACTGATTCCGTGTATCGTGGTATCGGGTCGGTACTATGGCCCTACACATATATTTCGGAGCCCGGATGCGGCGTTGCCATTCCTACAGGACTTCTTGCAATGCAGAGCATCTCGACCAATCACATGCGAATTAATATAAATGAGCCTCATTAGTATGCAGATGTCCTAAGTCGGAACTAATTTTATTTGCCAAAGCTCATTCATCGTCTCGAGAACATCTCAGGGATAGGCTGAGAGTTGAGATATGGTGTCTTGGTATATTCGTCCAAATACCAGACCTTGAGTCATATGATTCTAGTTAGATTGATCTGATTGGCTAAGATACTCTGCGCTGTCAGTCTACCACAATCCGTCTCTGGTAATATAATGTGCCATTCACCTTTCCAGGCCTGGAATGCCAAATGAAGACCCAGTGGCGCCCGGAGGAGTCTATGAGACAATTGACCCTCTTCGGGTCATTGACCCACCTCCCGAGTACAAAGCCATTGAAACATACGAGGAAATTCGATCGGTGGTACAACTATTGCAAACAAATGGGATCCAAATGATGGATTCCGTTTTCAGGAGACAGAACCATACTCTGTGATGATGAGACCAATCTCAATCTCTGAATTGAATCTCGGTGCTTCATCGAACGTTGACACGATGCTCAGTCTGCAGAAGGGAACACTCAATGGTGAAAGCCAGCCTCCCACAGACATCTTGATCATGCAACCACAGACAGGTACTGCTTGCATCCACATTGATCAGGCTGAGTTGCATAATTTGCTTATTATCAGACTCAGCACGAGGGGATTTCGCAGCAGAGTATTTGGAAGGGCAGTTGGTAACTGTAGAAAAATTGAGGAACATCCTGAACATTGAAGCACCACTCGGCTTCATCCGTCAGCAAGGTTTGTCTGAACAGTGTCACTGAAGGTTCAAAATATTCTCTACCCTTGTAGGATTGAGACAACCAGTGTACAAGCAACCTGTTCTTGTTCTCTCAGACCATCTCAAGAAAGACAACCTGATCTATGAAAACGTGACCCCAAAATCCCAACAAATATATCAGAACGCACAAACAGTGCAGCCGGATATGAAGAGCATCTTTATCGGAATATCCAATGGATTGGCTCAATTGCACGCGGTATTTTATCCTTCAGTATTCAATATTCAGTGCATGATTTTTTCGTAGATTGGGGCGTTGACGTATGGGCTGAATACTGGGTCTGTGTTTATCCATGAAGAGAATGGACATCTGATTGCAAAGCTGAGCAGCTTCTCTGAAGCGTCGCTGGTCAGACAAAGGGACAGACTGGACTTTGAAATGGTCAGTGCACGATTACACTGGACAACGGTCAACTGAAGTGCTTACAGGGTGAAAGGGATGTGAGGAGACTTCCTCCGGAGACGATTGACTCATTGGAACACACCTGCAAATCGGATGTGTGGGTCATGGCCATCCTCTTCTGGGAAGCCATTTCAGGTGTGGCTATGTGCTGATCCATTAAATTGCTATGGAATTGATCACAATTAACAGGTTGTGTGCCATACAAGGCATACGTCGATGACAATGAGGCTGAAGCTGCCATCGTCGGAGGCTCAAAGCTGGAAAAACCTATGGAATGTTCGCCAAAAATGTGAGAATAATATCTAGAAATATATAACGACGGTTCATTTTGAGTTTCTTGTCCATACGACGATGTAAAATGAAGACAAGATGAGAAATAATGGAGATAAATGACACCCAGTTTTGATTAGAAAGAAGCACCTGATGACGTCAGTTGCATATTTCCAGGTATGACCTGATGCTGAGTGGATGGATGCTGAATCCTGAAACAAGACCATCAGCAGCACAAGTGGCTAAGCATTTATCAAGCATGAATGCCCTCTGATAACATTATCCAGTATTTGTGTTTATTGATGGAATTCCATAGAATATGCAAAATAATCGATACGAATAAATAGTACTGATTTGCGTTCTTATTTAATTAATCGTTTCCTGGAATCGTTCGACGAACTTCAGCCGAGAAGCAAAAGGGTGAGTTTCCCATCCAAAGAGCACAGATTCCATGTCCATAATCTCCTTCTAAAATGCACTGGTTCTATCATCAACTAATTAATGTATTTAATACACTGAATAATGTTTGCATCACTTCAAGAAGTATCGTCAGAATGCGGGTGCAAGGCAGGCCGTAGCACCTGCAGGTGCATCGCTTGTTTCGACAGGAACGGTGAAGTTACAGCATATCATTCTCAGCAGGTAGTCTGGGGCTCATCGTGGTTTCAGAATCAGCACGAAGTGGTGGACCTCCACTCTCCATTCTCATTTTCGGGTTTCATGCCGTCCATTATCCCAACACAAACCATGAGCTGGAGATTGACCCTGGCTGCTGCTGCACCTCGGTTGCAGACTTTATATAGGAGCGAAGCGCTCTCGAGTCACGCTGCTCGTGGTAGAGACAACTTTCTTCGTAATTAAGGCATTTATAAAGGAGCAAGCCAACAAGGGATACCAATCTCGCTTTCCTGTTCATCAAGACATCCGTTCATAGCTTCACATTCAATTTCCTGATGATTTTAAATTGTTGGTTCGCACCAGAACGTGCATATTATTTCAAATGCTGGCTGCATAATACTGAAGGCATTCTTCTTCACAAATTGTTATCATGTGAAGCGGTATCACAACCATTGGAGACGTGGAAGAACAGAATGTGCTCGCACATCTGACTCCTTAGGGTTTTATTCGTGAAGTAGATATCATATTTAGTTATTTTTGTACATGTATAGTTGTTTATATGCCATTAATTTCAATAAATAAATTTAAAAAATAAAATATTTATTTATTTATTTTTGTACATGTATAGTTGTTTTATCCGACCTGTAATGTATATACCATATAAATTCTCTTGGACGGCAATTGAGATACATGAGTAACAGCAACAGGTCGGTATCTTCCCCACTCAAGCTACATGTAGTGGGCATTTGAAACAATTCTCTGACAGCTCATTTTATCATGTCAACGTCAGCGTTAGATTCAGCCTGGAGAACCTTGCAATCCACCCTCTTGCCTCTTGAGCTCGTCAGTGTTCATGCCAATCAAGCGTTCTTTATTTCTCTCCCGAGAGAGGAAAGCATCACTCTTGCAGTATTGCCAGAAAAATACGCGTGCTCATTGAAACATACAATACATTTGCGAAAATGTGTGCTGTCTTCGATGAAGGAACCACTTGAATACCCGTCGAAAGCCACAGTGCTTTTTCAAACTTGTAATATTATGCATTCAAATATGTAAATTATGTATTCATCCAGCGGAATTGAACCGCTACGCCTTTGGCTTACGAATGTAATTGAGTATGCATGTAGTATCGTTTATCCAGTATTCGAAGACGCATCTCAGTCAACATTTCTGAAACTGATGCTATTATTAATTAATATGTAATAATAACTACATTAATTGCTTAATTACATAATAATATTAATTGCTTAATTACATAATAAATATTACTACGACTCTCTTCATAAGAATTTCTCTAAGTCTTTTTTTTTGTGAAAATTAATGTGCGCTAATATAAAGCAATTATTTTGACGTTTCCAGAACTTTTCGCACCTGTGATTAATAGACCCTACCAGAAACTTTACAGATACACATATTAGTATGTTTTGAGACATTTCTCATCAACTTTGATATAGATCATTATTGAGATATACTGGTTGCTTATGTTTGGACGGTAAATTCAACTTTGACGCAATCAAGGTAACTAATTAGCAGAAAAAAATACCTTTCCGACGTCGGATTTCAGTAAAGCTTTTTTTCTCTATATAGGCAACCCAAACACTATTCAAAACCCTTTTTTTTGGGGGGGGGAGGGGTTCGCTTTTTTCATAGATGTACTCCACTAATACTTAATCAAAATAATAAAACCGGGAAGTCGCTTGTTACACTCAGACTGACTGTTCGAGTTATGTAGCCAGATAACCGAACTCGACTTCATCTCGATCGGTAATTAGACTCCTTTGAGTTGTTTCGTTTGCGGTGAATCTGATGCAAACTGTCTTTGTAGCGTTGAAATTATTTGCCTTCGTTCACAGAATGATTCTGGTGTATTTAGCATATTTTGCAATGCTCTGAGACTTAATAAAATCATAATATCGTCGGCATTACCTTAAAGTAATTGCGACCCAGGTGACACCCTGTGTCAGGTCTTTGGACAATTCGACAATTGGTATCCCCAGGAAAAGTTCTTCCCGATAGCAGTATCACTCCAGTGATCAGACGTCCATGCATCAGTGTACTCTAATGTTCATTAACCACGTTGGCAAAACAAGTGAGCTTCTGGCAAATCCCACATCGCGCCATAACGTGTCGCTCCTATCGTATGAGCTGATCCATCAAATCATCAATTGTATTGACGCCACATTTGAAAAATTAATTGTTATGTGAGACAGGTGGGTGGCCCATTACACCTGAATAGGAGTTACCACGTGAGCTGTGAGCGTGGGCTGAGGTCCAATTGATCGCAATGCCGATGGTTCCCGGAGGCCATAAAGAACAATGGACGCTGGGATCATGACTCTGTCACCAATTATGCCCTCGCGTCGAAGCAGCGTCGTCGCAGCAGCCTTTGTTGCCTTGTTGCTTCTGCCCTCAACAGGTAATGTGCCTTCTTTGATCTTTGCTTGTTTGTTTGATTTAGGTCGTCTTTATTTTACTTATGAACTCATTTCCTATATGTTTGTGTTTTGATTTTTGCCTCTTTGGCACATTTGACGAATTTCTCAACTGAGCCGCGGTGAGATTGATCAATCGCACACGCTTGAGTGTAATATAAACACTTGAATGGCTACATTGGAGAAGAAAAAGAAGAACAAAAAGTAATATAGGAATTACCAGTAATTCATATACACCTGCTAAAGTATTCTTTATTCTGTTATTATATAGTTTAAAATGTGAGTACTAGTATATAATTATGCTTTTGTACCCCTATGCTCGTCTGCTGCTTGGCCGCTGAAAGAATTAATTATTAAATTAACTTTCATTACTCACAAGTTTAGTCGTTTAATTAGTTTAAATCCTACCGAGAACTTTGGAGTAGTATAACTGGGTCCAGGGCGGTGTGACCCCACGTGCATGCCTGTTTGAACTCATCATACATGCCAAACCCAATGGGACAAAGGATCTTCGATTTTCATTACACTATTTGAGTTGCAAAACAGAATTGGCAATACACGTGGTGCATATACAGGTGCACTTCTAAGCAAGTTGGCTTGATATACCAAAATATACTCACTCCATTTAGATACTCCACAACCTAGCTGGTTACAATGGAGCCAATGGAAGACGCGTTTTCTACCTAAATGGAGTATCTTTCGTTATACCATTTAGGCTTATAGCACAACGATTCAATAGTTTCAAAAGAACCATAAAATTTATAAAAACTTTAACTCTACAAAACAAGTTTTGGTTTAATTGTGATATCTTGGGCCGATTCCAGAAAGAAACTTATCTTTGGGACTCAAGTTAAGTCCACTAGGCTTTAAGTTAAGTTTTCAGGTTAAGTCGATTCCACAAACGCATTTTTGCTGAACTTAGCTTAAGTAGCGTAAATCGGATTTGGCTATCTGCCAAAGAATGCATAAGACATGGCAGGGAATTTGATTAGTGGTAAACGTACCTTGCAACATGACCTTTATGAACTCTTTATGATTTTTCCGAAACTTTATCGAAAACGAAAGCATCACAAACGCGAAATGCGAGTGTATAGCATCGTTGATTCTTAATCATAACGCAACAAGTGCTCTTTTTCTGCTTCACAGTCATAACGCTTTTTGTTTTGTTTTGTTTTTTTCATAACACTATTTTTTTTTTTTTTTTCTTATAACGCTTCCAGAGCATTGCTCCTGTCCCGAAGGCTCCTTCTAGGTATTGACACCATAGCATTAATCTGGCGTCTTCTGATCGGCGCCATCTTGAATTCACTAAGTTTGATTTAAGTCAGGTGGAGAGGTCACTTAAGTTTTGCAGGGTCTAGAGGACTTAAGTTTGTTTCTGGAATTGTTTTAGTCAACTTAACTCCCCCCAAACTTAGTTTTACCACTTTAGTTTCTTTTGGGAACACAAATCACCAAAATGCCGCTGGGGACGTGCAAAAAGATAATGCCATTGGGTGTTATAGCAACAGCATGTCATTCAATGCATTAAACTTCAACGCAAGCAAAAAAGAAAAAAAATCAAGAATCATTCAGAGATGTGACCAAGGAAAATTTTTAATTAAGCTAATGATGAACATTGTTCAAGGAAACATTAACGTAATAGCAGCAATATTAGTTCATGATGCCAAACTATAATATATATGCTTCAATTTATGATTTACAGCAAAATTGCGAAATCAATGAGCTATATAGATATGCATTTCCACCTGACATGACATTACATAATCATTTAATGTATGATGAAAACCAATGCAATTCAACAATTACAAGGATTGTCAATACTACAGTATATAGGCTGTGCAGAACCATCCAATGTGCAAGATGGTCTAACTAAGTCTGCATGTTGACAGAAGTTGATGTTTTTATGTCAACACGTAAAACACATATGTAATAACACGTAAAGTAACATAAAATTTCATTAAAGAAAATTTTCAATTAAAATTTTTTTTAATGAAATTTTAGGTCTTGGTTCTGACACAGGACATACATGTATATATATTTTTAGCCGTTTGCGGCTTCAAAATGCTTATGTAATGAGATGGAATAATAATCAGAGTCTCCTACCCGACTCTCTCCGTTATGACATCATAACACCCCACCATAAACCCTAGGGTACTAAAGTTTTTATCGACGCACTCAAAATTCCATTTAATGTTAAACAGATCAACGAATTTTTTCAATATTGCAACTCTCATGATACTCATACTTGATCAAATGGAAATCGTAGCGCATAAACATAATGATTAATAATAATCGCTTTGTAAAGTACACCTGAGAATGAAGTAATATTGACTCGAACAATTGACCACATAATTGACACATAGATTGGCAAAAACACTCAATTATTTTGTTTTGAATCTGTTCTTGTTGTTAATTGTATGAGAATCAGTCGATTCAAATTTCTTGTGATATGCTAATAACCCTATAACTCAAGATATTAATGATTTATCATCATTTTCTGACTCAAGGCGATGAAGCCAAATCGTTTGTGTTGATCGGTAATCATAGCAACCTATTTTGTCGCGGGTCGCTTTGCGGATTTTCCGGGGTATTATGACGTCATTCGCAGCTCCAATAGCGGCAAATATGCAAACCAAAGCGATTAGGGTGTATATTCCGTGAATTTGGCATTATCTCGGGCATTTTGGTTGATCTTTAAGATTTGTGAGAAATGTTGATATCACACTCACGATTTAAAGTGCAAATTACAGTACCAAAAATTATAAAAAATATCCAATTTTCGTTAATAAGGAATGAGGAATTTAATTAATAGCACTATGTACAAACGAGGCCTGCTGATCTAATACGTCTGCGTGAGAAATTTCCTTTGTGTCACAACTTTACAAAGACACTAAAGCCGCCCATTGTTACAGGGTTTTTCCAATGTTTACGGGCTTTTATCTTCCGTAAAAAAAGTGGGATTTGGTGCAATTGATCCCCATTTCAATATATGGGGATATATTTTTTTCTCTCTCTCAGCTACTCTTGAAATGGCCTTGGGTATCTATTTTCTTGGCGCATCCTGCCTTTTAAGCAATGGTCACCGACTCACAGAATCATAAATGGCACTCAAACATGCTCTAGTTTAGGTATAACATTACTATTATTTTTCAGGGGCTGCCTGTCCTGCTAAATGGGAGTCGTTTCAAGAGAACTGTTACTTATTTTCAAGTGACACTGCAAATCACGATGATGCTGCTGTCAACTGCAAAAATGAAGGAGGAACTTTACTAGTCGTTCAATCCCAGGAAGAACAGACTTATCTAAGTACAGCGTAAGTCCAATAGCATTTTCAACAATTGCGTGGTATATCACGCAGAGCCGACACGCGGACAGTTAGTACCTAGAACTTTCCGATGAATGTGAAGTAGTCTCAATATTGCGGAAGGGGGTTCTGATAGTGGTTCATATCGACACCGTGAAGGTATGAGCTTTTATCAGCATACAGTCGACCCTCATTTATACGACCATGTTCGTTCCCAGTGATTCTGGTCGGATTAATATAAAAGTCGGATTAACAAATTCGCCTCAACTAGGGTCCGTATATGGGATGTATATTGTTGCGTTTATATCGCACAGGCCAATCCATCTAAAGTTCTGATAAATAGATGTGTGACCTATAAAGGAATATTGGCTGGTGTTTAAATTCCATACTCTGAAATTTTCCGAGCTTCATTTGTAGTCTCTGGAACATCAGTATCGTCAACCAGACAATATCATCTAGCCAGTAGAAATTCCAATGTGAATGTCGGACATTACGATGTACAATGTAAATTCGACCAACTTGAACTTAACTTGCAGGACTTGCACGATGCGTCACAATGTATTTGCGATTCATTGGTTTTCAGTCCTGCATCCTCGATAGACAGTCATCACATGGCCATGCGTCTTGTTGGTGGAGTATACAAATGGGAAGATGCAACTCCTATGGTTTTCTTCGATAGCATGGATGGCGAAAGCAAAGAGTGCGGCGTGATACGTCTCTCTCAAATTGGATTGCAGTTTGGGCAGTGGGAAAGCGAAGACTGCTCTGCGTTGCATCGCTATGTGTGCAAGCAAGCTGGTCAGTATTGCCCATTGGGGTGATCATAACGGGGAGCTTCGGGGATCAAATGAAAGCCCTCATAATTTGCCTGTATATACTTTCTACTGCTTTGGAAATCCTTGTAGTATTTATGAATATGGAAACTAAAGAAATGATAATAATTAGATATAATTAGATATAAATTATATGGTATTCTTCTGACCTCACATAATATGACAATCATCCTGCTTTTATATATATTCTTTCCACATTTCTTTTGACAAAATATTGGTCTTTTGAGCACTAAATATTCATACAGCCAAAAGGAAGGCACTAATATAATACTTTTTGTATCAGAGTGCCGTAAAACTCCATCCATACATACATACATGCATGCATACAGTCAAAAGAATATTTTGTACTTAATCGATAATTTTGTTTTTGGCTATGCTTTTTTTAAGCATTGTGACAGTTGGCATCATATCAATAATAAACGTTTTTCAGTCGCAGTCTGTGCACAATGGGAACAAGATGATGGAATAGCACTTATAATTCAGAGCATGACAACATGCATAAAATAAAACCTTTATTCCAATAATCCACACACTAAAAAACAGAAGGGTTTCTTCCGAAGGAATTCTTTTTAGAATCATCTTTTTGGTATTTGTGAACCAAACATTTATGTCCCCATTTAATCTAAGTTGGCCCAGCATCAATCCTTTACAGTCATTTGTGAAATGGCATAATTCATTGCAAGCAATTTTGCAAGTTTTCAATAATTCATCTTCTCAATCTTCCTCACTATATGTCAATTATTCACCGTGTTTTATTAATGTATTTACTAGATCCTGCATCAACCAGGCTAACCAAGGCTGAAACAACACTCATGAGAACAACTGAATGTGGCACAACGGCGGCTACCACACTAATTGAAACTGCATTGAAAACAACTGAAGCTGATACCACTCCAATTGAAACCGCTTTTAAAACAACTGAGGCTGATACCACTCTAATTGAAACCACTTTTAAAACAACTGAGGCTGATACCACTCCAATTGAAACCACTGAAGCCGATGCACTAACTGAAATTACCTTAAAAATCACTGAAACAGATACCACATTGAACGCAATTGAAACTACTTCAAAACATACCGAGGCTGTTACAATTCTAAATGAGAGTACATCACCACTTAAATTTACTCTTCAAACAGACAATGCTGATTTTTCATCGATTTTAGCCACTACAAAAACTGACACTATGCCAATTGAAACGACTCGATCAAGAACAACCTCTTCATTTTTCCAAACATTCACTCATGAATCACAATTTACAAAATCAAATACTGACTCAGTAAATATCGATTCTTCAAGTCAGGCATCACAGGCAAAGACTGGTTCGATCAAAATTTTATACACAAGTCCCATATATTCAACCATGAATGCAGTTGACAATATGAGCCTCTCGAAATATACAATTACACCTTCTCAACATCTCACTTCGTACATGTCCATCTCACACCACACAAATCTCCAAACGGAATGGTCATCAAATATCTCCTCATCAGAACCAACATCTCGTTCAGCTAACCCTCAGTTTCCTCGTGTATCGCCAACACCTATGATATTTACAAAGTTGGGTGAGTTAATTTTCTCACATCCGCAGTTTTCAGCATGTAAGATTGCATATACTGTTATTCCAGGTTTCAGTTTGAAGATTGAGACTTCAGAGGCTCCTGGAGGTGAAATCATCGCAGGAATTTCTGTTGTTCTTTGCTCCTTCGTGGGAATTTTCTTCGTCGTACTAGACTATAATCACTACAGAAGGGACTACAACAGGTATTTCAAGAGATACATGAGGCGTTCATATCTGCGACACTGGATGAAAGTGTACGTTCACTGTGATCCATGGGCGAGGGTGATCAAACGTCATGATGACATGCCTACAAATTTAGTCATACATAACGATAACAATTCAAATGATGAAATTTATACCAATGACGTAGCATTGTGAATTCATACTTACCGGTGTATTACTTCAATTAGACTGCAATTCTATTTCATACTTGCCGGCATTTCACTCAATGGGGCTGCATTTCTAATTCATATATGTATACTTGCCATCATACTTCATAAATGAGGCTGCAATTCTAATACGTGTACATCCTTGCGAACATATCTCTTCAAAGAAGCTGTATTTTTAATTCATTTAATATGTATTTTCCAGCAATGAAGCTGCATTTCTAGTTCATATATACTTGCCATCATATTTCGCAAATGAGGCTGCATTTCTAATTCATACTATATATCCTCTTCATTCAAGCAGCAATACTTAACCCTACTTGCCATGATATATCTTATTGAGGCTCCATTGAGAATACGTGTTTGCCAGCATAATACTTAGTATGCACTGCTTGCTGTATATAAGAAAAATTAAATTAAAAACTTAACTTTAATATAGTGGGTACCAGTATCCTCATTACTGTCGTGTTTTGTTTGTTTTTTTTATTTTTTTATTTTTTTTTTTTTTTTTCCAGTGCATTTTGGTTCAGCATTGCATGACCATTTGTATTGTTATCCCTGAAAATCAGCAAATAGAATTTGCAAAAGACTATATTATTAATTGAAATATTTCTTCGTTTGTATTCACTGTAACTCTGTATGACGCTGCAATCATAATGCTGATATTGTCAACCGGTCATTCTAATCTGCAGAATTCGCAAAAAAGCTTATGGGCATAATTGCTCCATTTCGTATGCTAGAAATATAGCTATCATGATACGTGTTATGAATGCGAATTCATCGAATAAATATATTTATTTGGTAAAAGATTCCTTGAAGCTTTTATCAATTACCTCATCGATTGGGAGTCTGAGCTGAAGATGCCTCTGCATTCGACTCGCCTCACTCATTTGTTACAAAGGTTCGTCATTGATCCCATCCAGGCTACTAAACAATATAAATGGAAATATCTTAAAAGCGTGTCAGTTCAAAACAAAACCAGTTCCATTGAACCGTGCATATGAATGCCATTCTTTTGTCTTATTTATCCAGGGGGCAAAATATCTTTGTGAATTTCTAAAATATTTTTGGTGAACGTTAAATGTCCGAATCACTCAACCACTCTGCACTACACTACTGCCAAGAAAAGTTTATGTCCCAATTTTAAGTCTCAAGTTGGCATGCTGCTCTCATGGAATAAGAGTCCTCCCTAAGGCTAGTTATTCAATCACGAGGCTGATTATACAAAATGGCTAAAACAACAGGAAGACCTGCATTCACGATGAATGATGTCACCTTGCAGTTTATACATTCT
>KB310891.1:3755-48166 GCA_000328365.1 Capitella teleta
TTCGTGTCTTATGTTTGTTTACCTACGACATTTTAAAGGGCGGATTTTGAAATTAATAATGATACAGAGTAGATTTGTTCCTGAGAATCGTGGTCGGAGGCGGATTACATGACACAATTAACATTACAAACGATTCGTCCCTAGGATGACGACTGTGAACTATCACAACTAAACTTATGTTTAGCGCATCCGATTAGGCCCTTTCATTGTGTAATCGATTGCGTAATGTCGATCAAAGCAGCCGCAAAGTTCAAAGCGATCTTATCTGTGCGATTTTTGGTTGACAAAAGATTAAACAGCGTTTTCGAGGCTTTGATAATTTATCCGAGTAAAGCTAGAGTAAAACAAGGCGTTAATGTAGTCGATGACAGAAAGCATTGGCCTCAGATGTTGAATAGACAGGAAACGTTAATGACCAATCAAAATAACACTGATAAATAAAATATTACGTGCAATATGTAAGAAGAACGGAACTGGACAAATTGTGACGCCGCATGGCGAAATGAGTCGCTTGTCACAACAACAAATTGTCAACTTATCGGTTTCATGTAGGCAAAGTTACAGCCATTAGTCGATTATTAGACTAGTATCAGTGGGAGTGACGAACAGTCAGTAAATTTAAAGCCGAGAATAAAAGAGTAAATCCGAAAGGCGCTCCGTTGCCATGGCGACGCATCAGGAATCATATTTCATGTAATAATATTTATATATCAGCATTTGCGATAAACGACACATTTCAGTGTGCGGCGTCAGAATTATAAGCTTATAGGCGAAAAAATTCTCGAAAAAATATGAGATAGAGATTCATGTTATTAAAATTCTAAATAGCGAAATTCAAATTTCCTCTCACAATATTTGTAAAATATGAGGTCATTGTTTCTCACCTTGATAGTAAATGAAGAGAGCTGCTACTTTGATGAAAGATCGAGACGTCGATGGTTGAATTTACCAAGAGACTGAGTTGTGGTAACTTTGGAAATGGCGATGTAATCGTGTAGACATTCGTTAGCTTTGAAAGCGAGAGGGGAACTAATGAGTGGAGAAGCCGGGGATTATTTTTATATATCGTCATTACGACCTGCTCGACAGATCTCTGCTTCAGCTTGACTCCGCCCTAAGTATGCCAAGTGCGCTCGAGCGTGCAAGCGAGCTTGAAGCAGGGAGGCGGAGCATAGCTCCAAGCCCTTTAATCTTCTGCTCGTGTTTGTTAAAGTACTGAAATATTTCGCCTTTCACGTCACCTCCACGTATTTACACTTAACGCTTAAAGCGCGATAGCTCCTGCCTGCTGGTCAATGCGGGCCACGTCAGGCTCACGTCGCCTGCAGGTGACCATGAGAGCGCGCAGATCAAGTACTCGCGCCACGTTAGCTTAATGTTACCTGCAGGTGACCAAAATTTACACCTGCTGGTAACGTTAGGGGAATGTTCCGTGTTTGCTGGGTCACGGCTAACGTAACCACAACGGCGCAACGTGTGCGTTAATCAGGTTTAATGACTGGCAGGTGGATGTGATTATTATAAGATCTTTGATTCATTGAGACAAGTCTGTTTCAAATGGTGGCTGAGCTAGGAATACATGTATACCTAATTTCTATTTAAAACGTGTGAGTTAAACATTTGATGTTTAGAAATGGATGAAATAATCACAATGCAAAGTCTCACCTTATAACAATGTTCGATTGATTGATTTGGTATTTCAATTTCACGATATCTTCTCCCTCTGTGTCTCCCCTGTTAGTGGTTACACGGGTCATTCAATTGGTTTCATCCAAATGTTATCAAGAGCTTTGAGGTTGGTCGGCATGATTACACGAGATCCGTTGATGCATCCATGATATGTACATCAGTACATGTTCAATACAAGCGCTTCAACTACTCTGGTATGCCCGGCTTGAATTTAATGTTGTTGACTTCACATTGCATTTTATCTTAGAAGTTTCATTTATGTTGTTACATAGAGATACCTTGTACTTGGAATCGATGCATGCGCAATTAACGCACATAATGTGATGGGCCGCCTCGGAAGCATAGAGACACATCAAGGTAAGAATATAATTAAAAAATTCAATCTGCATAGCGTGACCTCGTTGCACTCCTCCTGCATTCCATAAATCTACCCATGGTCCTTGGAAGCCAGGTTGGGGTAGCTATTCTCAATTTTCCTAAGTATCTCACTCCTTTCTGTGGTGACATTATGGCGCGTGTATATCGTTCGTTTCCCCAACCACAGTGACTGAAGTGTGACTATTTTCGTGTTAAAGTCAGTGGATAAGCTTCAGCTTCAGAAATGCACTTGGAAGAAACTGAATGTGAATGCAAAGGTGATTATTATGTGCACAGGTAATCGATGGAGACATAAATAGGTCATGTGATATATAAATTGAGACGCTTGTATCTCTCTATTGATTTTCTGCCACCGTTTAATGCGCGCAGTGAGTAATGTCATTTTCAATTTCTTTGTCTTCAGAAAATGATATTAAAAGATATAAATCTCTCAATTGTATATTACGAATTTTTGGATAAAATTATAAATCTGTGATTTGATTTGATCGTTTTTTTTATTCGTATATACCAGATCTATAATCCGCATCATATCAGTTTGAATAAACAAATATAAAAGCAAGAAATGGGCAAATAAATTAAATTGGAAGCTATTAACGGGCATAATTGAGAGATTGCAGGAAAGCCATCGGGTACGAAGACTGCCTTCGATTGCAAGCAATCTCTGCAAGTGTTGGAGATGCAATTGTGATGAATTGCAGAAATAATTTCAATTCATATTAATTTACTAACAAGCATTGAAATTAGGCGTGGCATTTGAGCAGAAAAATATTCATTTTATTGATGCAACCTGATATATACACAGTGAATACAACAAATTATTAATATTAAAATGAAAATAATCTAGAATAAAACCCATAATAATGAACCCAATCATCTGATAATAATTACACAACTGTATCTAAACTTTCTGAAGGGTTGCAAGCCCTGAGGTAGCCATTTCTTTTTTTCTTATAAAGTAAAAGTAATTAAACAAACGTGGATGATGGTTTAGATGGAAATGCAAATTGATTTCATATAGAATAATATATTTCATAGAATACACACTCCTATAGGAGAAATGCAACAATCAAGATTCAAATATTTATTTTATTATCAATTAATATTAAATCATTCATAGCCTCAACACTTTGACAAGAGATTCAAAGAAAGTTGAAAAGGATTTTTGTTTTCTCTTTTAAAAACACAGCTCTAACATGAGATCAGCTGAATTAAAGACCCTGGTGAACTCAGTTGCCATGGCAAAGTACAGCCAATCACAATGGAGTATTCACACTGTCACTACATCTTATTTGAAAGAAACAAAATCCAAAAACTACACCGAAAAAGCTAATTTTTAAACAGACAAAATAATTATGATCAGGATTGCACAGCTCTTCTTTCTTTTCCATATATGCTATCCAAAGCAAGACCTACAAACACTAAAATAGTTCCTATCCACTGTCTGGCAAGCATCGGGTGTTGAAATATCAACACTGACGCTAAAATGGTGAAGAATTTCCTGGTGGTGGTGAATATGGAACATGTTAATGGTCCAAAGTTGGTGACAGTCATGAAAATAAAATGCTGAAAGAGGGGAAAAAAAAATTAGCAGTAAAAAAAATATTTACAATAACAAATGGAGAAAAAGATAAAAAATTGATTTCAAAATTGACCAGAGCACTGACCTGTCCAAGAGCGCTGGCCACCGAGAATCCCAGCATTTGAACGAGTACATACGGGTATTTACCAGCAAAAACAGCGAATGTGAAAGCTTCACCAGTGTACAGTAATGCTGAATGAGTAAAAAATACATGGATGAGTCACAGCAAACCCCACAAAACACGAAAGCAAAAAAAGAAATCTTGTGTTTTTTTTTATAATGAATTTGCATATTAATAAAAGCACAAATTGAATGAGGGTAATAAAAATGTCCCCATTAAGGATAAATTATACTTCCATAGAATTTTCAAAAATTATCATGCTTCCATAAATCCTAAATGACGCCAAATGAATGCATACGGGAGAAATAAATTTATTTCTATTACAGTGAAATCTTGTTGATCCAACCTCAAGCACTGGATACCATGGCATTTAATGATCCTTTTTGCATCCCAGGTACTTATGCATAAGAGACTTTGATGGCTAATATTACAATAACAACAATAAACATCAAATTATACAATGACAGGAATAAACATTGTCTCACCAGCAATGAGGTAAGCAATGGACCAGAGATTCATAAACAGCATCATACGATGCGTCTGCGTTCGATGTTCGCCACGAATCTTATCCTGAACTCCTCCTGTGACCCCATCCAAGGTCAAAGACAGCATCTACAAGGTGATAGCAGAGAGTAACAAGTAAGCAACGCAAGCAACAGAACACCCACCAGCAGCAACTCCCCACTTCCAAACGTGTGGTCATCGTCTGCGGCAGTTTTCTTGTCTTTGAAGAGAAACAACGCGACTCCCAGGACAATCATGAGCACAAAAAGATACTTCTGCAGAGGGTAACGTTTGCGTGCTAACAGAACGCCAAGCAGCATCACAGGAATGGGTTTGGCGGATTTACCAAGGACCTGTGAGTGGAGGGGGTTGGATGAGTTATCTAATAGTGCACCTATTGACCTGTGTGGGGTATGTGACGTATTGCAGGGCGTGGTTGCTGGCCAGCATGGCTCCCAGGTATGAAAACGACATGATGGCGTACATGGACTGCGGAGCTGAGTCTGGACCAGCGTGGTGCATTTTGATGGCTGAAAGCAAATAATAATTAACATAAACTGGTAAGAATAATAACTGAAATTAACATTAACATAGCTGAGTTAACATTGAGCTTAAAATGCAATGTATATGCTTTCAGTGACTTCTTCATTTTTACATTGATTCATTCGGGCGCTAACATAAACATTTTAAGACCAGCATATCAATTGCGACTAATTGAAGACCGAGAAAAATGCAAGGCCTGTGATCTTACTGAGTTATAAAACCAAAACACGTCAACTACAACCCTCGAAAGATCACAAGATTCGCAAGCTTCCCTAGCAACTGTTACTATATGACAATCGTAATACATAGATGCAGTTTGAAGTGAGCAGTATGGCGTGGTCTGACTGAGTTATGAGGTTTGTTGGCCACAACTTCAGTAAAACCAGCGCCATCCTGACTCCGATAATAATATAACACGACAGAACTTCAATGAGTGAGAAGTGGACTTTCAGGACATGCGCAGTTGAGAGCAGTATTTTTTCCTTCCTTCTTTAAAGAAATCTTTTTTATTTTTACTTTGGTTTACTTCCTCATACCAATATCATGATCTACAATCGACCCTGAATAAGCAAAATAGTTTACAGGTTTTAAGCGATTTTGAGAGGTGTGGTTCTGAAAATCATAATTATAAGGTTGAAATTTGATACAGTCAAACTTTCCTTTTGGTCTATGGTGAATTGAAGGAGTGGAATTTTATTTTTAGTGAGATTTCATATAAATATATATAAATACAATAATAATGGTTAGTAACACCTTCTCAAAGACAACTACTACACGTACTTTCATGCATAAAATAACCAATGATTATTCTCACCCATTTGTGCGAATGCCGCGTTAGCGAGACATTGCACGAAGACCAGAGCCAGGGTATACTTGAACTTCTCCTTCTCAGCTCCATATTCACCCTTGGTTCTGGAAAAAAAAAAACAAAAAAAAAACGACATAAATAACAGATTTAATTTTAATTGATCCTAGACTCAGCAAGTCAACCAATTATTCCATTTATCTGGACAAGGTCTCCCTGTAAACTTGAAACCTCAATTGTGAGTGTGACCTTGTTTAACACATAATGAATGATTATTTTGTGAGTTGCGACCTTCCTGCACTTTCCCTGTTGCACAACACTCTCTACTTGGCTGCTTTAACAACAATTGTGCAATTCTTCTCTTGATTCAACCTCTCTGTGCCATAACACAGTTCATATAACCGGAGACACCGTTGCAATGCGGTTCATTCCTCCTCAATAACTATACATGTAGTTAAAAAATCAAATTATGATGGAGAGGAACAAAAACACTATATCATTAATTGATACAGACATGTGTAATATTGTGTACTGAATAGATTGACATATTAAACTATAATATTCATTACATGCATAATATATCATCAAGACGAAAATCAAAGACAAAATATTCAAAGATATCAATCAACCAAATAAAAAAAATGAAAAATATTATTCCTTCATAAAATTGATGTACAATAATACATCAAGGCCTCCACCAATAATACTAAATTAATTAATACATCAATCATTCGTCAGAATTATTGAAAACACACGTCAATCAACCAAGCATTCAATCAATGAATCATTCAATCAACCAATCCATCATACAGTTAATCAATAAAATCAATCAATGATATAAACAAGCAATCAATCATCATATGCATCAGACATTTTCCAGGCAAGAGAGAGAGAGAGAGAGAGAGAGAGAGAGAGAGAGAGAGCCAGACAAATTGCACAGTGAAACCAAATGAAAAAGATCAAATTTAATCGATTCCAGATTCCAATGAACATTAGCAGACCTCGATGCAGGTACATCAAGCTGTGATTTTCTTGGAAAATGACAATACATGTACATATTATTATTATTATTATTATTATTATTATTATTATTATTATTATTATTATTATTATTATACATGAACCATTAATCTATGAATATATATGGGATTCTTTGATGGAACGAGTTCGTATGCAAAAGGTTGCAGTTCTATTGCACACCCAAAGAAGTGGGTCGTATCTTACATAATATTACAGGATGGAACCCTCCCGACAGGACTGACAAACTGACTGCCTTTGTGTGAATTGATCGAACGAGTGTGATAAAAGTAGATTAGTCCACAGTCACACGTTGCTTCAGCGCACAGCACCATTTTGAACAAATTAATATATTACGGTACATGTGTATACTATATTCTTCTGCCGAGGCATTCTGATGGCAGAAAAAAAGGTTAATTTTTCGTGGAAGTCGTTAATCATAATGCATGAAGGGGAATTGGAGTGTAGAAAGCTCCACGTGTTACGATGAAGTAAATATTAAAAACCATTCACTAAACTCACAAATTATCTACAATTTTCGCATTTACCAGAATACAATTTATGATTGCCATTTAAGACAGCTGTCCGCAGTGATGGGGATATTATAGCTGCTGCACTAATCGTAAGCGGCGATGAAGGATAATCGATATTCGCTTTTCAACAAACGTTTTACAAAAAGAAAAGAAAAACGATTTAGCGCTGAACGCAGCATCCACAGATCACGTGATATCGCGCAGCGGGAAATGATTTTTATGTTTCTTTTGTGAAAAACAGAAAGCTCTGATTGAATTTTTTATTGTTTAATCTGATCGATGATTATCATGGTTTTACTGTAACACACTCAGCCAGCACAGCATCGTTAAAGATCACTCGACAAGCACGCGCCTCGAAGCTCGCGACTGAAATCGAAAATGGCGAATTTCTTGGCATGGTGTAACAGATGGAAATGAAGGATGATGCGAATAATGGCAGCCTTTGAATGTTCAACAACCATGATTTATAGATAACACAGACGAGAACGCAAATTAATGGCAATACAATACGAATGAGTCATATGTCCGCCCCAAGAAACATGTACAAGCTGAACAATTGGTAGAGAAAGAAATACATACTAGAATATGGAAAACAGAAGTGGATTACTTCCCCTTCCGCAAGAGAAGAGATTTAAATTTCGGGTAAATAATAGTACGACACTACTTAAGTATTGGGGGGGAGAAATCGGCTATCGAAGCTACGTATATTCTTTCAGTTTTCTAGAAATACTTCTACACTTTCTGAAGGGAGTGCTGCGTGCATAAATTTCAAGTCAAAGGTCAGGTTTCGTTAACTTTCAAAGCAAGTGCTGATTTAGTATTTCGTTTAACTTTGTTAAAGCTGTTACAAGTGTAGCATTGAGGGGTAAACATATAAACACTATTAAAGTGGACTAGAATAAATGGCAAGGTATTGCACACGAATAGCACATAAACAATATACACACGGTAATAAAAAAAAAGAAGAGTCACCGAAATTTACTTGAAAACCCAAAACGGAATCATGTACCTGCAACATACGGTAGGCGAAAATGCGAGTAAAAAGCGTACACAAATTGAAATGAAACGGAGTATGCACTATAAAGAAATGGACAACACTAAATTGTATAATCGAAATAAATATTCAGGTAACCTACTGATCAGTCGACAGAGGACTCTTCTCGAAACGATTAGATACCGAGCAAGAAGCAGCCGTCTTGGAAGGTGGAATAATCTTTTTCTGTCTGCTTTATGAAGAAACGAATCGATGGCTCGTCATGCAGACGAAACTTCCTTATATAGATAAGGGGGCGGGGCCTAGTGACGTCATGGCATGCGCAATATGCTGAGCTCTGCATTATCGCTCAGACACGTGGATTTATGCTTTATATGGAAACAATATTTGAGATAAGCATCTCAAGGGAAAACAATAAAAGGGATTGTACGCCAGGATATTGGAACGCCGAGACGTCGAGGGAAAAACACCCATTAATATCCAGTCTTTAGAGTGTTTTGAGTAATGAAATTATTAAATTGCGGAAATTGGGGAACATTTCCTCATTTTAATTTCATGATGACAATGATGAATGGAATAAAGGAATCAATGGGCGTCTTTGAACTCTGATGGCGCGAGGGAATTCGGATCGAAGCATCTCAAGCTCACTAAGTGCATAAATGCACTCATTAGGCCTATACTTTAGTATTCAACTGAAGAGTACTAGGCCTAAGCAGGAAAAAAAAAAGTACTCAAGGACTCTTAAGTAAACAGTGCTACATGGGGGTCCCAGCACATTCAGTCACGATTTCATCATTCCACACCAGACCAGGAGTGATCAGAAAAGCCTTACAATATATATTTAATTCTAATAATATATGTTCTTTGTTGAATTTCTGCCATAAGGCAGGCACTAACTGTTCCTCAAGATCCTGGCAGGCCTACAAATTCATTGCGCGTGCGCGGGGAGATGCATTATGGGATAATCGCTGTAGTAACAAGGCTGGGGAATCCAGGGAATAAAACTGCAAAAATATCAATTTACCTCGAAAGGTTGGCAAAGAGTGATTAATCAACGGAAACAATAATTATTGTTATGTCTTATGAGTGGAATTCTGCCGTGTGTTGAGGGTATATTGAGGGAGAGGGAGGAGGAGGTTGGCGATGCTGCAATTTAATGAGGGCGAGACAAAGAGATTGGGAAAGATGGTGTACGACTGTACATGCCGGACCTGCCCTGTTCCGTAATGAAGAAGCGAGCGGAAAAATAGACGCCATCGAGCAAACACACACGTTCTAAAAACACCGTTCTCAGCAGTTCGAAAGACGCTTTAACATTATGACCTAATAACCTAGTTCCCGATTAGACCAGAATGCATTGCGCCCAGCAATTGCGAATAAATCGCATGCTTAGATGCTATTCCCGGTATAACAATCAATGCCCCGTACATAGGCCAACATTACGTCAAAGCAAGATCATCGATCGACATTCTACAGTCCTCGGTTATTCCTTTCATGACGTCATCAACGGTTCATTCGAACAAACAATTTGGATTCCGACAGTATTACGTCATTGTCTCACAGACAACACGACCATATCCTCCGTATGCTGAGGACAGTGGATCGAACACATTTTGAGTTTCGCTTTGGAGCAATTTAGTTGAATTTACCAAACATCTCCAATCTTCCGATATCACAACGTAATATTGGAGGCTGCATTTCTTACTCGCACTCGTTCCCAGCTCACTTTCCTCGAGGTGAGAAACGTTGAGATAGCAGCACTGCAGCAGATGTCTAAATACAGCTATAGGACCCAATGGAGTGAACTTTCCAATTGTATGTGCGTGTGCCTCAGTCCTTCCTGGATCTTGAATCGCGTGGGCTTTCAAAAATGTTTTATACAAATGCGAGCAGGATACAACACAGTTTGAAATCTTGAGATCAGTCATGATTAATATTGAATATTTGGCAACCTTCCTTTGACAAGACACAACGTGATTAAAAAAAAAAAATAAAAAAGAAAAAAAAAGAAAGAAAAAAAAAAAAAAAAAAGAAGAAAAAAAATTCTGCGCCTATATTACTAAATTATTCTGACGACCAAAAACCCGACACAAGATCTGGCAAGGGAAAGGAGACCATGACGTCACAATGTTTTACAGAAAAGGGGTTATCATTGATTGATTTGTAATTGAAAATGTAATTCTTGGAAACCAGTTACATCTAGTGTGAAGGCGGGAGTAGGAGGGGATGGGGGTAAACATAGGAATTACACGTGGATTAATCAGAGCCCACGCAGAATGCTTCAATGCTTCAACCAGCATTTCATATTGATTTAATAATTAAATATTTATGATTCAAAAATGTTCCCAGACAGATTTCAACCTTCAATCAGGTGATACCATCAAATTCGAATAAATTGAAGATATAAACTACCAGCGGTGCTTATTATATGTCACTGCGACAAAAGAAGGAGACTGGGTTACAATGACTGCTTCAGATTGTGAAAATTCCAGGTTAACAAGATTCGACTGTAATGCAATAATATTATAGCGCGGAAATTGCAAATCATTTGTGCTATTGGTTCAATATGATAATTGTGCTTTTGGATATATCGTATCACAATCATAAAAGACTCTATATATCAATTTGATGAGCACTTCAGTTCTCCAAATAGCTGGCTATGCCCTGAATGATGCTGAGCTATGGGAAGAGTGATATAATTAAAGCACAAATAAATGTGTTAAAATTGTAACAAAAACTGAAAATTATTATCTTCTAACAACTTATTAACTAACATAATTATTTCAGTTCTTTTAGTATCCGGTCAGCAGATTCAAACAAAAAACAAATTGTTATGTATGGGTGACTGTTGGAAAATAAAACCCCCAAAAAACCCTGTATCCAACATACTTTTTCACTATTTTCCAAACTAAAAAATAAATAAATATATATTTGAAATGCATTTCCAGAACAAAGGAATTCCCACCACACAACAAGTGACACATATCTGCACCATGTAAACTAAAAACATTTAGTCATTTGCTCTGAAGCAAGTTCAAGCAGCGCACATCTGATTAAAATTCAATTGATAGGAATGCAGTATGTGAAATATTCATACCTTATAAATAATTAATTGGATGGCTATGAAATGACATCAATGAATATTTCGATGACACTCACACAGTCAGCACCATTACTCTGAATCTACTCGTAATGAGATACAGATTTGAAATTTTAGGGTGGCACAGCCTGATTCAACACTGGGGCGTTATGATCATGTGAATTCAGAATATATCAAAAATTCAAAATAATTGATTAATATCTTACATGACGTTACAGACAACCCTGAGAACTGCAAAATAATAACTATTTTTCTACTTCTCTCGATTGTTTTAAATCAGACAGCCAGCTTGAATATACGATAACAGTCACAACTCGCGACATAGAGCTCTGCAGTACACCTTCGAATCATAACGTACCTCTTGAGCAGAAAAGTGCGTTATGATTCAGTACGTTCGTCGTCAAAGTTGGCGACTGTCGGCACTCATGAATAGCTGATTTTACAGCAATTGTGAGCATTTAGCATTCAGCATTAAATCCCCATCACTAGCCATATATTCTCAGCCAACTTGGTTAAAATTACAAATCCATCGTGAAAAGTTATGTACCATATAACACTGGCTGCCATCAATAAAACTTAAGTAGAGCTAAACACTAGTAAATTACTAAATAGATTAATGATCATTAAGCAGTTTAAGAGATTCAGTCACGCTGGTAGTGTCACACAGTGCATGCATTGTTTGCAAAATACATGGACCCGGTAGTAGCATCTCAAAGGTGAGAATTCGAGTGGGAAACTGTTGAGGATTTAGTTAATTATTCTGTCATACTAATAACTCCAAGCAGGTAATCAGGAAATCTACTATGCATACATGTGATACACATACACGGTCTGCGGTTTTTGAGCGCAGAATTGAGAGTTTCGATTTTTGAAGTCAGAGGAAATTGGTGCATGGTGAGATGAGGGCAAGCAGACTATATGGGGGCTAGAGGTATTACCGTACAAGGGGGGGCCTAGAAGTAATGAGCCTAGAGCGTAAAGTTGTCTGATTCTCACATTATGTCACACAGATTGCCTAGCCACCAATATAAGTTTCCTGTAAAATTATCATAATGATTCAGCGCATTTTGGCGGTTTGGTAGCATCTCGCACAGACCTAGCCACCTCATTCTCTGAGCGCGGCTTCAAAATTCTTTCTCACCCACTTTAATCGCCAGGCCTAACCCCATGCGACTACAAACAATTTGGAAACCTTAAAAATACTATCAGAGGACGTCATTTTGCAAGCGACAGTGAATCGATATGGCATGCTGAGTTGTGTTTTCAGGGTCAAAACAAGGAGTTCTTCTGTCAAAGCATTAATTGACGTGCTGGAAAAATCTGGGTGAGGAATGCATTTTACTTGAGGTCATTGAGGATGCCACTGTTGAATAATGAATGAAATTCAAGCTTCAATTACAACACGACATGCTTGAGGCTCATAACTTGGGACCTCTAACTTGGATTACCGGTCATTATGTTAGGAATTGCTGCCGTTTTGTTTGGGTTGAAGCGCATATATATGTAATTAATATTAATAATTTATTAACATAATATAATATTATAATAAATTAACATATATCATTACATGTAATATATAATAAATCCATTAGGAATGTGAATAGATAGATACTTAACCATTGCTTCAATTTTAGTCCTTTAAGAAGTATGTGATGGGCCTATCATAGATTTGAGGAAGGCACCATAGACATGGAGACACTCACTATAGTCACAGCCAATGAAAGGTATCCTCCTTAGGCCTAGACTGGCTAGAGCCTGTATTTCTGCAGAGGTAATGCACCCAAGAGCCAGTATACTGAGTATAAGCTACATCCACACTGAAGACACTGGAATGAGTAGTGACTGACTGACCAGTTAATTCTCAAGACTCAAGTCAAGCCACAGTGAGTGACTGAGTGAGTGAGTGACAGTCTATTGTAATTAACCAATCTGCTACTTCGTGGGGAGCTACATCGGTGTTAACCACACTCATTCAGCCATGGACAGGCCAGGGAATGAAAAGTAATTCTAAAATCCAGAAAAAAAAACATTTTGGCAGAATACCAGCTGGACACCGGTAAAGTCAAAAGTGGGGTAAGGCGGTATCATAATATATTTTGAAATGACCAATTTCTCACATGTTCTCTTGAAGCATTCCATAGATGAAGTACGAGGTGAAAATTCCCGCAAAACACAGCAGAAAAGTACGCCGTCCGCTCGCCATTTTCGTTGTTTCGACGTCCCTGACAGGTAGTTGCACAATATGCTCCTTCTTTTCGGAATATGTTGACATGGATCTCCTGTGTTTATGTGGTCTTCCGCGATTCGCTCAGAGAAACTTCCGGGGAAATCCAGGGAAACCCCCTTCTATGACGTCATTTCATGGAAAAGAGCGTTATGATTTTACGATATCCTAATGTAGTATCCTATATGCTTTAGCATATAGGATACTATCCTAATGCAATGCGTGATGCTGTTCTTCTTGCGTTTGTTAAAAAGTGCGTTATGACTACGAAGATAAAATTCTTGCGTCTTCTGACCGCATGTGAAAACAGGATTGAAAACAGGTGTAATCTGGATCCTGTGATGTTGTATACGAGTTTTATATGTTTGAATGGGGTATATATCAACTAAGGGCACTGGAAGAATTGCATTGATGCTAATTTTAGATTGATTGAATCATGTAATATACATGAAAACCCTTGTCCATGAACACGCCAAGGTAGGAGATAGGGGTAATTTATAAAGTATACATTTGATCATGGCAAGATGTTTTTGATAATTGAATCATGTAACATACATGATCATACATGAAAACTGATGTCCGTGACCACACCATAGGTGGAGATTTTATTTTTATTATTATTATTTTTTTTTTTCGCCAAACTCCATTTTCGGGGCTCAAGCGGGGATTTCCCCTTCAGATTAAGGCAAACGTTAGAAGGTTACACATTTGGCTGAAATGTGTTGGAGTTGGGGATTGAATTTCAAGCAACGTGAACTGTTCTCTCTGATTTTAATTCAAATTAATAACATGTTGCACGTTATGACCTTATTCATTTTATATTGTCTGCATGTTCTCTGCACGATCACGCTGGCCATAGCATGCTATGCTCGTTCATCAATCATTGTCCTGTTTATTACTTTCTGATTAAATGATAAGATTTAAAAAAATCATAATTATTTTTCATTTTCGCATTCAATTTAGTTTCATTTTATAATTTATATATTGATTTATTGTGTTGACACCATCCGTCAAATACAATTCAGGATTGTGACTTTGTGGTTATAGTTAAATATAATTATGCGCATGCTGAAAATCTTCGAGGGGATGGCCGAAACTCCGTCAATACAAATTTATTGATCTATTTGCAGGATACACATGCTAAAATAAAGATAAAAGCAAACAAAAATAATAACCGAATAAAGTTAACTATGAATGATCTTGAAAAGACTGATTCTGTTTAATTTCTCATTGATTCATGCATGATCAAATTTGAAAGCTCACACAAGCCAAGAAATAGAAACCCACTTTAACCATTTTATTGACCACACTGCATTCAAGAAAACCTCCATTATCGATTGGTTTTGCGTGAGAAATCGTCGAGGACCTCGTTTGTGTGAAATATGATATCCTAGTTGATAAACAAGTGTGAAAACCCATTGAGGCGGGTTTCCCCCATTGTTGGCCGAGATCGTTTTTAATGACCTTCAAAGCACTAAACAAACGTTCATCCGTCGCAGTGGTAACGGGTAATGTAATAATTATTCGAGGAAGCACACTTATGACTGGATATGCACCCGACACTTGACCTTCAGCAAAAGCGGAAAAGGCATCGTCAGCGGGACGTCTTAGCCAATAGAATTTCCAGCCCTGGAATCTGGGTTCCAAAGAAGACATTTCTCAAGAAATGAACTTAGCATAGCTGCTTATCCCTGCTCTCTTGGAAACAAAGTCTGTCTCTGTTGCAAACTTGGGGATCAGTCTGAAGAGGGAGTAGCCCTTCTTTGAGTTTATAGCTGAAGAACTATATCGTATAGGCCTAGAGGGAAGGGAAGACGACATTCCTTTTACATTGTATACTACTTTTCGGGGCTTTGGCATCTGACAATCTCGGCATAGAGATTTCGGAGCCATATGCCTGGCTGCATCTCTAAATAACTTGTCAGATGTCTCATTAACTTGGTAGCTCTTGAGCACGGATACACCGTCAGTCACGTCATCCAAAGCGCGGTTAAGCTCATGCGATTTCTTTCGCAGGATCATCGATAAGGTGACCTAAAAATGAAATCGGTCAGTTGCAACATCGAATCATCAATTGAAATTATCTACAAATGTATCTCTAAAACAAAAAGAATAACACTCAAATGGGATAAAGTAAATATGAGCTCACGCCAAAACTTGGCTCAGTATCTCCAAAGAGGCTAGAAAACAACCACCAAGGACTCCACAAAGGAGCATGCAAGCCATGGAAGCTGAATATCCCTTCAACAATGACACTTCCTCCAATTTTGCAATGGCTGCGCTGTAAAGTTCTTTAATGATGAGGACTGCACCTTGTCTTTCGACCCAGCGAGTTGCACAATGTTTTTCAGTCGGTGAAGTCAGATTCGGGGGCACTTCTCTTGTATGCTGTTCTGAATGATCACAAGACGCTAATTGGAGTCTGAAAAACACGGCGATTTCATTTGTGAGGCCGACCGTGTTCCGAATTGAACATTTATCGGCAGATTTTGTAAGCAATTACAGGCATAATACTGCATTTCCCATAACAATCAAACAATTAATTGTCAAAATAAACAAAATTATATTTATATATATATAATTATAGATTAAGATAATAACAATTAATAATATATATCTCTCTATATATATATATATTTATATTTATATCAATATTAGCATTGTTATTAATGGGATTTTATTTTATTTTTCTAGCTGAGGGGGTAGCCATCGCCACTACACTCTTAGCGAGAATACCACACTAACGGAAATTTGAGAGAAATTAATGTGTGTGATTCTTTCGTATGCATGAACAAGCAGCAACTGTTATTGATAGTTAGGCCTATACTGACTGACGGGAGTGATAAGTCGTAAAGCTCTCTTTCGCTCCATTTTGACATCTTTTAAAATAATTATGGCATCAATAATCAAACCAGCAAATAATCACTTGTCGCCTTAAATTCCCGACCTGAAAAGCTCGTCGAGGAGTTCTCATTGATCCCAAACAGCGTGGAGACCAGTCTACTATCTCCACGTTCTTGATTGATACCTTGTATCCATGCAAAGCCATGGACTCTGGACAAAGAAGCTTTAACAAGAAGCCCAACTTCCACTCCAATCGGCTACGAGCTCCACCTCCGTGAGAAGATATGCGAGATTTTAAACCTCTCAAATTTGATGTATCTAGGAATTAGCCCATAGCAGGCGTATTGTCTAATAATATGTCAGTTAAAAGGCGTATTTGTCTTTTGGGATAGGCCTACATCCTCTTATCATCCATTATTAATTCAAAACAATCAGAGGTCCTCTTTCAGGACAGGAAATTTGAGAGTATCGTTATATTCAATAATCCTATAATTATGCATAAAAATATGCAAATATACATTTTATGCAAACACGGAACTACATCCCAGTATCAAAAATCGCAGCTTCAAACAAAAGCACACCATGCAGTCTAGCTGAGCTCAAACTCCGATGTGCAAATAGCTCAAAGTGGAGCGTTCTCTGCAATATAATGGGCCACTTCCGGCGGTTATTTTACAGAAAGCGGATCCCCAATTGTCGATCACATGATCATATCACGTGACTATATGCCGTAGAAAAAAAAAAAAAAAAAAATGTTCTAATAATTTTAGTGTCGGAGCCCGCATTATCCATATGTCAGTATTCTGTTCAGTTCTTTTCGGCAGTGTTTGCTGTAAGTATGAATCTCCTTTGCTACTTTTCATAAGTTCACAATCTGTTATATACCGGTAATGCCAATAATATCATATTATCATTACTTTACCTATATTGATATACTTGTAGCGTTTACACATAATTATTGCTAATTATCGTACGTATCAATTAAGTAGCCACTTCTCACCATAGAGTTCGTCACCATTACCAATTAAAAATAAAATTGTGCACGGTTTCCATGGCAACCATGATTTTATAGAAGGAACCGGGATTTTTTTTATCATTAAATAATGAAATGCACACTCGTTAACCCTGATGACTATAAAACAGCTTAATGATTTAACATTATGACGCTTGGGCAGCCAAGGACTAAAGAGGCAATTTGTAGTCGCCCAATTTCATTTCAAATGCTATTTGCTCGGATGACTAATGTTTGATCATGTTTTTTTTCCTCTACAAACCAAATCATCTATTTAATATTTGAATTTGAAAAGCACTCTTGAATTCTCGTCGGATATAGAGCCGTGAGCACATATTATTTTACCTACTTCTACGGAAGATCGGTTGGTTTTAATTTGTGAAATATTCATATTGCGCATTATCATCGGATGTTATCTTATCGTGATTAGTTACAGAACTAATGATCCAATCATTTTGGTTTTGTGTTGTTACTGTGAAATAAAAGACTCTGCGAACACGTCCTTCGGTCAACAGGAAATGAATTTGTATTGCAGTTTCGATCGGTATGAGATTACCTATTTAAAGCCTGTGGTTGCTCATCATTAATTGTGCCATAGAAATATTGATGTATTTATTTACAAATTTCATACATCTAATAAGTTCATAGAATATGATAAAATAAGGCCGGTCAAATAGAATAATAAAAGGTGATAATATACGTGCAGACACACAGAATAAATACTTTCGTAGATGATATTTTTTAAACGGTATATTTATAACGGTATATATATTATATATATTTTCATTATTTTGTACAGTATTGTGGTATAAAGCGCCCAGAACACATACACAGCGGTAGTGCGGTATGTAGAGCCGTTATGGAACGAAGGAGTTCGAATTACAAGTGAAATCACTGAACCTGAAAGAATGGTAATCCAGAGTGTTTTTTTTTTTTTTTTTTTTTTTTTTTTTTTTGTTTTTTTCCTACCATGGATATACACAATCGCTCACGTGACAATATGGTGGACTCTTAAGTCATAAAAAACGTGATCCCGGATGTACAAATTGCAAGTGAACGTTTTCAACACCGGACCAAAGTTTAAAGAAACGCAAAAAGTCAAACTTCCTTGATATCACGCGGTGAATTCCAGCAAAGAGGAAAAGTAACATTTATTTGGAAATGTTAACCATGCTGTGAAATGCACGCACGTAACACAAAGGTATACGATTAGCATTTAATTAACATCTAATTAATTCACCCTCTGATCGTTGTTTATCCCTTGGGGTAACTTGATTATGTAACCGTAAAATGTTACATAATCTCTTAGCGATTCTAATATCCACACGTACTGATCCACCAAGCGTTTTGTGCGGCGAACATTGTAAATTTATAAATAATTTTAAAACTATTTTGTAGTTTTAAGCAGTGAATTAACTGAATTCGTGCATGTATTCCACTCACAATAGAAGAACAATCCGTCAATTGATTTGGAATTCGTACATGTCAATGTATTCGGCAGTATACGATATGGAAGATAAATATTCGGATTTGGGACGCCCCCAGTGACCCTGCTACGTCAGCCAGATCACAAAGACGAATGATAACAGCATAACATGTATACAATTATGATTTATCTGCTCTTTGCAAGCAGCTATTCCTAGTTAGTATAGTGGTGAGTATCCCCGCCTGTCACGCGGGAGACCGGAGTTCAATTCCCCGACAGGGAGGCTTTTTCTATTTTTATTTTTATTTTATTATTATTATTATTATTATTATTATTATTATTATTATTATTACTATTATTATTATTATTATTATTATTATTATTATTATTATTATTATTATTATTATTATTATTTTTTTTTTTTTTTTTTCATTACTTAGAATAAAACGAATTCAAGTTGCATTGTCTATCTGTTTTACATATAAATATCATTAGATTAGTCTATCATTGCAAGTTAATTGCAATTAAATCTAAAGAGCCACAATATTAACTACTTCTTTTGTTAATGATGATTATTCAGGACATCCGTTTTGTATATTTTATTATTATTATTATTAAACTAATAAAATTTTATAGTTAATATACAAAACGTACACCGATCAATTTGAAATTATCCACCAAGCAATATTTTTTTTCCTTCCTTCTTTCCATATATAAGGCTCATTGACTGCATGATAAAATTATTGATGGAATTATTGATTGATTGATGGATTGATTACAGTATACCTGAGCGACACGTGAGGAGCAAAGTCCAGCGCTGATCCATGCCGATCGCATGACGAGCCTCTTTACCCATGCGTGCAACCGAATCCGAATTGCAAAGCAGTTTGCGGATCAACTTACTCAGCTAATTAAAACTTCAAACACCGACACCGTTTCTGCGTTTAAAAGGCTCTTGAAACTGACGCTGACGCAGTGAGCACGACAGAAGTTGTTTTGAGAGTGATGAGGACTCAACGCACAGGTGAGAAAAACATAGTTAATCTTGAAAAGTTTCACTGGAGGTCATGTTTGCCGTGCAATCATCAATCGTCGGTCGCTGAGGTTCACAGAATATATTATGTGTTAATTATATAATGAGTTAATTAAGTTGATTTTTGTTTTGGGCCAGGATTATTTATAATCGTTTTGATTTTTTGTTTTTGTTGCGGCGTTCATCAGTTGTTTTATTTGTTGCAGTAATTCATAAATCATTTGTTTTGTTGCACACTGCGGTTGAAACCAGTGACACAATTCTGCGTTGCTAGTCGTATTGCATTATTTAGAAGATGATTATTGGGCTTATGTGTTACAATTGTAGCTATAACTTGCATCTGACAGAATATGGGGTGTATTTCGCTCTCCATGCATGACAATGAACAGTTGATGAATATAGTAGTTGGGGTGGCTAGAGCTGTATTGTCATAGGATAACATGTTAATCCCACAACATTGTTGGCTAAATGTTCAATTCACATTAAACCCGAAGGCAAAACATTCGGCTGAGATAGTCAGATACACCACGCCAGCTCTAAGCAAAAGTGTACCAGATCTGAAAACCACACTGCACAGCGAAAAACACAATTCATTTAGTAAAACTACAAGTACATAAATTAGAAGAATGCACACACGAAAACTGGAAATATACAGAGTTATAGCAACAATGCTACATGTTCAGGCTTACCTCACACTACTCGTATATGTATATATTTAGTAAGTATAAATATAATTACAATAATTACGCTCACACTATGTTTACGCATTCGTTTATTGATGAAGGATATTGTTTCAGGAAACTATACTGATACTGATTAAAATTGATATGTTTACTTCTCTCTGTGTCTTTGCCAGGTGGATGCCCTTCTGACTGCAGGATTCAATCGGCTGGTCGTTCAGGGGGGCACTGCATGGAAACGCTATCCGTAGTTGTCATGGAGTTGCTCTCTTTAACGACCTGACCTAATTGCGACATGACCTGACATACATTCTGTACGACCTGACCAAATCATACCATGAACAATTATGCTATAATAACAATAAAACAAAAAAGGATTATCAACTGGTAGTTTTTTTTTTTAATGTATATTTTTCATAATTTTGTTGTTGCTTTATTTCATAGCATGTTGTGCGTTATTTAATTAGTAATTATAATAAATCCCCCCAATTATGCAATACATTTCTATATACAGGTATGTATGTAATTGTTAGATTTGATTTGTTGCTGGTTTTATTATTATTAGACTTATCTGATTATTTTTTAGTTTTAATAAAACATCAAACTTCAGTATGACCGCTATTAATTTTTCTCAAGTTGAACAGAGAAAAAGAGTGAACAAATATACGTTTCATACATAGATATAACAAGGTTCCTCGGTTTCGAGCTCAAGTTTCATGCATTTCAAGAGAGACCATGCACACTATAGAGGCTTCTTTTTATGTGATCAAGTTCCGAGTAATCTCTTCCGGTTGTGTAATTCTATAGCCTTGTGTGTGTGTTATAACCATGCACATGCTGTATAACTTAGGCAAAGAGTGCATGCTTATGTCCGCATGAATGCATCGAACTCGATCAGGCCAATTAATGTGGATAGGTGTTGACCAATCAGCCACAAATATGCTGGAATTAAGGTGTTTACAGTGAACAAAGTAGCTGTAAACGAACCAATAATGAATCCAACAGAACAACGAGGAACAAACACATCGTACAGATTCAGTATACAAGTCCATCAAAAAAAAAAAAAAAAAAAAAAAAAAAAAAACAGAAAACAAATGAAAAACAAGCATAAATCAAAATTCGACACAAGGGTACTTGGATCAAATGGTTGCCATAACAAAGGAAGAGATGTTGTTCAAATCAGAAGCATCAATTATCAAAGGTATCAATTCCACCTCACATACAAACAACGTCATTTAATTTTTACACCAGCTAGCACATATATCAAAAGATGATTGTCCCTAAGAAGACCCTGGGGCCTTAGATCTCTAGTACATTATCCATTAGCAACCCTGAGTAATCGATTGCTGCTCAGAGAACAACAATCCTGGGTGATTCCTTGCAATCATAGTTCCCATTGCTGGTCACAGTGTTTCTGGTCCGATTGTCCCCAAATTGTTCCCACGTGTATCTTTTGAGACAAGGTTCTTTATAAGCAAGCAAGAAAGTGCGATGAGAACACTCTCATCATGTCTGAGCTTACCACAGCGCTCCCCTCTGAAGAAGTTGTTATGAGACCGAGGTACTACAGTGTCGCTGACCAAGCAATCTCCTGGGTCATTTGTGTGCTCGCCCTGCTCGGCAATTCATTGACCATTTTAACCATTTTGAAAACCCGACACGGAATCGGGCAAAAAGCACGTCTCTACATCCTCAACCTAAGCTTGGCTGACATCCTCATGGTGCCAACCCTCGTCATAGAGCTCACACTGTCCAAGTCAGGCTACATGTTCCAACCGCTCTTTGATCTGGGGGATGATGTCATGATGAATATATACCACAGAGAACTCATCAGCAACATCCTCATCAGCTACCTGTACTATTTTCCGATGTGTACCTCGCTGATGACGCTCTTCGCCGTGGCTCTAGACCGCATGCTAGCCGTTGGTCGGCCGTTACAGTACCGCACACACGTAACTGACTTCCGCATCAAGTTACTCCTGGCTTCTATTTGGTTGTACGCTGCATTCTCAGGTGCATGGCTGTTCGTGTTCACGGGGTTTCAGGTGACTCCAGAAAGAATGCTGGTGACCTTTAACCCAATTGATTTCTTACCCCCATTTGTTAACGACTATCTCCTCATGCCACATATGTATCTAGCGGTTCTGGGTAACACCATTGCGTACTTCATAGCCTACCGCCAAATCAAGCAAATTGGCTGCTCTTCCAATCTGCATGCGAGCGGATCTCGGGCTGATCAATTGGCGGAGCGCAACTTACGACGAAATCGTCGTTTTTTCAGGATGGTCGTCGCCACCATTTGTACGCAAATCATCTTCTGGGCTCCCTTTGGGATTACGTACAACATTGCTCCGATCAACCGCCGGGATTCTCCTTCGTATTTGTACAACTATGTACAACCATTTGTGTACGCCATGACGATCTCTAACTCGTGGATCAACCCTTTTTTGTACGCTGCGCTTAACAAGGATTACAGAACGGCCTATAACAGAGTACTGCGTGGGATGGTTGGAGGTGTGCCGAACGCGGTCGCAAGTCATTCTTCTGAGCACACAGATTCTGTGCAAGCTTGACTTTTTAATGAGGTTCCCTTTGATCCTCAATTGATATTTGTAAAGCGTGGTTCGATATGTATTTCATATATCACGTAATTTGCATGTGTTTTGTCCGTTAGATGCTATAAAACTATAGCTTTATCTTAATAAATAAATGTTTTTATGTAACTCTACAGTTGCCAAGTAGGAAGTGGTTCTGTGTCTTTGTTTTTACATACTTGAATAACTTCGTTTTTTTCTTTCTGCAATATGATACAAGCTGTGTTTGACAAGCAACATCGTAAATTCTTAGGTCACTGAAAATAATCCTGACTTATTGACTTAGAAGCAAGGGAGAAACTCTCTTCCTAATTTGTACCTGAATGGACTCAGACGAATGTGGAATACATGCAAGATAAGCAGCATTACGTTTGCTTATTCGGCTCAATCATAACAATGATTCGTGTTCGATACAAATCATAACGTAATTATATAATAATATGTATAGACCTAGTAGCAAATATAGACTAATTATTGCCGTGGAATCCCGGGCACGCAGTCGAGCGTATCGTTGAAGCGGCGGATTGGCTGTCAAGAGACATTTCCGTCTCCTCTATTTCGCTGCTGAAATAGTGCATTACATCAGATTATTTTATATCATGTGATATCAAAATGGATTTTTGCTCCAAATGTTTTGCATTGTGATTTGAGAGAAGAAAGAGGTAGGGGCACCGAATAGTCCAGTGGGTTTAACCGGCTGACTGCAATCCTATGCCGACCGTGGGGGTCCAGGTCCGGCTTCGAGACCCGATCAGGCCACGGGCGTTATGATTGCGAATTATAATTGTAATTGCTTTTCTAAAAAAAGTCAAAATATGTATTACAACATTGCTCGACTCGAACAAATCTTGAACATTAAATCCTTTGTCAGCCATGATTGAGTCGCCTGGTTCTGCTTGTCTTAGGAGGGTTCCTCTTTCTGTGATCTGACAGTCACTGGTGGACCGACCGTAGCATTCGACACATATGACACCATTCCCCCTGGTGTGATGCCAACTAGAGCCTTGGCTGTGTTTCTATTCTTGTATGTTGAAAAAGTTGCCATTGGCTTGCTCGGCTTTTTCACTGAGATTTCAACGCCATCAATCACCAGACGAGTTGAGGGGAACTTTCTTCTGAAGTCTGATGGAGCATAAAACTGAATCAGCTCCTTGTCTGGCCATACGTCAATCTCTCTCCACTGGAGCGACATAAATCTTATCCACGTTGCAAATATAGTCTGCACATCATTCTCAGATACATTGAAGAAATGACTCAGTACAAAGTTTGGCTTGTACATGCGAATTTTCATTAGTACAAGCAGTAACTGATCCTGCACGATAAGTTTGGGCTTGATGCCTTGCCAGTACGTCAGTTGATAGGCAGCAGGTCCGAGGCTGTCCCAAGATACTGAAAAACCTTGGCAGTGAATCACATCCAGTGTAATACTGCAGGCCAGTGGCATCTTTCACAAAATTGTTGATGTAGATGGTAGGTTCCTCTGGAAGTCCTGAGTGGCACGAACACTTTCAGCTGGACTCGGTGCACAGACAGGAGGATTTCATCGGGTCGGTCTGGATGTGCATCTCCATTATTTTCGGTTCATCCACCTGTTCGACATCAACTTCAATCAACTCCTCAATGCAGTTGATGGAATCTGCTACACAACTGTCAGCTACAGGATCATTTTACTAGGGCAGCATCTTCCTCATTTTCTTCTCTCTTTCTTCTGCTCTCAACATCCTGACATCTTCATTTGGATCAGCAGTCCAAGAGAACTGGGAGGGTACAACCCCTGGGCGAAGAATTTTCCTTGTCATAGGAAAACCTGGAAAATAAAACAAATAGTTAGGACACAGCAGACGTATTTAATTTAATAATTTAATAAATTATATTCATGATTATAGTAATGAGCAGAAATCTTCATTGATTTCAATAATTCGACGAAAAGAAAGCAGCAACTTACCGGCTTGATTTGTTTTGATAAAGACATCCTCAGTGAAATGCTTATGACAGACAGGGCTGCTTGCAGACGGTGACCAAAGTTTTCCGTGATTGCTTTCGTCTTGCCTTCTGATAGCCACAATCCATTTCTTACGCAGGACATCGTCCTTGGGGAACGTATTAGGCATACCCCCTCGATTACTACACAAAGGCACAAAACAGCAACTTTGCCGCATCTTTTCAATGTGTTATACAATCTCAACAGAAGCTGAATGGAGACCTCCTACTGTGAGCGTAAACCGGAAGTATTTCGGGGACCTGTGCGCATAGCGCCGCCTAGCGAACAGAGCTTGAACTACGTTCCGCCAAATGTCCCTCATTCGTTATAATTGTAATTCTTCGGTGACTCTGCAGTGCTGCCCAACTGCGTAACAAAGCCGAGTGCTGTGTACTACTGTCTATGGTGATATGCAAGAAAAAGAACCCTTGTGATTTATCGATAAGAGTAGGGGGAAACCCCGGTCCCGGGCCTTCTGTTCTGGCGCCCGTATCATCCGAATGGTTTGGGTGGAGCCGTAAAACCCTATGCATCATGCAGAAGAAAGAGGTCGAGATGAATATTATTGAGCTTTATCTGAAAAACTAAAAATAAATGGCTTATTGAATAGGAGATACCTTTGAATTTTGCTAGTTTCGGTTGCCCTATACCGAGGTGCCCCTCCGAGTCACATGAATTGTTTAGATCACATACTCGCATTAACAACATACTTTTTATTAATGATGTTGAAGGTTGAAGGCGAAATAAATAGAAATAATAGATATAAATGATACCAACACATTTTGTATTTTTAAATGACTATGACTAAATGAGTCATCTCATAATTCTGAAGAAGTAGTTTTATTGTTCCGGGGGTTGATTTCTGTCGGTCAAAATAATCGAAACAATCTTCGAAGCAGTTTTCATAGTTCTGAGTAGCTCGTTTCAGTTTTGCCAGGTAAGTACACCCACGCCCTCCCAGGAGGACGGTGTTCAGGAGGGAAAAAATGACTTTTTAAAGTCCCTTCGAAGGCATTTCGACAGACTCGGATACTGAATTACCGGATTTGGATATTTGTGGATCCTGATCGAATTGCTATTCCATTTGTTTTCTTTTGTGTCCGTAAATTCATGTTGTATGGCAACTGGTTGATTCCACTCACCTAATTCAACATCTCTTTTGCCCAACTTTCATTGTTGTTTATTTTTTCTCAACATTGCATTAAAGCATCTTTAATAAGTGCAGTTTCACGCGGTATGCTTATATTTATCTTGAATAACACCTATATGTAAGTCAATTCAGACAGTGCAACTCTATAGAATGAATACAATTGGCGTCTTTTTATGTTGTGGCCGATTTTTAGAATGCTTCTATTGTGTTTTTTTGTCTGTTTTGTATTCCCAATTTTCGGAATAGAATCTGATGTATGGACCAGTCTACATGCCTTTGCTTACTTTTAAATCACACTAGACATATTTAAATTGTCCCTACTATGATTTGTGTTATTTAATGATTATTATATGTATGCAATGACATTGATGAAAAACGAAACATGTCTGTTCTACAAGCCAATATGACTTCCTTTAGTCACATGAAGCAGCAGTTTCGCGAGTGATGTGAGAAAGAGAGGAACCATATTTGTGCCATGCAAGAATTGCGATTTTTTTAAAACTATAACGTATTAGAGGAAACTAATGGCGATTCAATTGCAACTAAAAGCTCAGAATTAAAATTCACATCACAATTGCGTTGATTTATTATTTTGGATATACATGTATTTATAGTAGCCTTCATCCTCAGAGTTTTACAAAATGGTGACGAACAAACACTTTATATGTCCTTTACAAGTGAATACATACAGTACATGATATAGACATACAGCCATGAAGGTTCATACTAATGGAAATGGTATAAATCATAGATCATTATCATTTTTATCAGCACATGGATGACTTGTGGGTGCTCTCATTCGGGGGCTTAGATGCATGTCGAATACTCAATGGAAGAGCTTTGTCTGCTTCCTAATGGCAAGTAAGGATTTGATCCAGTGGATTAATGCTGATGGCTAAGGAATGATGTGTTTTGATCTTTCTCACACCTTCTTGATTAAGGAAAATATTCAACTGGCTGAAAGTCATGCACTGCCCCAGAGCATCTTGTTCAATGTACATGTATTCGAGTAACGCCTAAAACAGCTGTGCTGTACTGATATCGCAATTACAAACGTTTGCATGGCCTCACAAGCACCTTCAGGCTGAACGAAAAGTGTAACACTGATATTGCAAAGGTGACAATAACACATCAGCGTTGATCGAGCGTTTAACCGAGGCAAGCAACATGAACAAGGATAGATTCCTTCGATCACTGCGCTTCAGGCAATTTGAACCAGGTGATTCTCCTCTCGTTCATAGCTTTTGTAATAAAGTCGGTCTCATCAACGTGACTTGGCAATTTTGTGAGAAACAGATACTGGATCATTGGTGGACGATTGCTTGCATAGCAAGTGCTCTTCTCTTGTCAACTGGCGTCAGTTTACCTGTAGCACTTGTGATTAGCTTACTCTGTCCAAACCTGCTGATTTGGATATCCTTTTGGACTTATTATTACATACTATACCCGATACGGTTTCCGGACATGCAGACACCCGAGACCTTCACCGCAAAGTGGGCCTCCCCTGCCAAGGACCGACTGTTCGTGGCGGCATTGGAAGATGGAACAGTGATTGCCTCTTGTGGATTCGTACATCAGAACATTGAAACGTGTGAACTGATTCGAGTGGCGACAGATGAGCAATACCAACGCAAGGGAGTCGGTCAAGCACTCTTGACCTTTGCCCTCCAACAGAGTGTGTCTCTTGGCTACAAAACCGCTGTTTTGAGTACGACCTACGTGCATACTGCTGCGCATCGCATGTACGAGGCCAAGGGCTTCAAATTGGCTCGACTGCAATCGGTGGATTTTGGATTTTTCACAATACGTCATTACGAATTGGACCTCACAGCAATGTAGAAAATTATTGTTGTTATGTCAAATATTGCATGCGTTTTTAGTTTTTTCTGTCCTTTGTTTTGTCGATGTGCTATCCCAATACCAGAAGTCGATACTATAAAAGTTCAGATATATCTTAACTTCATTGCTTTAATAACAATTATGAAACAAAAGTGAAAACTTGCTCAAATTAAGGGAGTGGTGTGCACTAATGTTTACTCGTTTTAGTAGAGGCAAAGTCCATGTACGTCAATAATTTCAATGAATGCCTATTTGATGCAGGAGCGAAATTATGTAATTCATGCGTGTAGATTTGGATGTGATCTTCCTATTACATACCAGATGAGACATCGATCGACCTATCTATCTATTAAATCTAAGTAACTAGAATGATAGATATTCACTAGAAGACTCTTATAATTATTATTGTGGCCATGACAACATTAACTTACCATTGAAATGCATGCGAATCGCGATTTGTTTTTATAACAAGAAATTCTTGAACCTTGGCTGATATCATGTTGTAGCGACCAACTCAATCGATCGATCATAGACTCAAAGTATTCAGAAGGGTGTGTAATTGTTTAGTTATTATATATAGTTATAACATTGATCCTTGCACAGCAGCTCAGCATGAAACAGTTTCCCAAGTATAAAACGAAAACGTAATACGCGGTTATATATATAAAATGTTATAAAATTACTACTTAATGGTATGTGGCCAAAACATACTAATTTGGTGAATACTGGGACTAACAGATATCCAAACAACCAACTCCTTGACCTTTCACCTGGGCCTAGTTGGATGCAAAGATTGTCAAAGCACTCAATAATTATGTATGATTGATAATAATCTGCCTGGTGAATAAACACCTCACTCGGCCATTCTTTTTTTCTGATGTGCGTACTGCGAAAACCTTCAACGATCATGGATATTAAACTGGAAATGTGTGTTTTGCTTGCGGTCAGTGCTCTTACCTATGGTCAGAACAGAGGTTTGTGGCTCACCAAATCAGAGTTCCATTAATAATGTGGAAGTTGTTTGCAGATCCTCCAGGTGGAAGCACAATTGAGGGGAATTCCTCTGTTATTGAGGGTTCAAAGGTCACACTTGCGTGTATAGCCGACTATCTTGGTGATCCAGAAGGGGAATTCTATTGGAATTCCCCAAGCGGAGCCACTCATGTTGGAAAAACGCTCCTTATACGCAATGCCACAGTGGATTCTGACGACGGAGAATACCAATGCTTCGTTGAAAACTTTGCCAAGGGAGAATTTGGCAACCATACACTAACCGTCAATGGTACTTTCAGTGTAGTTACTGTTTGTGTTGCACAATTAAAGCATGCATTTCCAAATAGCTGTTCCTCGAGTTGAACGCAATCCTCCAGCAGAAAAGACTATTCTCAACACTGATGATTCATTCTCGGTGAGCTGTGCATTCAGAGCAAGACCAGTTGCCATGGTTGCGTGGAGAAGAGAGGATGGCAAATTGATGCCATCGACGGTATTCAATACGTCATCAACAGAAACATCACTCGGAAAAATCACAGTACAACCATTAAATCAATGCATGAAATAAATGACGTCATAGTATATTTATAGATCACAACTGCGACACTACGCTGGTCAGGAGTTGATACAGACGTGCGAAAGTTACACGGTGGGAAGATGTTCTGTGAGGCAGATAACGGTCTTGTAGGCCGTCCCGTGCAGTCCTTGACTATGGATCTCAGAGTTACAACTGAATTAAAATCGTTTCTTGCTGAGTTCCTTGCTATTGTGGTCGTCAGTGTGGTACTGCTAGCTATCATCTGCGCTGCTGCAATAACTATATACTTCACAACACAAAGATCAAAGAAAAAGAGAATAATAGACAGCTCGCCTACTATTCAAGGAACATCTTCAGAGATAGGTATGTTTATTACTTATATTTGCAATGGCTAAATGTTCGTTACAGATACCAAGCAATCAAAGGAAGACAACATTGACAATGGGTTCGTCACAAATGAATGTAGAACAAACGCTACGAAAAATGTTTCTTCTTCTGAAGAAGAAGAAGTAAACGAATATTTATAGATGGCGTCATGTCCTCTTGACTTTATTGCATAATAATACTTTGTCGTGACCTTGGGTTCTGTGAGGTCAGTGTTTTTATCCACAGTGAGTGGTGTTTACACCTGTATAATCTGATATATATTTGTTTACATAAGTATTACTGGTTTTAGCCGCACATTATTCGTTGAATACATGGCGTGGATTCTGAGTGTCTGTGTCTGCGTTAGACCTTCATCTTCATGGAAATGTTTTATTGCTGCATTTATATTAATTATAAGATACAGATGGGTGGTTTATTGTTATTATTTGCATTTGTCATGTGACTGCAATCACTGCATGGTATTTTTTTTCTTGGATTTAACTTCTGGATGCCACGTGTATTTACCTTTTTATCTCTCTCTCTCTCTCTCTCTCTCGCTTTCGTCTCAAGTTTCTCTTTTGTTTTTATGTGCATGAATTAATCAGTCTTGTACTCCAATTAAAACATTCAAAATATTTGCAGTGATTATATATTATCCACTGCCGATATAAACGTACATTTGTATACGGAATAAAAACTCCAATGCGGCAAACGTTTCCAAAAGCTTTGCGCTTTATCCTTACAAATGCCTTCATGACGTAGCTTTTTTTCTTCTCCGAGTGTTGTCCTTCAAGCACCTCAATTACTTGAGCTACTTAAAGTGTTCACTGGTTCCCTGATCATATATATAATGACACAGACACACACCGATGGCAGGTGGTATCTGATTGGCTGTTATTTATAGTAACAAATTTAGTCAACTGGTCATATTCAGCAGATACTGTGAATTCATTTTCACTCGCCTCGCCTTGTGAGCCATCTTGGTGACGTCATGTAAAATCGAGAGAAATGGATGTACCAAAATAGGGGTGAGTTTTCATCGGTGTGTGCCGGTGCTTCTTTTCAGTAGTGCCGGAGATGAGTGAATTTTAAGTGGTGGTGCGTTATGATATCCCCTATACGTGGCGTTTATAATTTCTAAAAACAAAACATTAAGCAAACAAAAAACGAAAATTACATTGGCTGATAAGCAGCCACCTGTCTGTGAAGAAAACTTGGTTGTACAATCTGTTTGCGCTTCGCATTTGCTTTTGGTCGTTTTGGTGGAAGCATTAAAACCTACGAAGCGTTAAGAATGACGGTGGCAACTGCGTCTTATCGCAGTTCATGTAAACATTATTAAGCAATGCATTATACAAGACCCTGGCTATGTCAGTGGTGGAGAGACTAAGTATTTTGGAGGAAGGGATGAAACAGACCAAGAATGGGACCTTCCCTAATTGTCCTGCAACTAGGCCAAAGGGAGAGCAACAGCCACAGTCAAAATTGCAACGATCGATGCAACCTCCGCAGAACCCAGCGTCACATTTGGAAAGGCGTTCGAGGTCAGTTACTCGAGCATTACAGGTACAGAGAGATTCTTCAGAATCCTCGACTTGCAAAAGTCATGTCCATGAGCAAGGGGACAACCCCTTAATTGTCTAAGACCAGTCATTATACCAATATGGCTGAAATGGTATCTGGCCAGTGTCAAAGCGCCAGCTCTCCTTTCTCTGGGGTGACAAATTGAGAAACCTGTGTGGGGGTCTTGGGGCGAGAGGCTGGTGTGTGTTCGAGGCAGCAAGCATATCGACTCTCTTTATGAGTTATTCTACATAGTCTGAAATTTATTTATCAAAATAAACGCTGTTATAACACGAAAGGCAGTTTACCATGCATTGGTGCTGTCTTGACTTTCCTCACAATAGAATCCCCCTTCATGTATTTCATGTAATGGATGCTGTATCGTTCCGTTCCATCCAGGGTGAATTTTACTTGACTGTTGGCATTTTTATTAAAATGCATTACAGCAAATAAAACTCTATAACAATAATTTGATTGATTATAAATTCCCACCCTGAATTTCTCATCGTCCATTCATGGCCTGGGAATGGTTTAGTAGGGAGTGGAATGCCTCCAAATCATAGGTCTGGAAATGTGGGGACAATGTCGCCAAATCCTTCAACCAGTGATTGTTGAACACCAGCTCCTCCACTTTTACTGCTGCTGATGCTTCTAAAAATATCACATGTAAGTATGTAGTTACACAGAACAAAGGAGACTTACTAGGGTATATCCATGCCTTTTGGCGGTCGAACACTTCACTCTCTGGTGTAATATCATCCAGGATCTGACAACAATTTGAAGAAGAAAATATAACTCTTTGTTTCATGGAGACCCTCAATGCACTCACCATTTGATGTTCCGCTTCTCGTACGCTCCTCTACGCTTCTTTGATGGAGGTGACCCCCCAAGTGTCTGGTGCAGTGGCAGAGCAATTCCCTTTGGAAGATATTAGAAGCAAATCAAGTTCTCTGAAAAAGATGAGAAATTAATTAAATTATGTAGCAGTTCTCAGTAGTTCTAATTCTTTTACAGAATATGTACATTGAATGCTATCTATATTTTATTATTTATTTTCAAATCTAATAATGCAATCAACTTTCAATTATATTAGAATACTACGGCGTCAAAATTTCATTCTCACAGATCACAGTGGCCGAATAACTCAACAGTTACTGTCAATAATTATAATCATAATCAAAATCATAATTAATGTACGTCGATCGATCACAACACTGAACACCTTTGTCGTGCAGTTTGTGACTATTAGTTACTATAATAACTGACACCAGTCAATCACTCCATGCCAATGAGTCACTCACCTTTTTCTGAAACCCAGTTGCTTTTGCATCAACTGTGAAGGGTCGAACCATTTATCTTCGAAATGTAACTAGCAGACGACACTCTTCCTGGCTTTACCTCCTCACCAATCGATAAAATCGTAAAAATCGGTCCCATAACTTGGCCTGAGCCTCATCTCTCGGCCAAAGGTATAGCCAGACTCCATCCGTAGAAAGACGGCTGAAACCTTCCACCTCGCACCGGTAATTAAGGCATGCTGATAAATCGATAAAAATGTGTGTAAATACATGTAGCCGAAAACGCTCCGTGACCGCTCGATTCTATTTGTGTTGGCAAAGCAATGTTGACAAGTTCCTACATCTACGTCACTTTCGGTGCGGGGCTTGGCGAGCGCTTTTTCAGCAGACGATATTTCATATGGCTAAATTCGTGCACAAAATAAGCTCGATATATCAGTCCCTATAAGACACTCAAAGAAACGATCTGAGTGTCTAAATACCCTAACCCTACTACTTCATGCCTCATTCATTTCAGTGGATTCAGGAATCCATTAAAATGATGCATTACGTACCTGCAAATATACCCAGAAGGTTAGCGGTCATCTTACTCTCTTTTCTTTTCTGATTTGTTCTATGTATTTAGTCTCATCAAAGTATGCATCACGGCTATAAGTATCAAATGCATGGTGCTAAATTCAGATACTAATTTACTCTACATTGCCTTTTATATGTAAGCGTTACAAATACACCTCAAATGACGGAACGAAAATTTCTTTCCATCATGCACCCCGGAAAAACCAATTATAACCGATTCTAAATTCAGAAATTCGACAACATCTTAATTTGTGACCCCTATAAAAAGGAAACGCAATTCATAGGATATGGATGATCATTATTTATAGACAAACACTCATAGTGCATACCTTTTACGTGTTTTTAGACAAATACCTTGAAACCTTTATTGATTTATTGATTTTCTATTACAATCCTTTTCTGGGGTGATAAAATATCGAAATATACAGAATATGACAAGGAGTTAAATTTTACAACCAAGCCACACCTTCACAAGATATTGATATAAATTCAGGGGTTATTATTATTCATATTATTATTTCTCTATATTGTATAATTGGTTTTTATTTTTTTTTAATTACATTCTGCCTTTGATTTCTCTTTTGCACAAGAACTTTTCTATGCACTAGGGACCGATCGCCCCAGATTAGAGGCTTCTAAGCCTAAGATCGGTCCCTGAGAATAACATTGTACATAATATTATGATAACTCTATAAATGGCTCTTCTTTTCTTTTCTTATCTGCTCTTGCTCTTGCTCTTGCTCTTGCTCTTGCTCTTGCTCTTGCTCTTGCTCTTGCTCTTGCTCTTGCTCTTGCTCTTGCTCTTGCTCTTGCTCTTGCTCTTGCTCTTGCTCTTGCTCTTGCTCTTGCTCTTGCTCTTGCTCTTGCTCTTGCTCTTGCTCTTGCTCTTGCTCTTGCTCTTGCTCTTGCTCTTGCTCTTGCTCTTGCTCTTGCTCTTGCTCTTGCTCTTGCTCTTGCTCTTGCTCTTGCTCTTGCTCTTGCTCTTGCTCTTGCTCTTGCTCTTGCTCTTGCTCTTGCTCTTGCTCTTGCTCTTGCTCTTGCTCTTGCTCTTGCTCTTGCTCTTGCTCTTGCTCTTGCTCTTGCTCTTGCTCTTGCTCTTGCTCTTGCTCTTGCTCTTGCTCTTGCTCTTGCTCTTGCTCTTGCTCTTGCTCTTGCTCTTGCTCTTGCTCTTGCTCTTGCTCTTGCTCTTGCTCTTGCTCTGCTGGTGTTACAAATATTATATTATTGACTCAGCATGATTCGAGTATTGAAACCAACAGAAGAAAGACTAAAGGGGGAATAAATTACCGAACTATTCTATTATTGCTGACAGAACAGCTGGATTGAAAAGTTTTATACCGGTGTAATAACTGAAGGGGAATTTCAGGAGAATTCATTAAAGAATTATGTATGTTACAATGAGTACTTGGAGGTACCTTACAAATCCTCTGTACAATTTGCGATAATAATGGTCTATAATCGGTCAACCTATAAACATCCAATACGGCATTAACATTTTGCACAATCGTTGTCAAATATTTCTATTTTAAACATTTACTGATTATTGCCTTTCAAATCGCAAGTCCTTTATGTTTTTACTCTAACGTCTCTTCATCGTGGAATCGTTGAGCATGAGTTGGAAAATGGAAAATTGCTTGCTTTCTCTATTAAATGATGCTTTAAAATTAAGCATCACATGCATCTCACGAGATACACTTCTACGCATAAATATAAACACCATGAAAAAGTTGTATGCACTGACTTCGGCATCGTTTACAACCATTGAATTGCATTTTGCGACTTCGATTCGCACCCGTGAATTGAGAGAATTTCAAGAGATTCGACGATTTTTGGCTCGGCTCCGTTACATGAATTATTATACATTTCACAAGATCATGAACCGGCTCACACTCGATGATGGTCGGCAATACGCCGGCCTAATCTCTGGAACTGTGACGTTTCAGTTCTATAACACGACGCAAAACTCCTCAACTCATGCGTGGGCGGTCAAGAATGGCAGAACATGAACGTTTAAGTTTTAAGTTCAAATGGTGTTCATGAGTCACGCTGCACTGAAAATTCACATCTGTTGTGATATAATTAATCATGTCATTATTTTCACTGACCTTTGTATCACCCTTGACTTTAATATCTGTTTTAAGGATCCTTTAATCACGCTTTAATGCGCCCATAAAAATTAAAAATGAAGGATGGAGTTAAACAAGGCCAAACAGCATATACATACAATATAAATGTATATACATGTAAGTCCGTAACTACGACCCGAACCTAAGTCCCTAACCCTAACCATCGTCCGACGATGCTCTTATGCTGAAAACACATCCTTCAAAATATGTACGGTGCACGGTCGATAGTGTGTGTAGGAACCAAGATATGGAATTCTCTACCAAGAGAGTTACGAGCGCCGCAGCCATCGCCGTCCTTCAAGAAGAAATTGAAGACTTTTATGTTTCGTCAATGTTACATAGCCTAATATTTTAATTCATATCTTAGCATTCTGTGTATGTAAATATTACGTCTCAGGGTGTTCAATTAAGTGCAGCGAGTTTTTCGACCAGGAAGGGGACCGGCTCTTGCCACGGTTTTCTCACGTATGAAATGACACTGTGCACCCATGACTCTCTTAACCTTGTGCATTTTTTTTTTTTATAATGCATGCAATTTTATTTTATGTTGAGCGCATAGAAACTTTTTTTGATAATTTGGTATTTTGCGCTATATCAATTATTATTAACCATTATCCTTTTGAATTCGGACTTGTGAGCACTGAGAGACCCTATAACTACCTCAAACCGTACCTTACACTAAGTAAACAAAGTACGCTAAGTCCCTGTAACCACAACCCTTCATTTCGGACATGTGAGCATTCGGCTTAAAGAACTGTTTAACATTACAATGACCTTAGACATGTAACGCAGTTCGATCGGTTCGTTCGGTTCGACGCACATGATGTGCAGATCAAGCATGGCGGCGTGTAATGACCCTCATTATATGCAAGCCTCAGGAGCATTCGGATATTTGTTATATTGTAAAGATGGCTCCAACGTAGTTTACTACACGATAGTAAATTGTATCGATGCATCCAAAAAGGCACCATAGTCTTAGTGAAATAGTCCAATTCGTCGAATTAATTGAATAATCGATAAAAACTTTAATTATGTATTGGTTGCAATAGATGGTACTATTACATTAATAGAATTATGATGGGGAATTTATGGGGAATTAAAATTATTGTGCACACTATACCTATAATTATAGCTAAAGTATTCGTTTTTCTAAATCCGCCGATATAATTATCTGAAAAAAAGAGGTGTTGGCATGGCCGCTGTTGCCCCAACTTTTGATTGGTATTAATTTAATCGGGTTATGTAGTTATGTTCTTTTATTATTATCAGTCGTTTTTGAATGTCTTCTTTTAATCTAGTTATGTTCTTTTAGTATTTCAATTGTTCATGAATGTTTTATTTTATATTAAAGTTAGGGGCATGCGCCCCCGTGATCACAATCTGATCTCTTGGGTTATCTGTGTAAATGTTACTGATGGTTCAGGATAGTTTTGGAACTCTGAAATTTGACGCGAACAAGCATAAGAGGTGTTACATCACTGGTTTGAAAGTAAAGCCATAGTAAGCTTTGACTAGCGTAATTTAATCATAACAAATGAAGATGTCATTATAACCCCAAACTTTTACGTTTTGATCTCTTTGTGATCTGCCGTACATACATACAATTTTCAATTACAAAACATACACACCGTTCAACCCATGAGAAAATTCGATGCGCGTGACCTTAGCGATTAAATAAAGAGAAAGGGTGCGGCCCAAGTTGGTCGACCATTTCAAATGCAGCAGGGAATGAATAAGCATTTGAAAAATGTGTCCTTAATCATTAATCATTCACCTTCCCATATATTATTGATAAAAGGGCAAACACACCTGACACAGACGGTGCAATATGATAATTAAGCCAAGATTGATTATGTTTGTGACATATGTAATCATGCATCGGAATGCTTGATCACCACACCTATGAAACCATAGCAACAGTGTTCATTGTCCTTTGATCATCAACAGCGTTTGTCTCAGCGGCCGAAAAGAGCTAAAAATAGAATTCCGCACTGCGCATGCGCGGAAAAGTGCAGACACAAATACATGGCGTCCTATTTTTTCCATGTCAAATCGCCTATATTTGAAGTCTAAGAACTCTTTAAACAGCGCTCTCGTACCTGCATCTCTTATGACACCGCTAACATGGCACATTACCTAACTGACATTAACATGGATTTGCTGAATAGTTCAACAGCTTCGCGCTTTTACATATCCACAGAGGATGTCTCAAAAGCAGCTCATGCATTAAAGCGTGGCAAATCAGACGGACACGCAGATCATTTGGCCCTACAACCAGATTATCTGATCAGCGGTACGCCGATTCTGTATGGCAAACTTGCTAAACATTTTACCGCAATGATCACCCCTTGTTTTGTTCCTGATTCCTTTCTTCTGGGTTCCCTATCACCTATCGTAAAGCATTCTAGAAAATCCATCAATTGTAGTTCCAACTACGGTGGTATTACTCTAAGTAGTATACTTGGTAAAATTCTTGATATAATTATTATATACAAATACAGTGGTTTTCTGCACAGCTGTGATCTTCAATATGGACTTAAGAAATGTCATCCAACTGTACAATGTACTCTTCGTATTGATGAAGTGTCTAAGCATTATGTGAGTAACCATGGTAAAATGTACATTTTTTATTAGATGCCTCTCAGGCTTTTGATATAGTGAATTATGTCAGATTACTCCGAACTCTTAGAGACAGGGATGTGTTATTTGATATGTAGATGTCTTGCCTTCTCATATACCCAGCAAACGATACGTGTCAAGTGGTCTGAATGCATTTCTGAACCGTTTACTGTTACAAATGGAGTAAAGCAGGGCGGAGTGCTGTCGCCAAAACTTTTCAATATATATGTTCATTGTTTACTTGATCGCTTTAAAAGGAAAAACACAGGCTGCCAGTTAAAGGGTCACTTCTACAGTGGGGATACGGATGACGAATGTCCGGCTTATTATTTGCATATCATTAACGGACGGCGAATTGTGCGGGTGAGACGGCGAATTGTGTGGAATTTGAATAATTGTTTATTATTCGAGAAATCCTGCATTGTTTACAACAAATGATATTTGCAGATACCAACAGCCCATCTGGCTATCACTCGGTAGCAACCATGTAGCTGTGGGGTGCGCAGTTTTCAAACGTAAGATCGCACAGTTTGACCACCCCCCTCAGGATCGACCTTTCGGCACACACTATTGTTGATAGAAATTAATTACAACTACATATGACCATGTCGAGTTGATGGAATGTTCGATATAGTGTAACCTGTCGTTTGGATGTGATTTCACTGAAGTTTGACCACTCATTACTAAATACCGATGAAACAGTGAATTGAGCCGGTGAGGCGGTGAATTTTATTTTGTGGAGGCTTGTTGCAATGCAAACCATCACCTGGGATGATTGAACGCAATCGAATGCCTTCGAATGAAGCAATTGACGAATCAATTATACCAAAACCTAAACCCTCTTGTCATTTAGAGTCTTCCACAAGAACGTTGGAAGACTTTTAACGTGTAATATAACAAAAACATGAGAAATAAGAGACGTTGGTGGTACCAATTGTACATGACTTGTGACATACACACATGATTCGAGGTGTTTGCATCCTGGCATACAGGGGCACTTACTAGTAGTTTATTGAATGCCGAGACGGGATATTCATTTCTCTATTTTTCTTCCTCAAACCTACCAGTCAAATATATCTGAGGTACATTGATTCAAGAAACGCAGTGACCAGAAGAAAAGAACTCTAAAAATCGATGCCAAGCTTTGTATGACCATGGAATGTTTTTTTTTTTTTCTTCTTTTCGTTTAGTAAATATCACTATACAATGTAGTACAATATATTATTACTTTTATGCTAATTGGTTGATTTCTCATTTGTCTATGTGCATTTTAGTCTGTGAACTAAAGCCACTCATAACACCAATTGATAGCATTCCGTGCCAAGAACACCATGTCTGGATGCAAGCGTAAGGAAATAATGCATTCACAATATCGGGGTTAGCATTGCGCCTATGGGAGAATGGCTTCCATTACCAAGTATAGGAGGCAAACGTCAGCTGAGGGATTGCCGTGATTGGTCCCGTTCCCCTCGTGAAGCTATCGATTTCAACCATTCAGAGCAGATTATCTTCGCCATAAAAGGACATCTTTGTTGTTTACGAAACGAAAGCGTCAGTATTGCGCATGCGTGGTGCACTCTGGCTGATCTTTTTACTATTTCAGTATGAGAAACCATGGTATGTGTCCTAGAAAATCGCTTGTTAATATAAGAAAAATAGCGAAAACATTTTTTTCGCGCCTGAGTGGTGGCAAAATGATTATTCTATCTATTTCCGAAAAGAAAATAAAAAAAATATCCAAGGGTTTAGTCGCAGGACACGCTGATATGACGAGGCCCATTGTAAAAGATGGGGAACTCGGTGTTTCATGACAGCCTCTGACGTCACGCCTAATTAGCAATACATCTCCCGCGAAATCGTTAGAGATGGTATTCCTTGTGTGAGCCATGCATAGGAATCATTTTTGGTGCATCAAATAACGACTCAAAGTCTATTTTTAACCAGTTCTCCCTCCATTTAAGGATGCTCTTAACCATTCTAACCATTCGTTCGCAAAACCTATTAGACTGAGGATACCTAGGCGAACTGGTCACATGGCTGAACTCCCATTCATCAGCAAAAACCTTGAATTGACGACTACTGTACTGTGACCATTGTCATTGTTGAACTTCTTTGGCACACCATGAACTGCAAACAACTCCTTTAAGTATCTGATAACTGTGTTGCTTACGGAGGTCATCTCCAGGTGTCTCACGAACGGCATACGGCTGTAGTGGTCAACCACCAGTACGTATTGTTGGCCATCAAGCTCAAACAAATAGCTTGACAGGACTTCCCAGGGTTGAGTTGGCTGTTCATGCGCTCTCATCGGCTCTGCTGTCTGGCTTCTGGCATTCTGAAGGCAAAATATACATGCTTTGACTCGGGCTTCAATATATGTTAGCATCTTCGACCAGTAGACACTTTCTATTGCTCTCAACTGGCACTTAGTTATGTCCGAGTGTCCGGTGTGTATTATGTCCAGGTACTCCTTCTGCATTGTCTCTGGTATGATCAATCTGTCTCCTAGGAACAGTATTCCTTCTTCGACTGAGACACAGTGTTTCATGGACCAGTACTCCCTGATTCTCTTGGGGACTGCTGATAGGTTTTGTAGCCAACAAGACCTCACCTGCTCTCTGAGTGTCGATAACTGGGCATCTGCTGCTGTTGCCACTTTGACTTTCTCTAGATGTTTGTTTGATACCTGGATGGTGTGGATTGTTGCCTCTAAGTCGATGACTGGACCTTCAGTTGGCTTGGTTCTTGAAAGGTAATCTGCATATTCGTTCTTTTCCAAGCTTGCACTGAATATCTGCATCATACGGCTGAATCCTTAGCAGCATGCGTTGCAGTCTGGGTAGGGTCTTGCCGAGTTGCTTCTTGACAATCGCTGCTAACGGCTTGTGACCACTGCGAACGATAACAGGCTTTCCATAAATGAAACAATGAAAATGTTCAAGACTATAAACAACGGCACAAATCTCGTTCAATATTTGCATATCTCGTCTCGGCAGAGGTCAGAGATTTAGATGAAAATGGTACCGGTTGTCCATTCTATACAAGTGAACATCCAACCTCCAGACGTATCAAGAAGAGTCACAATCAGAGGCAAAGCAGACACTGGAGCAAATCGTAGCATGCCCATTCGTTGTATGCAGTAGATGTAACCAAATAACCGACGATCGCCGTAAGGTCATACAGCGAAGCAGAGCGACTTCAACAGCCGTGAATGGAACAGCAATTCATCATGATGGAGTTGTGAAGATGCCCGTTCAGTTTGATGACTACTTGGATCACATATGTGTTCTATGTATGTGAGACGGGTGGACATGCCATCCTATCCTGCGATACCTCAGAGAAGTTCGGGATAATCAAAGTGAAGAAGAACCGCAACATATATCAGCAGTGACAGATACAGCAGCTGGTAAGCAGATCAAAGACACTGATGACCTCCAGAGAGTGTATCCTGACAGATTCGAAGGACTTGGTAATATGCCTGGAGAGTAAGACATCGAGCTAAAAGAAAATGCAAACCCAGTCGTTGCCCCTCCTCGCAAATATCCGATCCAACTTAGAGACAAAATACGGATGAAGCTGACGGAGATGGAAGAAGATGAAGTGATGAAGAGATGTGATGACAACGAAGGATCAGATTGGGTCAACTCCCTTGCATTCACTCGCAAGTCGAATGGAGCTCTTCGGATATGCTTGGACCCCAGACACCTGCACAATGAATGAAGAGGACGTATTACAAGATACCTACTATAGATGAAATCAGCTGCAAGCTCACTGGATCCACGATCTACTCAAAGCTGAAGGCTAAGCATGGATACTGGGGTATCCATCTCTCAGAAAGAAACAGCAAACTCTGCACGTTTCAGTCTCCAGCCGTAAAGTACAGGTTCCTGAGACTTCCTTTCAGGTTGTGTGTGAGCCAAGATATATTCCGATCCAGGATGGACAAGATCACTCAGAAGGTCGGGGATTGAGTTGTCGGGATAGCCGATGACCTCATAGTGTATGGAAAAGACATAGAAGATCACTATCAAGCACTTCACAGACTCATGCAAGTTGTCAGGGAGGAAGAACTAGTTTTTTTGTGCCGAAAAATGCCACATCCGCAAGAAATTGGTGAATTTCTTTGGATTGATTTGGTCCTGCAAAGGAATGCTCCCGGATGCGAAGAAGTGCGACAACATTGCAAGCAAACCATCACCAACAAACTTAGCCGAATTACAGAACTTCATAGGCCTGTTGCAGTATACGAGCCCATTCATCCCTCAACTGGCGTCAAAGACACAGTTACTGAGACAACTGGTGAAGAAGAAGATTCCATGGGAATGGACCGCAGAGCATGAAAATACATTCTCGGAAGTCAAACAGAACATCAGGAAGGATATGCTACTTCGCTTCTTTGACATATCCGTGGCAGTCGAGATAGAAGTGGATGCATCACTACAAAGGTTCTATATTACACAACACCTCCGTCCTGAGTTCTAATATTGTTCATTTATGCACAAAGCTCGGTATACCAAAGCAACGACTCCTTAGTGAGGATTTCTCTTTCCGCTCAAATTTATCTATTGGTGACGCCACCCTTTCAATAGGTGGCTTATTAAGGGATCCTATCCGCCTGCAAGATAGCAGCGGATTTATCACTACTGGGTGGACGAGGGAGGAGTTCAACTCCTTCTTAAATTCATTATGCTGCGACTAGAGTTTTATTTGCACTAGAGCTGTTCATCACTTGATGACATGTCGGTCTGAATTCTGAGTGTCTTTTTGTGTGTTTGATTGTTTGTTTGTTTAGTTTTTATCTTTTATTTTTATTCTCGTTCTTTCTTATGAATATTTTGTACTTGTATACCACTTGTGCATATATCTCATCAAAAAAAAAAAAAAAAAAAAAAAAAAAAGAATAAATATATAAAAATAATATATATTGTTAGCGGTATCAAACTATTGCGAAACGACACATATTATCTCTTCTTACTCTCAACGAAGGCGATTTTCCGGATGCTGAGCTTGTGCATGGTAAAATCGAAGATCATTCGACCTTACACTGAGACGCATTCGAAGCGACTATCGAGTGCCGAGGCGTCGCTGTCACGGCAATCAAGCCTTGTTTTATCAAAAAATGAGCCGTGTGGTCCTATTGTAATGATTAATCCTGGTAAACAATAGTCTGAAATTTAATAATCACTTATTTCTAATTGACGAATATTCCGTGGTAATTCGATATGTGATGAAAATACGAGACAGATTTTGTCTGAATTTTTTTTTTTTGAGCACACAAAGTGATGCCGTCACGTGAGACAAACGCTATTGAGCCGTATTCACGAGACCTTTAATTTCATAATCGCTTAGTTCTTAACTCCATAGTAAAATTAAACCATCAGTCAAATCAAACCATCGACATGACATCCGGCTGCGAACTACAGACATACACGTATACACATATCATACAGTGACCAATGCATGAGGCCCAATGCACCTAATTGCGAACTATGAAATTCTTCGTTCTTTTCTTTCAGATAAGGACACAAATGCACTCAACACCAGCATTCGATATGACGTCAGAAGAATGGCAATAACAAAAAAACAACACCTGACATCGCCAACTGTGGCCCACCTCCTATGAATTGATTGGCCGCTCCTTCAGTTATGCCAAATAACCAGGGGCATTAACCAGTCCAAAATGTCACTCTGAACCCTTATAAGTGGTATGCCCACCTCAAAAATAATCATCTTCCTCCAGGAGAACAGGTACGTGTCAGTTTGTTCAATTATTTAGCATTATAGTAATGTGTATTTACTGGGAAATTTTACTCAGCCTTGGTCTATCGGGTAATGGTTTTGATTGTACTTGTCTTTTGGTAGAGTTATCTCTATACTCGAATATCTAATATATCACCTTTCCTCACTCACGCTTTTTGAGTTGCTTGAAGTATTCGATGCTTGTTTTTTGGAGGAAAATTTGAAATTAAAAAATTTCCTTATGTTACTTTACGTGATAAGCGGGTTGTGGCATTGAACTTTGCGGAGTATATTGCTAGTATAGCCTTCTTATGAAATGATAGGTTTAAATGAGGTTGCATAAAGGTCAAGGTCATTGTGGTAATTAAAGCATGTAATTGCATAAATTGATGATTATTTTGAATTTCGCAAATTTTGTAACTTTTCTGAGTTGCATACTACGTGTGCTGTCGAGTCTTAGAAGGAAATGTGCTAATTCCGAATATTTGTGTGTTTTCGGTCGGAATACATATTAGGCAACATTGCTTCGGTATTTCGTTGAACAAAG
>KB310898.1:0-15132 GCA_000328365.1 Capitella teleta
TCGACAGGAGTTGAGATTTAGTTTCGTTTCGGAGAACCTAAAACGTTCCGATTATAAACAAATCAGTAATCAGTTAACAAAAATAAGTTGATTCGGTTTCACATCTTCTGTATTTTTAAACACATTTCAGTTTGAATACGTGGATATGTCGGATGTACGTATCACAGAAAAAAATCATACCTAATGATTTTTCTGTGGGATGTAGGCCCCTTTATAATAATTTTAATTTCGAGTGAATTTGTGGATTGTTCCCGTGATATGATCGATCAAAGGATCGCTAAGGATAGCTATTTTTCAAATCTAGTGTGTAAATATTAATCCCCATATCGATAAATTAGGCCTATCTAGTGCCGCATCAGGATAGGGACAAGCCACAGTATAGGGCTTCCTATAGATGTACTATCATTCTTTTACATTGATGAGATTTGCGTAAAGGAGAACTTAGCTAGGCCCCTATGTTGTTCGTTAGACGGTCACATCATTGCTGTCTGTGTCGATCTGAATCACAAGTAATTCGTGTTTGCCTCAAGATCTGTTCAACATAACAAGATACGAGTACGTTATGAGCCAACGCTCCCATTTAATCATTATCACGCAGCTGCGACTGCTGCAGGATTGGAGGTAAATAATACAGGAACCCAAGCCTACTCGTGTGATTCTCATTCACATGATTATCAGATATGCAGGTGGCATTTTGTCTACCGGAACCCCATAATAATTATGTTGTGATCGCATTTTGTTGGAACACGCTAAACTGCATAGCAACTGTAGTTAAGCGCTTATAGTAGGAATAGTGCTACTATTTGAAAGAGGATTGTCAATGCATTGCAATGATTGCATATACTGAATTGATTGAGCCCACAAGCACTACCAACATCACGGATAATGCCGATCAAGGTACTTTTGTCAAATGAAAGCTCACAAGGTTATAAATATTTATAAATCATTCTGAATTCCACTTCTCTTAAGTAAATTAATTTAGAGTAATCTCATCATACAAATTTTTACTAGGCAGGCTCATTGTATTGTACATGATGGTAATTTTTTAATAAACGTTTGATTAACTGTAAAATTATTTGTATTATTAGTAAATTATATTACGGTCTATTTAAACACTAAATTTTGAAAATACCGGTATATGCGTTTCCACGGCAACAGGTCCATTTCTGTCGAATAATTTTTCAATAATACCGGAACAAGTTCTTCAAACTGAAAATCGAGAGCAAAGGATGTTTACGATGCCAGAATGAGCTTCAATTTATGCGATGTCGAAACAAATTAAATTATTCGAGGACACGCTACCTGCTGAGGCAGAATGAGCACCAACTGTCTATGATTATAGATTCTGCAATAGAATACGATAAAAATGCAAAAAAAAAAAAAAATGGATTTAACAACACAGTAGGCCTATTTATTACGTTGTACTTTCCATCGCTCATAGAGTTAAGTTTATCATGATACCACGGGTATTCACCTAATTAACCCACATAACTACCACGCACCACGAAAGAATCTTATTCACATCACTAGAACGAAAGAAAAATTTCGTACATCCGATGGTATTGATTTCAAGTCGGCCGAGGTGCCATGGTGAATCAAATGTAACGTAAATCTTATTTACGTCAAAATTTGACGTCTTTCTCCAATATACGTTTTCTGCGTGATGCGTGATGGAGTTTTACGGCTCCACCCAAACCAATCGGATGATACGGGCGCCAGAAGAGAAGGCCTGGGACCGGGGTTTCTCCCTACTCTTATCGTTTTCTTAAATTTTCTTTATGTGACAGAACATTAATTTCTGTGTCGAATAGACAAATAGATAAACTTTATTCCAGACACAGGTAAAAAGGTAAAATCAATGTGATACACGGTCCATAGAAACTAAGAAACTACTTAACTGCACGCAAAAAAAAAAAAAAAAATAAAAAAAAACAGATGAAAAAACAGAAAAGAAAAGGAGAAGTGATATGAGATCAATCATCGATAACAAAAGAAGAAAAAAAATACTGCAAAGAGAGAGCATTAAGAGCACGAACTAAGATACCAGATTAGATTGCAGAAAAACCTGTTTAAACAAAAAATGAGACACACGAGAAGTGCATGTTGAAATGTGAGGAGGATTCACATAGAATGATATTGCGAGATGATTGCCGGCGTTTTATGAAACAAAAGATGAGATTTCTAACTACAGAACTAAACAAAGGGATATTGAAAATACTACATACAACACTGGTGTTTTCATATTAACTCAATCCAAGTATCATCTTCATGACATTGCGATAGGGCCTGATAGGCAGTACAAATTGTGTCCATAATAGTCTGCAAATAGCACCACCATATATGAGCAGTGTGCAAACTGGAACAAAAAGTCTTGAATAGAGTACATTTTACATTCAAATAATATACACTGTATATGAAATTTTCACAGTTGAGTGTTACCCTGAGCATATAAACGACGTGTTTGGCGAGATAGATCACGATTGTTACTGAAGGAGGAGTGCATGAAAGACCCAGGTACTCAAATTTTGTAGTCCCGCAACTGAGGGAGCAATCAGGACAACATCACATGAATACATTAAGGGGCTCACTGCAACATTTCCAACACCATTTCCAACTATTGGCTGATCATTCAACATACATCTTAGGGCATCAATATAAACGTTGAAGAGATAGGGAGATACAATACCTCCCTGACACACACCATTACAAAAGATTCTCCATAATGGAGTACATGTATCTTTGTCATTAGTATACGTATAACTCTGAACAAAATTGATGTAACATTGCTCCACTTAACACAAATTCGTTGATGAGCGTAAACCAATTAAAGAGCAATAATACACACGATGTAACCTTGGACACCACGGTCCCTCAGCTTACTCAACAAAGTGAAATGATTCACACGATCAAAGGCCTTCCTAGCATCTAAAAAAACAAACAGCACTGAATAGTCTGAATACACTCGTGTTGCAATTATGTCCGGGTTCGATCCCTTTTCGAGCTAAATTTCTAAGATTACACAATGAACAAGGTGAATAAACTAAAACCCCCGATGCTGCATATGTTGCATATGCATATTATGTAATTTATATGCATGTTAGGGATTGTCAGCTCATAATATTGCGATGGTCAAATGACTAAATATAGGCCTACGCACCACATTCCAATTGATTCTATTAGCTGATATCGCTTCAGAACCAATGAGGACGGCTATGCACTTGACTGATTATATCATTATCGGATAAATTCGGAAATTTCTGCGGAAATTTTGCGCAGCTCCGACAAACGTTGGCCATTCGCAATTTTCACAACGCATTATCTGCTTCATAACGAATGAGCCCAAGGGCTGCGACTGCAGCGATCGATTATTTGTTCTCATGAATATTCATCTTGATCCTGATTGGTTGATGACAGAGGAAACTCCGATCAGTGTCGGATCGAGTCATAACATTTCCGCATGCTGTCTACAAGAGCGTGAGCTACGAAGGTCGGGGTATACTGTTTTCAATACAGAGATAGTCACCCAATATTATTTACCATGTGTGGTAAGTTTTTTGTGGTTTTCACCCAAGTTCATCGCGATCACAAAGCGTTAACCAGCGATAAACACCGCGACCAACAGACGATAACTTGTCGGTAGGGACGCCTTTAGCAATTTTGCTGCAGCCGCAAAATGACTTTTTTATATGACTTTTGCTTCTATAAAAAAACTGCCATAAAGATTTTCAGCCTATATCGTGCTGTGTAATAAATGGAAATTTACACATTTCATGCATTTTTTTATGCGTTCATTTGTTTGTATAGAGTGAGATGTTATTCAATCTGGAATTCACTGATTGGTTAGTTAATCGCATAGTTCAATTGTTCATTGTTACACGCGCATTTGTCAAATGGTTGCATAACTCATTGGCTTGGTCTGGAAAGAGGGGTTGGGGTCAAGTGGGTCGAAATTTGCCAGACAGATGCACCGTTCTAGACGATTACATTGTCAAATTTTCTAAAGTGGCTCATAATCGTATTGCTCGTGTTTTCTCACTCAAATTGGATTTATTATTTTATTACTTTTGAACGCTGAATTGCAAATTTAATACGCAAACCAAATTATGGTCTTCTAACGAACTTGTATAATTCCAGGATTTAAACTCAGCCTTGACTTCGTTTGCTGTTGGTTATGTCATTATACGATATGGATATGAATGAATAATATATGTGGAATACTGTCCAACTGACTGAGAGGACATTATGAGAGCTTGCTTAAGTTTAATTTATTACTTTGTGGATACTACACCTGATAATCATAGCTGTCTCCAAATCTCGCACCATCTCGTCACATGAAAATTATTACACGTAAGCTAGAATGTGTTACACCCATTGTGTTTTTCAGAGCAGCCCGAGAGGCCTCCGCCGCCAATTGTCGGCAAAGTGACCCACCATAGCGTAGAAATCTACTGGGAAGACGCACTGAACGAGTGCAATAAGTTGGCAAAGAAAGGCGACGGAAGGATACGTGTTTGTGTTCAAGAAGAGGAGAAGAACGGAGGTTGGGGAAACGTCTATACGTGAGTGAGATCCATGGGGGATTCACTATTTATCTTAGTATACTTATCATATAAGACTAAATTGCCTACCTACTATATTCGCTCTCTATAGTTTTGTTTATAGCTATTGGCACTCAGTATCGGTATACTCAGAGGAGTGAGCTGAAAGAAGGAAGTATAATCTCTCGATCCTCATAGTCGCTCCGCAAACTGGTTTTCATTAAAGCAAAGAGCTCATTAACTTCGGATTCCAAATAGTTTGACAGATGAGCTTCTCTGTGTGCGTCTCAAGTGCTCCTGCTTCCCGCTTTTCATTCATCGATATCGATGCATTGTGCGCTCCAAGCCCTCTCCAACTTTTATAAGCACTCTCTGTTTGTTTATGTTTTTTTTTTTTTTTTTTATCGTGGAGGGCATTTCTTATCTAGGACATAAATTCTGCGGCCATTCTATGTCGTTATTCAGCATTAGACCCTGGATCAACACAATGTCTAACTCAAGAGTTGGACAACTGCAAACTTTGCTTTTAATAGGAATACAAATAGACTTTCAATTGGTGAACATGATCAGTCATTATAGAAAATTCTTGCGCAAAGGCACGACTCCGTATTCTCCTTCTATGTTATACACATATTGATCGTGCTCCGACGGAATAACTCGCATTCAATTTAATGTTTGTTCTAAACAATCAATTAATTCATATTATATGTCTTCTCATGCCCACAATATACAGGTGGTTGAGTTACAGGGTATATTATAATTTACTAAGTGATTTATTGCGTTGTGTTGTGCTATGTCATTGGTCTTAGGCGTGTAATGTCCAATACCCTCTATATCGTATGTTTACTCACTGCAAAGCTGAGAGTCACCAAGCGCTTGATAAAATAATAGTTATCACTCATCTCGCTGCTTTGATTTCCTCCCAGTACTTGAAAACCAAATAAGTATTCTCAGTTCAGCCGTTTGTCTAGTTTTGTATGTTTTTATGTTTAGATACTTCCTAAAACTTTTAATTCCATTGAGCAGTATCCGCGGCCCTCAATGTAATTTTATGCAAATTATAAATTACGCTTAAATCAAGCACACTGCTGGTCTTAACCTCTCATACGTCCGCAGCTCGCTAATTATTATACGTAAGCGGTTGGGCACGCCCGTTCTGATCTCTTTAAGCGAGAGACACGAACTGGCATTGGAAAGACCCGTGTGCTATGACTAATGGGCTTCACGCTGTTAGTTTATTACATCGATCGCTTCGTTCACTCGTATGAAACTCGGTGAATATGCAATACCGTACGTATGCGTTCCCTTTTACAAATACTAGTAGGGCAATAACTGCCGATATGAAGGGGAGTGCTAGAGCCGCTTAGATGCAATTTACGCAGCTCATTTATCAAATTCATGTATTCAAACATTATTGTTAATGCATTTAAGCACTGCACATCATAATGCCACATAATTGGAGTCAATTCTATAGTTACTATAGTGTTCATTGTCTCAACGTTTTGTATTGAGCATCGACTAATCTTTGGGCCTCCTAGGTCACAAGTTGGGTGATAACATATCTTATAATTATGATCAATATAAAGCGAAGGCGCCCATTGAGCCTGTGCTAGCAGGTCCTTTCGCTAAATAATAATAATAATTTGATGCGATCACCCGCTGTTCTTTTGATTTCTAGACCCAAATCACTTTTCTGTTCGATCACAGCTTGGCTACTCAGACTTCTGCATTGTTTTCACACACAAAAAAGATTCTAGATTGTAAGATCCTAGAAATTACGACTCGACAGAACCATTTTAGAGGTCACGCAGCAATGCTTAGCATAGCTCTGGGGTACAATGGCAGCTGAGGGTCGGAAGGATCATTTTTATGACGTAGTTATCTATATGAAACACAAGAACAGATGTGAGAGATCCAAACATGTGATCGTAAAATGTCTTAGCCTCGTTTCATGTCGAATCAATGATCATATCGACTGTCATTATTTGTGCCATTCGATCGATCACAATCGGTCTCTGTGAAGTTCACACGAGCAACGAGCTGCCGATTATTGATCCTCATTGATAGTAAAGGGGCATCGATCCTGATGAAGTACCTCTTTGATTGAACCTCCATCAGGCGTGACGACCAATCACTACCGAACACCGCTTCAGCATTTGCGTAACGTGTGATCACAAGCTCATCCTGTTTGAAAGCCGAGTTTTATGTTTTTGCCAAAATACCTTTTATGGTTCTTTTCACTTTAATTTCTTCTTGTTTTTTTTCTTTGTTTTTCTTTTTCTAATTGATCAGAGAAAGGAAAAAGAAACATAGTTTTGAAACTATAGTGTGTAACCATTATTGGAATCATAAATATAGTAAATTATGCCGGTACAATACATACTTGAAATTCCTTATTGGTTGAGCCCAATAGTAAAAAGGTAGATCAGTATTCTGTTTTGTATGTCTTTAAATTGCATTCATTCATAATTATGTCGAATAATTCGCACCGTTGCCTCCATTGTACACATCAATACTTACTCCTTAATGACATAGATGAACAATTGGTGTGTTCATGGACCGGTCTGAGGTCGATGGTGAATATAATACAAAGCATCGATGCGTGGAGCTGAAGAACTACAAGCTACGTTAATGATAATCCCGAAGCCAAAACTTCTGCTTTAATTCTAGTCGAAGCTTATACACAGTGGGATTATTTTGTTATTCTGGTACGTGACTCAGCGTGAAAGTTGACGTGTTCTGACGCCGCGTGGCCTTTCGTCAGTTCCACAGACAATATTTCCAAGAAAATAAAGAAACAAGAACTGCGTATGATATAAAGCTAGATATTAAGGTGCATGGAGGCCTGAGTTGGCAATGGCCGGTATGTACTGGTACTGGTCACTGAGTGGTCAGTATTTTAGCTTCTTTGCATTTCAGTGTGATGTCTGTCCATTCCCCATTATCCAATTAGCAGCATGGTAATTATTACCCTTTTATTGGAATTATCGATGGTCTGAATTGTTCTGTTGTGGCAGCTTTGTCCTACCATGAGGTAACATGGAAGCCTCCCGCCACATAATTATTCGGTTTTTATTCCGATGCTTTTTATGCCATCGATAACATCAAAGCTTTAATCTTTTTCAGAGGTTATTCTACCAAGCACATTATAGAAGGCCTAGAACCATGGACGCAATATCGATACCGGGTTCGCTTCATGAACGAAATCGGCAATTCGGAATGGAGTCCCTCGATCACAGTCTCCACCACCAGTGAGTCATCATTTCGATTTCTAAATGCCCTGAATTACCAGGTTGAACCACCCTTGAGTGCATCGATATCTGATAATCAATTCAATCAGATAAATACTTGATACCTGACCCCACCTGACACTTCATTTACACTGGTCATCCACCTCTCAGACCATTCGATATTTCGATTTAGGTCGATCTCTGATTCCCTTAAAATTACCCAGAATCCATCACGTCTAGACAATGATCCGCATCCCATAATCTGTTTCCTAACTGTAACTTACAGCCATCCTAAAATCTTTTGTTATGCTTTTCCGTTTTTTTTTTTTTTTTGGTCATATACCACAGGGCTCTATTTAACGTGCCCTGTATAGATTGCACTGAATTATTTCAGTTCCATGCGCTTGATTTATATGCAGCATTGATCTGTCTTTGGGTTGATAGCTAGGACTCCATAAATAGTTGTTCAATACTTCCTCGTGGAGGGGCGTGAGTCTGAAATGTCGTTTGAACCCAAACAGACAACACTATTGTAATAAGAGTCAGCCCATTGCATAGTGCTCTGTGAATCAATCCAGCGATCGACTTTTTCTTTGTCTCTGCATTTGGTATTATGTGCGAAAAGACAGCAGGACCCTTAAAAACAATGCAACTGTTCCCTCTGGCAAAGTTCATTATCGCTTTGCATTTCTGAGCTATTCGTGGTTTGCATGACGGTGTAGCCATCTGGTGGCTGACGGACGTTAATTAATAGGTTGCTTGGTCTATGTGTATGGGACACGAAGATACAAGTATACTGCGCGATTATTTTTCAACTTTTTGTGCTTCCACTGGGGTACAATACCTGCGCACGAGTCGATCGAAATCCTGCATAATTAAACCACCAATCGATGGAATGTCCTGTCCTTAAAATACCTTTCTCACAAATGCTTGATGCAGTTTTTGCAAGCTACATTCCGCGATATATCAAATATTCCACCCGAAATTCGACTCGATACTAAGAATTGTCTTTCGTTTTCTGAGTTCTCTAAGCACGTGTTCAATATGCGTGCGTTCAGAAACATGCTGAATAATAGAACAAAACAAAACTGCCATCTTCAATTATGCACAACCCAATTGTCCATAATAAGGCACAGGTTTCCTCCACGCCCTGCATCACCGCTTCCTGGGTGAGAAAACTAATGTCGACAACGAAAGAGACATAAAGTTTGTGAAGTTATATTATTTTCGGCTCTTGCGTTTTGTCTGTCTCTTTGGGCATCTGCGTTGCATGGTGAATCAATTGTTATAAATAGCGCACAACTTTGAATTCTCTACAAGCAATATTTATTCTCCATTAACAGAGGAACCTCTGAATGGCGAGCACATCCACCGTTCCATCATGTTGCAAGATCTGGCTGGCATGGAGAATGTCCTTTCAACAGGGTGAGTGCATTCACGAATTCACTAGCAATATGCAATGCGCGTGTGTACTGAGGTGTTGATTACGAAAAAGTCTATTGAGGTATTCTATAATATCTCGAATGAAATACGAGGAATGAATTTTATATTTCCATTCTACTGCAGCTAATTACCGGGCACTGTTATTGGCAAGATATTGGTATGAATAGGATATGGAACTGATTAATCAAGATTAATCAGAGTAAACATTATGATTCCTTTGTGAAACTACTGCAAATGATCAAGGGAGTTATTCTCTGTGCAACTGACCGAGTCACGAGTCACAGAAAGCGTTCTGATTGAGCGTACGAACAAACCCATCAAAGTCCATGTATGACCATAAATTCCTTTCTGTTGTCAAAGATTTGAAAACATGTACATTATTATTCTTTTATTATTATTATTTTTTTGGTAGCGTTATTCTCAAAGAACAAAATTATTCTATGGTACAGTGGATGAGGCCCCTTCTGGCTGATATCTTGTGCAGGTCAATTACAATCAGTGTCAATCAGATTAGTGAATGTTCTACACAAAATGCAGCTAATATATATTAGTAATATTACATGTATGTAATGTTAATTTGCAGGAAGAAGCGTAGCAGGTTCGAACCTGGGAGAATGGTTTTGTCTTTCTGTTAATTGTGACCCACACCCTTATTAATCAAACAATATTATTAATCATGTTCTGTTAGGTGTTTGTCTGCTTTGTATGTTATTGTATGTTATTGTAGCTTATGTTACTGATTGACGACTCGGTGGAAGGAAATTAACAATTGCCGGCCATCGAATTTCGGTGATAATCACAGCAAGCAAATCATTGATTCTATGCGTTTTGAAATTATATGAATACTAATGATACACGATCATTGCTCAATGATTGTTGACATCTGTCGACTTATTGACTGTCCCTGCTTATAGTGTAAGAATAAACATAAAATATTAATATTTCTAACTTCACGCTGTCACACTATAGCAATGCCATTGCGTAAGTCTTCTTATATCTAGCTTGTTCTCAAACCAATGGCAATTCTCTGCTGACTCATACAAGCACTCTTTATTCTACAGCTACTCGTACAATAGCTACTCGTACAAGCACCCTTTAGTCTACAACTACTTGTTCAAGCACTCTTTATTCTACAGCTACTCGTTCACGCACTTTTTATTCTACTTGTACAAGCACTCTTTATTCTAAAGCTACTCGTACAAGCACCATTTTATTCTACAACGACTACTTGTACAAGCACTCTTTATTCTACAGTTACTCATACAAGCACTCTTTATTCTACAGTTAGTCATACAAGCACTCTTTATTCTAAAACTACTCGTATAGACACTCTTTAATCTGCAGCTACTCGTACAGGTACTCTTTCTTCTACAACCACTTGTACAAGCACTCTCTATTCTACAGCAATTCGTACATGCAACCTTTATTCCACTACTCGTACAAGCACTTTCATTCGATAGCTACTTGTAAAGGACCTTTTATTCTAACGCTACTCGTACAAGTACTCTTTATTGTACGACTACTTGTACAAGCACTCTTTATTCTACAGCAATTCGTACACGCACCCTTTATTCTATACAGATACTCGTACAACCACTCTTTTCTCTATGACTACTCGTACAAGCACTCTTTATTCTACAACTACTGGTTTCAAATAGTCAACCCTACACACTCTCCATTATTCTATACAAAAATTAAATGCGATTATATATGTATGAATTCCTATTATTACATAATGTGTCGCACGTTGACAGTAGTTTATTGTGTAAGTATGCATTATTGAACAAGGATTATTTCATATAATGCATTATAAGCGTCCTCTTTACTTTTAGTCACAGACAATCAAGTGTGACTTGTCGATGTTCCTGTGTTATTTGTTGCATTCCTCTTCAACCGAATAAGCTGAATTTGATAGTTTTGTGTTCATTTCTCTTTTATCACTGACTCACCCAAAAAGGTTAATTAGTTCCTCAAAAAAGAGGAACTAAGTTACTTTTTCTCTAGAAATCAAATATTCAAATTATTTGATTATTCAATCAAGCTAATGATCAATTAATCATTCATTCATTCAATCGCAGATTATTCTTGAATCCAATTTGATAAATTGATTCATGAAATATTCAATCGAATTATCAATCAAATGATCAATCAATCAATCTTTAATTCATTCAATTATATCCAATCAATTAGTCAATTAATTTTCAAGCTTTCAATCTAACAATGTCAACCTGCCAATCATTCAATATGACCATCACTCCATTGTACGACCACTGATACTTCCAGGGACTTGAACGTTGATACTCCAAATAAGTACGGAAACAGTCCTTTGATGGTGGCGGCTGAAAAAGGTTACATCGAGTGGGTTCTCTTTGTTCAGCCATACGTTCATGTGATTGTACGTATCATTTTATTGTCCCTCAGATTTATTGAGAGCCTGATCAACCATGGAGCGGATGTCAATTATCAGAATGATGCTGGGAAGACACCGTCAGTTCCTAGATTGTTTATAATTACCATGAATATCTAATACTGGATAATTTCTCTTTCCAGCTTGATGCAAGCAGCGTACGCAGGACAGATTCCAGCTGTGAAAGAGTTGCGGCATTATGGCGCAAAGTACGAACTTCAAGACCGCGGAGGCTCAACGGCTTTGCATTGGGCGATGGATGGCGGTAATCTGGAATTAATTGACTGGATGTTGGAGGATGGCGCAGTTATTGATTGCCGCGATTACAATCAGTGGACTCCTTTGTTGCGCGTTGGTGAGTTAGGTTAATTTATGAACATTGGTTGGTGCTATGTGGGATGTGGCTACAGCTGCTGTTGGTGGCAACAGATCTGTTGCATCTTTGCTGTTGCGCAACGGATCAGCTATTGACGCGAAAGACAAAGACGGCAAGACGGCTCTCATGATCGCGGTTGTGAATGGGCATCAGGAGTTGGTCGAAGTGCTTCTTGAGAAAGGCGCAGATATTACAACTAAGAATGAGGTATGCCCTTACGAATGTTAATTCACTAATTGATAATCAACTCTGCAATTGTAACTCATTTCCAGTATGGAAAATCGGCATATGAAATGGCTGTATCCATGGAGCGAAGGGTAAGGATTATGTTGTCCCTCCTTACGGACATTACATTTATTTACCTTTTTTTACAGCGAGTAATCAAGATTTTAGAAGGTTATATGGATAAACACAACATCAAATATCACTGACGATTTGTGTTTTTGTTTTTAATTCTACACAAATGAAGTTTACAAGAAAATGTTAAATCAAATGGTTGTTACCATTGCATCGCCTCTTAGTGTTTTTGTTATAACATGGCTTTGCTCAAACTGTCAATTATTTTGTCTGAGTTTTGGAGATTTATGGATTAGAATTTCACTACTGAATTTTGAGCAATCCGTTGTTTGCAATACTATTATTTTGGAAGATACTAGAACATTTACTGATGTAAAATAATGCATGTTAAGCTGTCATAACTCATCCCATAAACATTCACTCATCCGGTAATTATTACAATATCTGTGACGTCACAGAATATTATCTTTTATAAATTATCTTTATTGCAATTAAGCTGTTCATGCTGTATCCTTGTTTAAAATGTTATTTGCCAAAGTTTCCGTCTGTTGAATGTGTGCGCCTCAGATCATAAAAGCCAGCGCTTTTTTAATAACCAATAATATTGAAATGATCGAAGTACTAACTCGTGTTTGGGGCCTTCTTCTTCCCAAAGTAATGTGATATATTAATCTAACTTTTTTTCAGATTATAATATTAAGGCTTCGCAAATACTGCTTCGTGCGTTATGCTTGATGAGTGCTCAGAAACACATGCTTAGTATGTTTATATAAAGATAAAATATCATCCTTATCGATATAAATTATGCTAAACAAAAAGTAGTTGGATTATTGTACAAGCATTCCATACTTGGTTATGTGATGTTTTATGTTTTGTTTGTTCTTTTTTCCAGTGAATTTACTATAATATCTTATGTGTGTGTTATTATCTAAAATAATTGGGGTGTTGAAAATACTGCAGTACTTGTAATGGTTGGAGCATGCACAGGCCCCTCGTGTGTTGCATTGTGCGTTGCTATGTTACAAAAGCAATAAAACACCATTTTATTATCCAAGTTGCTTACTCATGATTTCAGGTATTTGTACACTTTATAGTATGAGTACGTATGCGTGAAAGTTATGCACCTAAGATGATGAGATGAGAATTCATATATTACATGAACTCTGCGTAAAACAAGTGTCAACTTTATAGTTTTCATATTGGCATCCCAGGTATTATTTAAGTATTGATAGAATTGATGGTTTTTGTCTGGATAATGTGATGCCATATTCTATTACTCTACGACAATGAAGTTCATTAACCAAAGGCAAAAGAGGTTTAGTTCTGTGACATGCATAGAGGTCCGGCGTGACCGTACGTGATTGGGATGCGCGGATATAGGCCAGTATAGGGTTCGAGCCGGACAAAATTGCAACAGAATTTATTTTAAGTGGAATACATGCGGAATGACATCCTTATTAACTCACTCAAAATCGGACAAAATCCCTTTGGTGGAATATAGGTAAAATTGCTAATTAGTTACCTTGATTAGGCCAAAGGTAAGTTTACGGTTTGAACATAGGCACACACCATATCAAATTGAAGATCTAAATGAGATCAACCCAGAAGATATGTTATTGGCTCCGACATATGTAGGGTCTGAATTATCACAGGTGCGAAAATATCAAAAAAAGTCCATTCACATCAAATATATCGATTTCATGAACCTACATACTACCATTATAATAGAATAATGCCCGCAAAGAATCTGGTTGCACCCTTCACCGATTTAATTACTGACTAATTAATAAATTACCTTGTTAGCCGGTAAGAAAGATATTTAAATAATTGCGCCCTCAGTCACAGGGGCAAAGCACTGGGTACTAGGTAAGCTAGTATTAATCACTGGCTCAGTTCTTCATTTTCCCACATTTGCATAAATTTTGACTTTCAACACAAAAATACATTAATACCCTTTAGTAACAAGAGATGCTTCGAGCTCAGGTAAAACTCTAATATGTAAGAAGTAAAGTTGCCTGTTTATTGTTTCAGACCTGTGAGAAGTACCGAGAGACATCTGCATTCAGAGTACATACAATAGCAACTACTAACTAGAGCCAGATTTGACACAGAGAAACTGCTAGATTCGTTCCTGGAGCGCCACCCATTCGCCGCCGATATGTCACTCCACAGCATTTCAACTGCTTTGACTGCTGAAGTAAGTGTCAATGTCGATAATTCTACGGGGAGCTGAAAGTTTCAATAGGACCAATCAGCAGGTAACCTTGGCTACGAAACCAACGAACAAGTAAACTCCAACTGCAGGGATCCCTGAATTGATGTTTAACGATATGTAACAGTTCTGAAAGTATGGATGGTCGAGCAGAAGTTTTCATCGATGTAGCTTCCCGACAACTACAGAGATATTTCAATGTAACGACGATATGAGGAAAGCAGTGATGCCGGTACTGACATATGCCATATGGAACCGAATAGGCGAATACCAACAACCTCATTACACACACCACAGACCAAGTCACACATTGTGCTATATTGATGCATGGGGGCTCAATTCTTCATCAACTCCCTTGGGTCGAATGCGAAACGTATGGAGATACGTACATTTATCACCTGCATGCATGTATTCAGAATTGGTTTTGCGCTTGTATTGTGCAGCAGTCGTTTTTCATGGATATATTATTATAATAACGGACCGTCAAACACTGTCAACAGAAGAAATCTGGCAGTGTAGCGGTACACTTCACTCCAGATATGCCTTGCTTAGATGTAAGTAAGAGAATCTCTTGGACAACTAAAAAAAACCAAAACAAAACACACATATATATATATATATATATATAT
>KB310898.1:19064-32272 GCA_000328365.1 Capitella teleta
CTATATAGGCACTCTAGCTATTCCTTTAATTCTATGGAGCCCACCGNTTGCATATACCTCATGCACAAAATTTTAATCATAATTAAGGATTAACCCTCTTAAACACCTTCATAACAAGTTGGTATGTTGTTTTCCATGAGGTAAACAAACGCACCGTTCTTTTGTTTCTTGTTTTTTGTTTTTGTTTTTATGGGGGCTCTGATTTATCGCAACCATTCATCGTTGTTCGGTGGTTTCAGTGGGTTGTTTCTGGTTGTGTGTCATTAGCTCGTCTCTTCCATTTTTCCCCGGGCAGTTTCATGGTGATTGAATGAACTGTTAAGTCCTGAGTCCGAGGGGATTGCTGTGCTTGTTAATTAGAAAGGGAACAATACATCACATTCCGGTTTGTGTGGCCTAATAAAGATCCACACGAGCCATGTTTATTTTAAGTGCTGCATGCTTTGAATGCTAAGTGTTAATTCCAAAATTATACATATAGGGAAGGTACTTTGTGGGTCTTGTTTTACCAAGAATGGTGGCATATTTACTTCATAGGAATCTCCCATCCGTTAAACATCTTCGTCAACTTTAGTATTAATCGGGGTTTTAAGTCTCTAAGTTTTTTTTTCTTTTTTTTTTCTTCATAATTTTGTCTTTCTCGGTACTGAAATCTTGTAATTGTCATTTTAACTTACCAATAATCAATTATACTTACCATAAGTTATTGACGGGGCAATCGATCTGGGATCAGCCTTTTGGGCTATCCGGAGTTCCACCCCTCAACCATATCCCGACTGTCGGGAGTGGAGAGGTCAGGATTCGGAACTCAGAATGAGCGTTGAGCAGTGAGCTCAGCATAAGGAAGCCGTAAACTTGTCTGCAATTATTACGCGATAATACAGCCCTATATTTTGACCGTTGAAGATGCTGTGTAAGGGAGGAACCTGTTCCGGAGATCCGGGATCCGGGTGGTTTTGTCCTGGCGCCAATTGGACACTTAAGCTCCGCCTATGCTAGCTCTGTCTCGGACAGTCCTCGTTTCACGCAATCACGATAAGAACACAGGAGTATCGTTGGAGGTGGACGCCAAACTGATGAGAAACCTGATGGCGCTCCATTCAGCACGCAGCATCCCAATTGCCTCCCATCGCTGTGTCTCTGAAAGACATTGTAGCACAAAACTCAAGGAGGCAAATGATCGAGGCATGAACACAGGTTACTCATTCACAAAATGAAATTGACAAGTCTATTGTTTGTGTGAATTTTGAGCGAAAGCCCAGTTTATATGTTTCTCTCTACATATATGACTGAAATTGACACGCATGTCTATTTCGAAGCCGCCACAATCCGCCTCTGGATCCCGTTTAGCCACTTTTAACTTTCATTGTATTATTTCCGCGTTTGATCAAGTGATGGGTTTTTCTGTTGCATTGTGTTTCTTTTTGCTGTTCAGCATATTTTTTTTTATTATTATAATGATGTAATTTTCAAAAAGTTTCGTCATAAGCAATGAATCAAACAAGTTGATATTACGCAGATGGTGTTTGGCTTTCAATTCAAATCTGTAATATATTGGTCAGCCTAGGAACAATGGGAATGACCGCACGTACAATGATCCGAATGAAATGGCGGACATACACATGCATTTTTCAAGCCAGCAATCCTGAATTCGCTAAATCCAAAGGGACTGGAGCGAAGGACGCTAGGGAGTCCTCGCGGAAATGAGCGTCCCGTTGTTGCTGGAAACTTCCACTTAGTGAATTTGACCAAGGCTCACGCAGTCGCATCGAAGGACAAATAATCCAAACGAATTGTGGCCGGTCCAGTAATGACGCTGATATAACACGTAATTGGAAATTGGCTGTTTTCTCTTGGGTGCTTGCATGGTGTCAAAAGAATTCCGATCCTGATTAATTTGGTCCAAGTATGATTAACTATAAGTTCCACTCATCAACCGAGACATTAAACGTGGAATTATCTGAATATCTTCATTATTTTATGTTCTAATTGTAGTTCAGTCATAACACTCCTATGGAACCAATGACCATTATATATTATTCGTATACTGCGCCATTTTCATCTGCTTTTGCATTATTGCTGAAAATCCCATCTTTTTAGATCAGTTGCCATGGCGTCTCAGCCTCAGTGGGGTGTTGCTTCTGCCTCAACCGTTGTAGGGTTTATGGTCACAATAATATATATGCTATGAATGGTGAAGGTTATACAGCATTCATATCATCGCTTTTAATATCTGACATACTGAGAGCCCTAAATCTATTAATAAAGCCAAACAACTAAACTGTCTGTCAGAAACATCAGTGACAAATTAAACTGCAAACAATGTTTTATTTCATCATTATCTGAGTGCATATATCATTTGGTTGCGATCAGGTCTGATAGAGTAAGCAGGTCACGCTACGCACACAGTGACTTCCTCGAAGGAAAGAGGAAGCTAAACAGACCGAGTGACATGCAATGAAATGAAAGATGCCAGAAAGCACAATGTTTCCTTCCTCCTCTCCAGAACAGGAACATGCGATCCCACTTACCAAATGAACAATCGAAAATCAATACAGTATTGTAGCTCTTGTGGTCTGTCATTCGTTCAATGAAACATGAAATGAGCAAAATTGAACCATCCATGGTATTGTAATTTGAAACTTATTTAATAATATCAATTTATTCATATAAAATTATAGATATATAGCGCAAAATGTACAATTATATGATAAGTTTCTATGTCCTTAATAAAGTTTCTATGCGCTTAAATAGGTAATATAATAGGTTTAGTATAATATATGTACCATATGCAGTGCAATCATATCCTTTCAACATGGATCCGCTTTGGTTTTTTGTGTTCGCTTATTGATGCTTAGGCCGTGTGAATAGAGATATTTTCTAATTGAATGTAAGTATTTACATATTTATTACTAATGGTGTTCCCAGACTTTTTACATTCCAGTGCTGAGTAATTCCTGGCGTAAATGGATTTTATTGGCACTGGGTTGAGCATTCACACCTGAACACGAAAAGGGTTACGCACGCTGTAACTACGAGGTCACATTTAATAATTGAACCATTGGCAATTGGTGTTTCTAGATGTCCAAATACATATTTGATAGGAATACCCGCAGCACCCACATGCATATTGTCTTTGGGTAAACTTCAGACCCCCATTGCAGAAATACCAGGAAGTCTGGACTGCTTCTGCTGGGAAATTAAGATAAGAAGAAATGTCTCTGGAATGGACAGCTTGTCATATTATTCCAATACGGTTGAATACCCTGTCGGTCGGGTACACGTTCAGTTACCGAGGTAGATAAAATATAAATCGTCTCGGGTATTGAACTACAAGACAACCAGTGCTGCCAAGGATATTTGCTGTAGATCGCGTTTACCTGTTCGTACAAAACAGAACATGGCCGTGCAGGGATCAAACCTGTTCACCCCTTTCGTCTTCACAAGATTTCATTTATACATAATTTTAGGGTTTTTCTTCTTTTTATCTCTTGCGAATTAATGAAACAATGTGTAAATGAAAAATAGTAAAAAAAAAATAAAAAAAAAAAAAAATAATAATAATGAAATGAAATACTATTGTGGTCACGTTCCCCCAGTGTAGACAGTTCTGTTCGTTGGCCATTTTGATTAATGTAGATTCCTCTAGCTGGCTGGCAAATTACTGTAGCTTAATATTGTCAATTTCGATTGGGATACTCTTACTATTGTTCAAGTACAATGGCGCAAACTCACCTCCCAATCCACGTCATGGGAATTAATCACATGTACACCATACCCCGCTTGTGCGCTTAACGCTCGATTTTCGTAATCAAGGTGAAGCGAGTGATCATTTAGACATGAGCTCTCCGATTAATCAGACGTGCATTTAGCTCCAGAAATTATGCGTGCTACTGAAGCCTTGATACTTAATGTTTTGTCAGAAACATGAGTCACATAAGTTCTCATTAAATAGCCCCATTGAATAGCCGCACAGATATGGGTTAGGGAAAAGATCGAACTGTTATTTATATTTTAAGAATATGCAAATTCTTGGTTCCCCAGGTGACATGTAGGCAGTTGTTGAACTTTTGCGATGATTATAACTATTGTTGCTTTTTTTTTTTTTTTTTTTTTTTTTTTTTTACACAAAATCCATTTCTGTGTTGTTGTTGTTGTGGCTTATTCATCGCATGTCTCGAACAATATAACAATATACCAGCATTTCTCTTCGATGCAGGATATTTGTCGCTGAATTATAGGTCCGGGTACATTGTTATTCGATAGTGTCACCTTTTATTTGATGAAAATCATATTTATTTTTGCGCAACCTTAAAGAGGACCTCTGTTTAGTTCGGAACCTTTTTAGATTAATTGTATAGGATTATGTAAGTGACGAGAGACCAATTGTGAATTATTCGGTCAGCTACGAATGATACAATGTATTCAAAGCACGTTAAAAAAAAAAAAACAGAAACTTTCTTAATCAGGCAAAATAGCTGGTTAACAGTTAGATAATTTATTAATTTATTTTATGACATTACGACAGTCTTGATATCAAACCCGAGAAGAAAGCAAGATTTTAAACCTTTCAAATTCGATGTACATGTATCTATAGAAATTAGCCCACAGCAAGTGTCATATGTTAATATTTCTCTTGTCAAAACGCATATTAGATTTGTCTTTTATTTTAAAATTCGTTCTCCACCATCTATTACTTGTTACAAAACAATCAGAGGTCCTCTTTAACAAACCTATCTGTGACAACATGTTTATGGAAATCAAAGGTTCGTTAATCCAGGGTCTTCGTTTTCACAGTTAGGATCTGCATTCATTATTCAAACTTCATTCATAGCCAGCATCCATAATTTTGAACATTCCACATACTAATAATTATGAAGTGAGCCCCTTCAGCTCGACACCAATTTCTCTGCTCACAATCAGCCCCCATATATTCAGATGACAGATCCTCTTCTGCTGCCCTTTCTTACAATTTCTGATCAATTATGCACTGAATGCCTTCAATTATAAAGACATTTGCTGAGAGAGCCTATGTTCACCACGGGTAAAAATTATACAACAGCAGGAATGACAAAGGCCATGCTCACTTCCAAAATCGTCCTCTACACATCAGAATAATTGTTCACAAATTGTGTGCCTGGTGGCCACACAGACGATGATCTGTTTGGCCCACGTAGACCACTGAACCACTGAATCCACGTGAGATAAGTGGAGATGACAGTTGAGAGAACAAAAACCCTCGCACTTTCAGGTCTCTGCGAGAATACTGAACGACCTTTTGGCCTTTGCAGTGCCAGCGGACTATCTGACATTTGCAATTCTTGTATATATGGTAACAAATATCGCACATGTATACACTTGCTATGCATACATTGTGTAATGGCTGATCACACTTTATGGGGTCTTCCAAATGGCGCTCTATGTTCTGATTATCGCACCTCGTATAAAAACCAGACAAACTAGGTTTCGATATAATTCCATGCAACTCCATTGCCGCATTCGTTTCCTGCTCTTAACGTTGATACTACTGAGTGGTTCTTTTCATAGTTTCGTCGAGGGTTATATTGGTGGGTTCCGTTTGTCGCTTTGTGGCATACGTGATTGTATACCGAGTGACCTGAAGCCTATTGCAGGTCATAACCGTTGCGCACATAAGTAGGCATATGCCTTGACGCGTGGCAAAGAGCTAGAATCGCTATGAATTGTGGGTATAGACACAGAGCCGCGAGAGGCACATAAAACTTGGCTTTCTGTGTCGAGAGAGGACTCAGTGGGTCGCGTGTTCATTGTCGCTCCATGCAGGTCTAACCAGTCAAGGATTTGCATCTCTCCAGCTGGGCGAAACGACATCGTGGATTTGCCTCCCATGAAACGAGATATCTTTAATATTTAATCAGGTTCGTGGTAATATGTTCTTCGTGCAGATTAATTATTATACGAATTCTAGTTGAGCACTACTTTTAATTGAATTTCTTTGTACATTGGGGGATAATATTATCTGAATTATGTAATCAACGTTCCATATGCAAGTCTTTTATACTGTAAGAGAGTTGCAAAAAGGAGGTCTTCCATGTTTTTCTTATTCAGAATGAATGACAAAGATGTATTTTTGTCGATAATGTCTGCCTACCGCCCCATGTTAGAGCTATTACCGCATTTCACATGCCCCTAATTGATATAATGGTCTAATATTCACGTCCCTAACATAAAATTTAATTAATTGCTAGGGAGGTAATCGCAGGTGTCGCATATAGCACTGTTTATCTTTATATTCGAATGACATTTAGCTGTTTTACTTGCCTCTGCTAGGATTCCATGGTTTAGGATACACGACAATGTACAAAACATCGTCGGGTTAATCAAATTTGTATGCATAAGAAAAATATCTTGATCTCATGAATAGAAAAAATTGAAATATCACGACGATCGTCATTGTGATTCCGAATGGAGTGGTTATTGGTATTATATGCAGCATGTAAGCCGGCATTTGTTAGAGTTGAGTTTCGTCCCAGTACTGACCGAAATAGTATTTCGGTCACATAGTGTAGGGTGACTAAGTGCCAATTTATGATCCATTGTTATGCATATGGCTCATACTATAGTATTGAGCTTCATGCGATAAACAGAGAGGAGCAATATTATTACAACTATTACAGCCCTTCTCGCTATGACGATACGAGATCGGCTAAGTTCAACAATATAATGATTATTTGTTAAAAATCGCCGCTTGCATGAATTCCGAAGCTCCGGTGTCAAGACAACGACCGTGTTTACATTGAGCAAAGTGCTTCAAAGGTCAACACAAGTGAAAAAGGAAATTTTAGGCCTTGGTTCGGGCACAGGACATATATATATATATTGTAATTTTTCAGCCATTTGCGGCCCTCAAAATGCTCATTTAGTAAGATAGAAAAATAGTCCGAGGGTCTCATATCCCACTCCCACTAGGTCTTATGACGTCATAAGACCCCACCCTGAACCATAGGGTACTAAAGGTTTTATCAACGTACTCTATAAAATCGACAAATTTGCCCAATTACAACTCGAACATGTAACACACTTGATCGAATGAAAATCTTAACGCATGAGCAAAATCATTATAACGTTATGCAAAGTACACCTAGGAATTATGTAATATTGAGTCGAACAATCGACCACACATTGGCATATAAATTGGCAAAAATACTCAAGTATATTATTTTTATATGTTTTATTGTTAGTATATGCGCCTGATTTACCCCTCCTCCCCAGTCGTGATGCTACTCGTCTACTCCATTCTTCTCCTTACATGTCTCCATTGCCTTTCTATCTCTCCTTCAATGCATGCAAGCACCATGCTCTTCCTTCTTCGTTTCCAGTGGCGCAAAAGGATCCGGAGCTAATACTTATATCCAGTATATAATAGATGAGATCTATGCTGGCCTGACCGCAATCAATCCTTCAATTTTTAGCATAACGCAGGTCAAGACAAAGGGTCTCGACCTGCATTGCACTATAAAATAAAAGTGCGTCAAGGCTATTGGGCTTTAATGGTCCTGACTATGACTGTATTATATAGAAGAAAAAAACATTACTATTATTGGGACTGCTGGAATGTGAAATATGAATATACGATTTCCGAAACTGAGGCATTTAAGCCCAACATGAGCTGTATATAAGATGAGATCAAATATAATAGTTGATCTTATTCGTCTCACGTCCATCATTCTTGATGCAGAATGTATGTGGTATAAGTCCATTTCATCGGCTGGTTATCTTTCTGTCAAAGCGTACCTCCTCCCAGATGACAGCTATCTGAACGCATGATTTAGAGGATGGAAATAGCCTGCAGTGTTTCTTGTGTAGCGTTCGGTACCTTTCTTAATGTCATTTCCAATATCACGGATAGTACGTCTAAAATATCTCAGGAATCGTTGGTCGTATTTCCGCATTATCAACTGTTGCGGATAGATTTCCACAGAACGGTACCGTGAACTTCAAGGTATAAGTATAATAATTCGGTGTCGCTGAATTCGTTATTCAACGCAGCTTCAGAAGTTCAGATTAGTACTCAAACCCGTTGTTTGTGGTGAAGCAGGGTCAGAGGAGAATCAAGCAACACATTTCCTATCGACACATTCTCTATCTCAATTTCCCACGCGTGCTGCCAAAGACAGCTGAACTGAGCGATCCTTCGTTTTCTATGGTTGCGTCATCGCACACCCCGCAATGAGGGAAACCAGACAAAGAGGCAATGACATAAACTGAAGCATCATTGAATGCTGAATCTATATTGGAAAAGGAAGTTTTGATTAATGAAACATTTATTGGGAATAAGGTCAGAAGAGAAAAAAAAACACGGAAAAAAAGAGAGAAAAAAAAGGAATAAGGTCAGAACTCAAAGAAAAAATGGGAAAAGAATGAGAAGATATTTGCAATATTATTATATAGGGTCCGACTGCCAAACGCTTTCGTGCATCCAGGAAATATACTTTATGTGTATTTATGGCAAAATAAATATTGTCTTGGTTTTCCTATCTGAGTATCTGAGTATGCAGACACTTTAAATTCAAAATTGAACTTGTGTTTTCAATATTTTTCACTGATTTGAGCACTTAGGCTTCGTATAACAACTCTCAAACCTAATGTAAGCTTAATGCAACTTTCAATTATCAAAGTAGTTTAATTTATAAGCATGATAACTTTACTCAGTACTCTACTAATATAAATCTATCACACAATTTGCAGTGCACAATCTATGGCTGACGTGTAATGTGACATTTAAAACAACAAATTATGATAACAATTTATAGTAAGCCTGGTTGTGAGTTTCTGTAATCAAACGCAAATGCGCCACCATGTCTCATTGTTAACACCAGCATCACCTTGGCAAATGCAGCTGCATTCCGAGGCATTATATTCATAGCACGTTCGCCCACTTCCCTTTTTTTCCCATTCAAGAATCGCTCGATCTTAATTAACCCATCCTCAGTCATCCGCTTTAGGTATATGGCAGAACGAATGTCCTCTTGGGAAAGGCACCCTATCCCATCCCTCCCTCTTTTGTAACATCCAGAATTTGTGATGCGCGTATTTCTCATCATTAAGACGCCTGGGGATTAATGTGGGTTATTAAACGGCTGATCCGCGTTGAATTGGTATGATTATATGGTGAGATTTTTAGTGGCTGCTTTATGCAAAGTTAAACCAACGAGTGCAATGTGACTCCAATAATTATATCTGCCCAAAATGTCATCCGAGTCACACAATATGCTCTTTCAATATTTTCACTGTAAAATTAACATACATGGTCACATGATGGTGGTTTCAACTTTCAAGACACGGAAGGTCTTATGTTCCGAATAATTGTTGTTCTCTTTGTTCAAGATCAAGCATTTCTCTATGTGGCATTCAGCATGTATCTGATTAAAACTGAAAAAGGTCAGGAGCAATCGAAGTCGGCACGATCTCAGAAGTATAATATGGTGCCAATAATTATGAAAACATCGAATGTCAACATCCACGAATGTGGAGTAAAATAGAGATGATCACTCTCTATACTGTGTGACGCCAGCAGACCGACACTGTAACTGCCGTACCAAATCACCTCACCACAGACGCATGTAAACTCTTTACTCACGTACAGTAAATTGAAGGTTTGTACTGAATATTGAAATGCAATAATAAGTACATACATATAAAAGGTACACAAGGCGACTTACACATTGTCGCCTATATCACCTGCGTCTGAGTGCCTGGTACTCAGAATGAGATACGGGCAGGTTTTAAAGGGATGGGGAACTAGATTTTAAGTGATGTTCTATTGACTCATAGCACCAATTGATAGCATTCCGTGCCAAAAATACCATGCCTGGATGCAAGCGTAAGGAAATAATGCATTCCGAATATCGGGGTTAGCATTGCGCCTATGGGAGAATGGCTTCCATTGTGAAGTATAGGAGGCAAACGTCAGCTGATGGCTTGGTTTGGCTGATGGCTGATTGGTCCCGTTCCCCTCGTGAAGCTATCGATTTCAGCCAATCAGAGCAGAGCATCTTCGCCATAAAAGGACATCTTTGTTGTTTACAAAACGAAAGCGCATGCGTGGTGCACTCTGGCTGACCTTTTTACTGTTTCAGGATGAGAAACGTGGTAGGTGTCCTAGAAAATCGCTTGTTAAAATAAGAAAAATAGCGAAAAATATTTTTTGTTTGCGCCTGACTGGTGGCAAAATGATTATTCTATCTATTTCCGAGAAGAAAATAAAAAAATATCCAGGGGGTTAGTCGCAGGACACGCTGATATGACGAGGCCCATTGTAAAAGATGGGGAACTCGGTGTTTCATCACAGCTCCTGACGTCACACATAGTTAACAATACATCTCCCGCGAAATCGTTAGCGATGATATTCCTTGTGTGGGCCAGGCATAGGAATCATCTTTGGTGCATCAAATAACGACTCAAAGTCCATTTTCAACCAGTTCTCCCTCCCTTTAATGTGGTGCTATTTCCCTAAATATTGCAAAAATAGCGAGTATTTCGTTTATTCATGGAATAAGTTTTTTCGGAGTCATTTACTGTCCATTCACGAGGTCATGAATGGGGTTAATGTGCAACGCAGATTCAAGGCCTCTGCTTAATATTTGGTTTATTTATAACAGATTGGTCTGAGGTCCTACCTGAGCCGATATTAGTATTGTTTTTCTGCAGATATTGGTAGGTCTACTTTCTTCAGTCTCGCACATTTAGTAAATTTAATATTGTTGTCTTGAATCAGTTTAGCTATAGAGCTAAGCTCGCCGGATTTGTTCATGTCTGTTTGCTGTCACTCGATCAAAATGGGGTCAATCTACCGTAGATTTGGTTTCTTCTGTCCAATGACGCTTTTATATTCTCTTTGATACGTACACTGTATCCGAACAATTTGGCAAATGGTGACCTTTGGATAAAGATGGTTTCTGAATATCACCATTCAGGTAGCCGCCAGCCTCCCTAGAGTGCGGATTTTTCAAAAGTCTGAAGTCTTTCGAAGGTTTCAGAGCATGAGGGCTTCAGGACATCAGCTAGAGGTATATCACAACATCAGGGTTTCAGGACATTCCGGTTTATGAACTGTGGTGATCATCACAATTTACTATTGTGTCGATCGTATCGTCGTTTGGTATCTCGTTATTTCTTTTCTCCTTTCTTCGCGAGAAGCGAAGAAAAATTGAACTACTAAAAAGAGGAGTTTATAGCTCTGAAGTGACGGGTGTTGAACATTTAAGAGAGTTGTAAGAGAGTGATTTGACGTTTGTGGTTAATCCAATTATACCCGCGAGTACTTGATGTACTTGTAGTATGTGCGATTTTGAGAGCTCGGTTTAAATAAAGGTTCACGCAGGTGTTAAGTTACTTAACCAACGCATGCTGAATTACGTAATGAGAGGTAGACTGCACACAGTTTTTTGTTAACTTCTGGCACAAATAGTTTAATTGCAAATAATCCGCTGGTCGGTCAGTTATTGATTACAATTAAAATAGTGTCAGGTCGCTAAATTACAAGTAACAAGATGGTGAGTTCTAATTGGGTGATGAAGTAATATCAGAGCTACCGAACTGAAAATTATCCCTAGATATGTTATATTGGTGAGTTGTATGTGTGTTATGAATGTACATAATAGGAAACTAGTCTAACTTTTGCCAGAAGATTATTAATTACTCAGCCCATAATTATTCTGTATTCTGAGCCATAAGCATACACACATAACCAAAACTTAGTCAGCTCGACTCAGAAAGGGGAGTCCAGCAGGGTGTCAAAATTGACCCACTCTGGGTCGAAGTAAGTGAGTCGGGGTACATGGTATCTGAGTCCAGTCTCTCTGATGTTAGTCAAAAGTTAGTACTTGTGACTAACTTATCATTCATAAGTTGGTCACATGTACTAGCTTTTGTGACTAACAAGATGAGGCCAGGTCACCATGATCCCACTCGCTTCCTTTCAACCAGAGACGTCTGTTGACAGTTTGACACCACTGCTGGACTCCCCTGCGAAAGAGAATCAGAGACTTATTAAAATACTGGATAGAAAGCCAATTTTCTGTGAACCTTTTCCCCTCCCCCTTTACTCCGCAAGTGAGAAAATAAACGAAACAGTTGGTGAACATATGTATTATTAAAAAATAGTCACGAATGAACAGAGTCTTCATTCCCATTGGCATCATTGAGGTGGAACAAGTCACTGTGGTACTGTTGAATGTGTTTTTAAGGCAACGAACACTGCGGTACACCTTTGCACACCNTGAAACACCACAGCTCAATTGCAAATTTTTGTCATAGTTATGAACATATTCGTAATGCTTGAGCATTTTCTTCATTAACAGGGAGGAGTAAGAGCACATGGAGCACTTGAATTTCCGAATTTCTGAGTGTGCAGGGCCTGCGGGGGACACTGAAGCTGTTGCCTTTGCTCAGTCCAAAATATAAACACAAGTAAAGGACACCAATCACAGGTGCTATTTATCAGGCAGTTACAAGACTGTACACCCTTTTTTCACTGACACTGAGTGTGTAACCAATCTATATTACTATAAGAGTAGACCGTCCATGGCATAGTTATTCTTAGACGCAGCAACGTCTTTCTCGGTCTCGATGTTTCGAGCGCACGTTCGGGACGACGTGTGAGGGGACGTTTCTGCGTCTAAGTTCTTCTCAATCTTGTGCTCATAATATCGCCCACAAATGTTTCGTTGGGCGTAGTCTTGGGGAGTCTATAAAGGCAATGTACACGATAAGAGAGCAGCTGGGAATCAAGGCAGATTGTTTTGCGTGAGATCAACTAAACTCCACGAAATGAGTGCGCTTTTTACAGTATATAGCAAAGAACACTGAAGAATGAAATCACGTTGTGGTGAATTGTAGATTTGCCCGCTTTCCGACTGAAAAAGTTGTTGGGTGTACAACTGCACACGGCCGTTATGATATTCATAGACCGTTATTCATGCCGCGATGGGAGGGAATTACCAGTGATTTTAGTAGCGACAATGTAGGGCTGAGGTCTATAAGGATAATATACAGGCTCTAATTAAAAGTTCAATTAGTGCATTCACATATTTGTCAAAATTATAATGCTGACGAACAAAATCCTCCATGGCACATCGACACCGAAATCAAGGACGGACTCATCACCGAGTCTATCTATCGCTGCACTGCGTCGAAGGTGCTCTGAACTCATCCACAAGCTGCATGGA
>KB310898.1:40947-52464 GCA_000328365.1 Capitella teleta
ATACAAAATATGATAGGATTATAAAATAACAAAAATTCAATCACAGACAAAATAACTTAACGAAAAAATTAGGATGTTATGATTAGTAGTGAATGAGATATTTTAAGCATACGTATTTTATCAAAGAACTTGGAGACCAAGGAGGCCAAATCTGCTGATTTTATGAAATCAGAGCATGGAGTGTAATATAAGAGATCAGAGTATCACTTCGTTTTATGCTTAGCGTATGCATAATACCAGATATCAGTGTAGGAATTAAGAGTGGGATAGCATTATAGCTGGTGCCTATTTTGCGATCCATCTCTCCTTAATTTAGAGTTAAATCAGTGTTTTCTGAGGATGATCAGGCTTGTCACTGGTTCGTTTGAGCGGTTAAAATTCTGAGATAGGTAGTTGGGCTCCTTAAGTCTCTAAGTAATTTAATTATCTTCTTTGTACTAAATATATTCATCAGTCTAATGCTGGGCATTTAAAACCACAATATCCTGGGGACGGGAAGGTTTCCCGGATCTTCGTGTAAACACAAGATGACAGCGCTACACGGATATTTCTTCCAAGTCGGTAGTATATCCATTATCCACATCAGGCCACATATCTATATCTCCTACAAGGATAATTGAACGTGAAAGCAAGTTGAAATTTTAGAATTCCTAAGAATTACTTACTCATTAATTCGGCTTTGGGGCAAGTTGCCGCATTGCGTCCAGTAGTATACGTGCGCCACCTCTAGTACGTGCAATTTTAAACATAGGTCGGCGAACATGGACACATGGGCAATGCACGCAGGGGGGTCAGGCCGCATCTCATTGAGTTTGCTCACAACAGGATTCCAATGCACAATTCATTGGTTTGCATTGTCCACACTTGCACCTGTGAAAGAAAATAATTATACGTTATTCATTGAATGAATTTTGCTATTATTATTATTACTGCGTTTTTTGGGGGGGTTTTTTTGGGCAATTCTCCTAGACACTTGCACAGATCCTGAAAGATTTATGATGGGGAAAATGAGCTTTGCTCAATATTTATGGCCCAAGATGTTAAGTCGAGAGAATTCAAGTCAGGATTTTGAAGATGAATTCAGAATTAGGCATTATGATTATAAATATAATGATTATTGATGAGATGGTCATTATGTAACTATGGTGATTTCATAGGTAAACAAAGAACAATAACTCACTGGTTTGCTATATATTAATTATATACAATTATAATCCCTACTGACCATTCATTATTCCCAACACGCCATCGGTCCCGATCAACGTCCTCTTGGTCAGTCAGATTAAGATTCACAGTTTTCACCTCGGCCTTTTGAGGCTTTTAACTCACTCCCTGACTGACTCAGTAGTCAGTTCGAGGTTCAAATAAATATGGAGCACCGCCATATTCGGTGCCAGCGTCTCGTGTGCGGTCGTTCTCCTCCTCATTTCTAGTGTATTCAAATGATTCGTCGATACACTCGCCGTACTTGTCAGATTTGGTCTTGGAATCACAGCAATCACTTCGTTCTTCGCGACCGCAAGCCATTTCAAACGAATTTTTCCTGTATCTACGTCACGCGCTCACTTCCGGCGTCTGCTATGGAAGACTGCTCATTTTTCAAACTCGACGGCCGAACGGTCTTAAAAAGGCATAATAATGGTGTAAGGGCCGATTGCACACGCTTTCAATAACCACCATTATTTTTTTTTTATCCTTTCAGCAAATATATAAGTTATTAACCCATTTTATGTGATTGTGGTGTCATATGCTCTTTAAGAACCCCAAGAAATACACGGATGATTCCAACATCTACCGACATAATATGCGCTGATTTATCCCCAAGTATAATCACGAGATCGTAATTATCGTACGATGAACATCTCCATCCAAAGCATAGCAACGCAATATTTAAATTTTAATTCTTTGTTCTTTAAATGTTCAGACATTCCGAAGCAACTGACAACCATCGGGATCTCACCGCGGTTTGGATTAAATTTCCCAAGTCATAAATTTAAATTGCGTATACAATCGATTAGTCGCGCGTCGTCTTAAATATTTTGCACATATGTTCTGATTGTTACCACGAATACCGACATAGAAGTAGAACTGTGCAATGATTACCCCATGTTTGGATATTGATTCAGTAGTGTAATGATTACATCATAATTATGCTAGTACATGTAGCACTGAACGAGTAATTATACACATATAAAATAGCTACTCTTGTATAATTCTATGGTTATGAATTTAAATGCAGTGTGAGTATTTACTGGAACAATTATCGCACAATTCTCGCCGCTCTCTCGCTTTGTTCAATCGGTTGCTTCAATACAACTGATACAATCAATCATTCGAAACCAGTCGCCAAGTGTGTGCATGTCCTTGAGTTACAATCTCACTTTTGCTTACCTCTTCCGACCTCGTGAAATATCTTTTATTTCAGAATCCCGATATTGAACAGACCAGTTATAGAGAATGAACAATTACGCCGAAGTCAGCCGTCATTTTGCCATCCATTTGCAACATAGTGAACAATATTGCTGCAAATCATTATCATGTGAAGTTAACGATTCAAATGCCACGCACCAATTGAAAGCAATCGAATGTGGTTTTCATAACGCACCTGCTGCAAGGACTTCTTGTATATAGCGTCAATGGCATTGTTATAACGTGCAAGTGTAGTTTCGCTTCTGAGGAACGTAATGATCCATAACGCAACGGATTTAATCGCTATTAACATAAATAACATAAATAATTAACATAAATAAAATAATGACGTCAACGGCCATGAGCTCGGATTCTAATATCCTTTAATCCAGTAACAGGAACCGAACACATATCTACAATTAAGAGTCTTGTTATGTAATATACAACTAATGCATTCGTTGATGCCATTTGTGGTTCTTTTGTTGGACGTTCTGTGGTTATGTTGAGTGCAATTAAGTTATTGGATGCGTGTGCCCAAGTTCTATGGACGGAAGTTGCGATATTTAATGCTAACGTGTTTTTTTGAGAATGGCGTGGCGTTTTGGAAACACATAATTGTTTTGATCGGTGCAGTCTTATCTGGTGTGGCGGGATTTTTGCAAGTGGGCCAATATCTTGAATCAAAATATAAGATATAAAGACAGCTTCTATGAGCCAGATGGGACATCGCTCCTGAAAAAGTGTCAATCTCGTATGCGGCCAAAGTCGTGGTTGCCAATAGTTCTCTATATACTATGGCTGATCCCGGTCACTCGTGGATCAGTCCTACCGTGTCATATTTATGCGGCATTTGATATGTTGCCAATTGAGAAACCAGAAAACCATTATTCTTAGAAACATTTATCTTTTTCATCAACCAAGCAAGGAAATGAATAAAATTGTATGCATATTATTGCACACAAATATCCTTCGATGATAATTATTTTGGTCAATCGCAGACAAGCCCCCTCCCCCCTCCCCATGGCTCCATATTCTTTAGGCCTAACAGCAAAAAGTGGGAAATCAAAATCGTCATAATCCTTGTCTGAAATCTGATCGGGGTGCTGGAAGCAATGGCCGTGTGGATGGCAACAGACCCCCTTGCCATTCTAAGAGCTGTGGGAAAGAAAACATTGTGGAGGACCATTATTGCCAGTGCAGCACCTAGATAATGGTGAAGGCATCGCAAACCTATTAGCCCAATAATTGAACAGACTCTCAGACAGACCTGTGTGTAATTTGTATTGGGTACCATTAATTGCCTCACTAGTTTAGAATCACCTGCAATTACATGTAGTGCTGGTAATGTTTTATAATTACATTGTGTAACGCACCATTATCACCCCTACACATTCATAGTATCACTCACTATTGTTCAGTTTAAAAAAATCATATACCGTAGAGTAGTACTACAAGCAGGCATTGCGCAATAGATGTAGGTATAAATCAGTTTTGAAATGCTATGCAAAGTCGACCAAGTACTTGCAGATCAATCTTGGAACACATTTTATTGTGGTCGACTTTGCGCAAAGACTAAAATAATTGCGGACAGAAAGACTTCAGTCCGATTAAGTAAAGCGTGTTTCAAATAGTCAGTCGTTCAACAGGAGTCTGGATTTGAAGGAATGGATGCGCAGGTGCACTTTGGCCATCGGTCACTCTCTCACGTCTAATCAAATGACCACTTGACCATTACATTCTGTCGTCCGGATATTCCTTGCACCCAAGCGCACAAAACAAAGGACAACAATTGTAAAGGAGAATTAATTCATTGTCGATTTCTGTTCACAGTCGATTAAACCATTTACATAGACGTCAAATTTGCTTGATATTTTCATCAGACCGACTTTCTTGGAACTGACCCCTGTGAATAATTTGTTTCGTTGTCTTGACCTTTTAACGGATTGGTTTAAATAAAGGTATTCATGCATTATTCGCGTGTAGACAACGGGCAACTGTTTTAAAACCATCAAATGATTGTCAACTAAAATTAGATTAAGTGGTTTTAAAAAACCTATAGCGATACCATACCTCACAGAAACATACCGTCAAAGGCTTCAGCACAAGCTGAAATCCAAACCCAAACAAGAGTTTTTTGGTACAGCATCTCAATGGAGCGATGGCGCCATGCGATTTATTCGCATGAGTGACTGCAGTCTGTGGTAGGATTTCCTGGAATGAAGGTAATCCGATTCACTTATTATCGCAGTGCACAAACGAAAGGATTTTTGCGCACTCTTAAATAATAAACATTACATACACATTACATATTTTACTTTGGTCTTATCGTAGAGAAGTGGCGGATCTGATGGGGGTTTTTTTTGTTTTTTGTTTTTTTAATACTTGAAAGTTTTTATCAATGTTGATTTTACTGATGAAGTGAGCATTTTAAATAATACACGCACTCTTCGTTCATCGAACACCGGCCTCCTTTTACAAAATCGTAATGTCAGAACCGAGACTTTTAAAGCATCTTTTTTTAATCGCCTCTGTCATCTATGGAATATTTTACCTGCTTTTATTAGAGATTCGCCAACTGTTTCCGTTTTTAAAGATCGTTTGATTGTCTTTTACTTTTCCAAACTTGAGTCGTTTTACGATGTTTTTAATTCTTGCACTATTACTTCTATTTGTCGTTGCACAGGGTCTTATCATGTTACTTGATCTTCGTTATTTTATTTTGTCATCTTATTTTATCTCTGTCATGTGTTGATTATTTATAGGCTGTGCCTTTTTATCAATCACACTTGGTTTTTATGACATTAATTTCAATAAAAAATCATAATGTAAAATCCTGTCATTCCAGCCTAAACACGAGTAGCCCATGAAATTGACAGTCTGTGACCCGTGTTGCGTACCACTTAATCCGCTCAATGATTCTCTTTTAATTGAACATGAAGCGTTCAAATAACGTTAGAGATCCGTTGGTGTGCGCTTCCATGACTCTAGAAGCGAATATAATCTCGATCTCTTTGTCAACAGCGCGCGAGGGAAATCAACGTTTCATTTTAACGATGCGATTTTTCAGACTTACCATCTTAAAAAATAAATAAATCGAAAATGAATTTTAAATTGTACCATCTTTATTTTTTCACGTACAATTATAATTGTTCTCATTTGTAAAGGTATATCTTATTATCTATACTACGTTTAACTCGGTGTAAGTCCCATTTCTGACCTAAATACATCAACTAAATCCCCCTTCCCTATTTTTCTGGATATCTGCGAAAGTTCAACGCCAATTATGGAACGATAAAAAACGGTGAAGCAAGCACGGTGTCACCGTCGTAAATTGGAGTGTTAGTGACACTTGTTTTTTATTCAATTTTTAATCAAGGACATAATTATAATTTTATAGCTAAATGCCATGGTGTGTCTGCATCAAATGTATTTTTTATGTATATACACTAGCTGAACAACGATTTAATACCATGGTTCACGTGAGCCGTAACGCTATACATGTATGCAATCACACATAGAGTCGTGATTTGAGACGCAATCCTATCTGTTTCAAATGTCGAGCCAAGCATCCTTTCTATTTCAGGTCACTTCATCGCCAATATTCCATTAGGTATATTCATTAGGTCATTCCATGTGTTGATTCGAAATGCCGCGCAGGTGGGCTTTATCACAATCCAGCCGACTTCGATGGCGTCCATGCACTTGCGGAGGCAGGCTTCAATATCAATTTTTTTTCGTCAAAGACCACACTGGTGTTTTTGACAGTGCAGTATTTTTGTGCAACACTAAGCAGCGTAGTTGTGTTGCAACAATTACGATATTAGCGTCAAAAATATATATGATTATTAGAAATTCATTATGAATAATACTTATTATGTAGGAATTGTGCGATTTCAAAGCACTTTCTATTAAAATCGATGGCCCATTGGAAGTAACCCATGCATTCGCCATTCAGTCCCCTCCCCATTCCCAAGTTGGTTCATCTTATCTAAATTTGAGGTGGTTTCCATAGAGTTCCGTTCAGTTTGGGCTTGGCATTTGCATTGTATGAAATAAAAAACGCAATGGTATGAGTTTTATTTGTAATGTATTACTATTTTCGAACTTTAAACTGGAGGAAAAACGTGACACGGAAATTTAGCCATTTTTTTGAAAATGGCTAAATTTTGAAAAAAAAAAAAAGAAGACAAGTGGAACGAATTATTCGACATCGTGATGGTGCATTACAATTGAAGCATCAACAACAAAAATCAGTGCATTTATTCAAGCTACGCGTGTTATGCTGATTTGTTCTTACGAACCTCCAATTAAGGGACATAAAAATTTCACGTATTTCGTTAATAATATGGGCTTTAATTTTATGCTTGGATTCATTTTTGAAAGTTCAGAACAGGCAAAACCAGACCCACTTTAGTCAAAAGCTTATCATTATTTTTATTTGTGCTTGATTATATATTGTATATATTGTATGTATATTGTTTTCTTGGGGGGCCAAATTTTTGTGCACAAACAAAAAAGACCAAGTTTTAATTGTCTTGAGATTTATTAGCAAAATTGTGAAGAGAACCTAATTCGGGAGTCATATCCCATTGCGTTCAGTAGCTAATATATCATCACCTCGAGAAACAGTCCTGTTGAAAGTACGCAGATATACATCCTGAACGCCATTGATGCCAAAGATCGGACACTATTTTGGTACTCCTTGGTTCATCGGTGGCACTTGACAATATTGATCATAACAGTCTGCTTAATTTGATGGAGAAGACCATGGGATCTAAGGCCGAACACATGACTGGCTGTTAATGTTGTCGAGTCTGTTCTTGATCGATAAAGAATCACAATCCAATCATTGATTTATTCAGATAACTGTGTTACTGGAGTAGTTGGCGTGTGGACAATGCTCCCCGAATCCGCTAGCCCGCAGAGTTTTTATACAAATTTGGGGTGACCACAGGTATGGTCACCAGCATGTTGCTCCGTATTGCTTCAAGCCAAGAATTGGAGTATTGCCTACGCCAGGTGGAGCAACCATTCTTGTGGTCAAGAGTTGAAGTCAATTACGAAACGACAGTAGCGAATTCGACTGCACGCTTCTTCGATCATCGGAATACATGTATAAAGGTAGAATTAAATAGACATGCTACTTATATAAATAAGATGATGGTCATTCATAACACTGGATTCGTGTTTACTTCAATGGAATACAAGACGAAATGCTCGTCACTTCACGCCAACTCCACTTTCCACAATCTCAATGTCAGTCGAGGTGTGGGTGCAGTACCGACCCAGCAACAAAGGAATGCGACCTAGAAGTGACTTTCAATGTTGTCTTCGATGCTGAAGCAAATGTAATCTCACTCTGCCGTGCCGCTCTCTTCAACCAACGCTGCGAAGTTCCGCCGATTCTTGCGTGGTCGCGAATGCAGCGCACAGCCGCACATCATTGTGTGATGATTCGTGTCGACTATTGCAACTGCTTCTGCAATGTTCCCCTGGCACCTTAACAACCATGTCTTACTCATTATATGTTATATTACACATGTTTCCTTTGCATTTGAATAGCTCAACTAGCTAGACACTGCGGTTTAATACATTTCAATGGATTACTAATTATTCCCGCTCATAGAAAAGCAATTAGCGGGGCAGCGATCGGCAATTTGAAATCGTTGTCTTGCTCAAAAACAGAGTGGCCCAATCTGCTTTGATAATTATTATTGTGTGAATTAAAACATAATATGCAAATATATGTACTAAACTGATAATAATATGTGTGAAATAATCCTATTAATAATTAATCCTATTAATAATCCTATTTGCATTATCAAGGCGATCGGATTACGCGTTATAAGCAGTCAGCAACTTAACAAGAGCGGAACAAGTAAACAACTAATGATTCGACGAGCAATATTTTATATTTTGATTGACTTTCACATTGCGAATTAATTCACGATAACATGAGTAATTTCTGCCCATTTAACTAGATGTTTAGTTCCTAAAAACTAGAAATTGAATTAACTTATAACGTTAGAAGATAGAGATTTTCTCAATAGTTGTTTGTAACGGAAGTTCGATACATCCGAGTTTGATATACCGAGCTTTGACTGTTTAATTACACAATTTCACCACCGGTAAACATGTGTCATTTTTTTTCTCTCTCTCTCCAGCTTTTGGTCTACTTCCGGCTGCTCATCGACAGCCCTACATTTGTCTCGTTACCGTAATATACGACGCACACGTAGTTTGTCAAAGCGACGCTCTTTATGATCATTAAAAAAACATTTACTTTGATCGTGACACCATCTTTTCACTATTTTCCTTATAAATTAGCAAGCAGCTCCAATTCGTTCAAGTACCGGTGATGATGATTTATTTCGGGCTATCGAAGCATACCGGGCCAGGTGATTTTGATGATGAATTCGAAGACCAAAAAATATCAATCAATGTCTATAAAAGAGGTTTAATGCCATCATATTCATTAAGGAAGCATCATTCTAAACCGACTGACAAATTGTTGTCCGTATCATTCACTCACCTTTGATGATGAACTTCGTTTTCAGAATACGAGACAAAAATAAATTACATTGTTCACGTTTTAAATGAGTCACCTTTCAACTGACAAAATGCCTCTCAGTGAATGATGAAATTTAGAAGCTATTGGGGTGGTGACAATGTCATAGTCAGTAATCGAAACCAAAATAACAGTCAAACATTGTCAAAATTTGGTGTTTTAAATAACGTAGGTCAGGAAAATAATATTTCAGCAATGCTCTTGGCAGAGGAGAACAAATGTGGGTCAATTGTAGATAATAATAATTTCACGCAGAATACAAATTGATATGTATATTTGATGTTATAAATGTATCTTTGCATGTATTTAGATTACTCTAAACAAAGAATGTTTGGTTATTTTCCAAAAATCGTCATAAATTGAATTATAGTTTCCCAAATCCGAATCACCATGAAAATATGACATCCTCGTTGACTCATTACCTCTCTCTTTCAAATTGGTTACTGCAATCTCGTTCACTGCCTGTCTTCCTCATTTCCTTTATGACTCACCGATTCACTAACCCAATGACAAACTGATCACCTGATTTTATCAAATGCATCAATAAAAAGCGCTTTTGTGAAAAAATGGGTGACGCAATTTAGTGATAACAATTAGGGATATGTAAAAGGAACTAGCACAGCCTGACGGTCAGGTCGATCGCTGATTGGTCAGTTAAAGTGGCCAGCAGCAGAGAAAATGAAACTCAAATCGATGTTCCTGTTGTTATCATCATATCATGTGGGTTACCATTGTGAATTTGTGATCATTTAAATGTGGGATGGTGAGGGAGGGGGTTGGGGTGGGTTAGGGTTGAACCTCTTGAAAATGATTTCCAAGCAATTTACTTTAAGTTGATCCTGGTGTTTAACAGACATTTAAATCAGTTTAAGTAAGCGACACAATGTACCCCCGTATATATATTAAGCCATGCATGTAGCATTAAAGCGATGCGACACTAACCATGATCATGTTGTCTAGTGAGTGATTAAATATTAATCGCAATTATAGTTGCTCTTTCAGCATTCGGCTAGCTAGCAATCGTAATGTTGATAAATTTTTTTTGCATTATGCCCCAATTACTCCAATTCTATATCATTTATCCACGGGTTTGGTGGTAAGTTCCAAGAAGACACAATCAATCACTTCATATTGACTTTTATTTACATTCAACAAAAAACCGGAAAATATGTCCACACTAGTAATAGAGTTGTTTCGGTGAGAGTAGTGACAAAGAGGATGTGTAGAGAGTGAGAGAGTGAAGTGAATTTTTGGAAAATATTTGTATCTTATACGCTAGAATCATACATGTGGAGCAGCCTGCGTTTCTAATAGAAAATGCAATGAATCGGGGCCTTTCAAGCATTTGCCATCTGCAAGTGAGGTACGTGTTTATTTCTCGGTGAACTTTCTGACCCCTCAGCGTCGCTGATTCTATCTGAAGTGTTTGATGCCTCAGTATTTTGCCGATTGCTTCTTATGAGATGGAAGCAACCCCGTGCACGGACTGCACGCTGTGCCCGAAGGTCTACATGCATAGGCAGAGTTTATATAATCATAATTACATATGCTATAATGACACATTGTGTAAAGTAGTTAGAAGCACCCATAGAATCTTAACAGCCATAAGTATTGCCAAAACCAGAGAGGGGAAAAAACATAATGCTATGTGCGTGCGTTTATAAAAGTCATAAATTGAGAATCTGAATATTTTTTGTATTTCGATGCGTTACATTCATACATATAACCATATTAACCAATAAATCTATTTCTTTTTTTTTTAACTCCCTTCTTCATATGCTAGTTTTTATTCAATTTTTGGGCCTCCTATTGGCTGTAATCAATGGACATGATGTGTATTAAATTTTATATGAATATCATAACGCATATCTGTCCTGTTTTATTATGTATGAGCATGCATGGCCGTATTTTAATCGACGTATTTTACAGATCACACACCAGTATACCCTAAATAGTATTTCATATTTTAGAGACAAAGCAGCAGAAATCAAATTTATGGAATATAAAATTTTGAAATCATGTGATTATTTATTTAAACGATGAAGATATATTTAGTGTTTCGGTCATTATTGACCTATTTTGTGAGCGAATACCATCATACAGCTCTATGAATTTATATTACGAAGATATTAACTTGTTTCTATTTTTCATTTATTCCAGTGAGTAAACTCACCGTGTACATGTACCCTTTTTCGGTGTTTTTTTTTTTTTTTTTTTTTTTTTTTCGTTTTTTTCGTTTTTTTTTCTCTCTTTGTTATGTTCCATTGTTCATCGCCACTAAAATGTGAGAGTTCTTTTCGCGAATAAAATGATATACATAGAGCATTTATCGGACATTGAAAGGGGACCCCAAAACCCCACAGTGCGCACAGTATAAAGTTTATAAAGTTTTGCCCTTATGCTAATTATACTTTTTTCAATTCGCTCAGACCATCTGCGCTTCTCGCATTGATAGAAAAATATATTCAATAAATCCAACCTTGAAATTGAAATGAAACTAAAACCCACCCAAAATAATATTCTTTGAATTTCCGTTCTGA
>KB310898.1:76354-90527 GCA_000328365.1 Capitella teleta
TTCATTTGGATATCACCGTAATCATTAAAATAAATTAATGGCTTTACGCAAGTAGATTTTAGTTTTGAAATCGTTTTTACCAACTCGTCCCGTGACCTCCGTTCTACAAATGATAAACTTTTATCTGCACAACCTGTCCGCACGGAATGTTTTAGATCATCATATTTTAATCGCATTGTGAGAATATGGAGTATTTTACCCCCCCCCCCCTCTCACGAATTCGCCAGTGTACCCCTTTTTACACTTAAAACAGATCAAAAGTTACTTTATTTTATGTTGATTGCATAACAGGCATTGCGTTTTCAAGTTTTTAATTTTTATGTTACTGCATGCATGAAGTTTTAATGAAATACATTCGTTGAAGCAACTGTAAGAGGCTGTTTTGATACGCATCTTGTTTTGTTGATGGCTGATGATGAGGATGAACATGAAGATGTTCAACTATAGAAATGTAATACTATGCAATTATATAAAAAAAAACTATAAATAATGGTATTGGTAGGGTATTGAAAAAAAACAAACTCGATATTGTCTGCCTATAGAACACGCTTCGATTTATTTATAAACATAGATGACGAGCTGCCTTTTATGCGATAGAATAAACATGACAAGAGTTGAGCAGTCTAAATATAAACATACTACCATTCGAGAAGGTCTCAAAACGATAGTTACATGCATGCAGCAACCAAACAAAACGGTGTCACAGAGTTCCACGTCGATTATAGTTAATTAATTATGGATTATTATATATTCTTGTTGTTAGATATTTCAGTGGTCCCATCAACCGCGTGACAAAAATGACCCGTATCAATCCCCTTAGTCACTGGACATTCAAGAGAGTCGTGTGTAGATTGAACTAGATTCAAACGCATTTACTAAGCTTGGTAGAATCATGATTATCCTTTGCAATTTATGTAGATTATGTCTCATAATCTACATATATATGTTTATAACCGAAATAATGCCTTCGATATTTAATCGCGGATGAATATTGTGGTCTCTTTTTACGGGGCTATTGAATCATTACTTTAGATTAATTTTATGAAAGTCTTACGTTACTTTTGACGTCATGATTATCATCGTCACATCGAGAGGATGAGGGGAAATCGAATTCTTCTCCAAATACGGCGCTCAGGCATTCCGCCGGAACTCCATCTTTTCCGTGGGATATTGAAGATTTGTTGGGAGTTCCCTAAATCTCAATCTCCACCATGCATGGTACTGTGGGTGGGAAAATCACAGGTTCCATCGCCAGCAGACAGTAAATCGGAGGTACAGCAAAAACCTTATACAGTAAGATCCCGTTAATCCGCCCTCTTCCGTTCCCAAGGAAACTGACGGATTAACGAAAAGGGCGGATTACATTTCAGACCACAAATTGATGAAAATTGTGTGTCATTCTAAAACCCCCAAAACCCATGTAATGCATTAACGTAGTAGCATATACCATTAGGTTTGAAGCTGGAGGTAAAAAGAATCTCACAAACGATCACATGAGGTCAATAAAAGATTTTTATTTTTTGTAAAACTTAGTGATGGTTGATGCTTGTGTTAAGCCGTTCTATTACGCCCAATCTGTGTAGTTCATCTCTACTTTTTTTTCTTTTTTTTTTTTTTTTTCGCCTCCGACTCCTCGAATCTCTCGAAATATAGCATTAATGTGCGCACGTGCTGCCTCGCTTCCCCCGCCAAGACTTCCATTGCAGGCTCAGATCCACTCGCTTCTCCCCTCGATTGATCTCCACTCACAACTTCGTCATCTCGTTCGTTCCGCTCCTGAACATCGCTTAACCCAGCGACCAATTAAATTAAAGACTCAACTAAACAAAGCGAATCAGGTGAAAATTCTGTTAACTTGTTAAGCGTTAAACGAACGGAGAGGCGCCATTTGTTGTTAAACTGACCCGACTTCAAAGAAATCGCCGACAATTGATGTGTCTTGGTTGATGTTTGTTTTCGACACGCTATTTGGGAGGCGGATTACATGTGTTATTTACAATGGTAAAGTGTAGATTCGTTCCCTAGAATCGTGGTCGGAGTCGGATTAACGAAAAGGACGGATTACATGACACAATTAACATTACAAACGATTCGTCCCTGAGATTTTAAGGCGGATTACGAAAAGGGCGGATTACATGACGGCGGATTAACGGGGTCTGACTGTATACACCAAGACTGGGAGCTTGCGCATTCCCCAATGGCTTGCTTTTTAATGAAGTCGTTGGTATCTACTGTATATAACTACTGGACAGTTATCCTAGATTGCGCAACGGTGCATTTGTTTTCTGCTATTGTGGTTGCATTATGACTATTTTTATTTGGTAACGAATTAGAAATCAAGCCAGACACTGATGCCTTGTGGCGATCTCGATTATGGTTATACTTGGTAAAAATAATAAGCTATTTTGGATACGATAAGTTTACGCAACATATTCTGCAGACGTCATAACGCAACCATAGTGCCTTTTTATTTCGCATGTACCGCGTAGTGTAAATGTGCATCTGACAATTATTGACAGTTATTCTCCATAGCTGACAATTTGGCCAACATGGTATACAGTTGTGCGTTATGATTATGTCGAAACGCTATTAAAGCTTTGATCGATATCGCCCATGACACATGACACATGTAGGTTGATCGATGGCTTTAGCCTAAGCTTCCATTTCTGATATGCGCAACTTCATTGGTTGCATAATTAGACCTAATTGCACAAGATGTAATCAAGTCTAAAATCTGGACAAATGCGACATCCTCGACCCAAGAATCGAGACCCATCTCCCCATTGTGATAAAATGGTCATAACGAATCGCCTATATGAATAATAATAATAATAATAATAATAATAATAATAATAATAATAATAATAATAATAATAATAATAATAATAATAATAATAATAATAATAATAATAAACTTTTGGTCGTCGTCATAATTATTTATCGCCAACCTCATTATGCGCCATCATAAATGAGCAGTTCGTATCGGGCCTGTTTCCGCAGGCGCTGGATTTCGTGAACGAATGAAGTAATATATGACATCTGTGAAAATTCGGATAAATCATTATACACGGTAGTATAAGGTTACTGATCTCTGTTAGTCCTTTAAAATCGATAAATATACGGCACTTGTCAAACCCTCGATTTGAGGGTTTGGCAAGTGCTTTTGGGTCGAGCAGACTTGACAAGATTTTATTTATCACGATGTTCAATCTCCCACTTCGTACATTTATTGCATATTTTCACAACATATAAATTAAAGCCTAAAGTTTCTCTGACATTTAGTATTATACCAAATTCTACGCATAATTGCCGACTGAAAATCGAGGCGACGCCAACGTGCAGACGATCTTTGCGCTATTCTTTCGCGTGGCTTATTTTAACGCAAATGTAATCATAACGTCCAATGAGCGGAGGCGTTATGAAATTGCATTTTGAGACTTTAACATTAGGTGAATGGCGAGAGTCATCTATGCTATTTGTTTATTTTTACGCGTTATTTATACATGAATAAATCACGCAAATACACAAAGCTGATTAGCTGACGGACTCACTGAGTGGTATAATGTGCGATAATCACCGGAACAAATAGCACGGTTGCCATGGCAACGGGCCACACGTCAAGACCACTTTTTACAAGCGATGTCGAAGCTGTGGGTATAATTATACAGACTATATATCCATATCTACGCTTCACATCGTCTGAATCGTCAGTTCAGAGATCTGTAATCTGGGAGGAGATACGCAATGACAACAATTAATAAGAACACATCGACTCATTTATACCGATTAAGTGTCATCAACATTGAAAATGATTGACAAGATACCCTAAATTACCTCAGAAGATAAGTAAAATAAAGAATAATCTAACCTTATCCCTGTGAGGTTGATTATCTCATTGATACCCACTCTGATGTAATTGACGATTTAAAAATTAGGCGATACGACCGAACATACGCTACATGAATCAGCGCAGAATTGGTCATCCATTTCTGTCTGTAATTCTAGTATCTACTTCAATGTAATTACTTGCATATACTTATGATAAAAATATCCCACACATCCTCCTGTCTGGTATTCGGTATCTAACCTCCCCATACAACATTGCACTTGGTTGTACGCCTCCTGTTAAACGTGGTTACCAGCATCGTTTGTAGAATAATAATTCAGATACCAAGCTTACAGATAAAATACAAAGAGTCACACAATCTCTAAAATAATCCAATATTTTTAATAATTGGAAGAAATTGAAGCGCAGCGTGTGTAGCAGAGATCAGAGCGAATACTTATGAGACCATAATGACGCTGATGTTTTAAGTGAGCTCAGCACCTCCTCATGTAGAGGTCAAAGTGAGCATGGGGCAACATGTTCATTTCCATGAAGGCACATCGCACTGTATTTCTGTGCCGTGGCAGATCGAAGCCGACACACGCGTCCATCTGCTCACAGTGGGCCATACAGTAGAGGGCTTGACCTTGATGCGACGCCCGTAGGTAGTGCGGGATACTGAGAAAACTCACGAAGCCAGCCGTCTTGCCCTCCATCGGAGCGAAACAGTTTGGTCCTGTTTGGGAAAAAAAAATTGTGCAGGTGAAAATTTAATGCTATAATTTTTTTTTTTTGAGTGGAATTGATCGACTAAAACCTTATGCGAAAATATGTATGGTACATGTTGTTATTTCCATTCGTACTAGAGCTCATTTTCAATGTGTAGCAGAAGTATGTTAACCGTGGTTGTCAGGCTCACTTTCATCCCACCGATTAGCCAAATTGGTGACTAGTTGCAGCGAGACGGTGTCGCGCGTGGTCGATATTAATTCACGTATACCCCCCACGCGTGTCTGCTTATCCCGATTGGATATCAAACAGCGATCTCCAATTGTTGCCAAGACCCAGTTTGACTTCAGGTAGCGCCCTATTCTCATGATTGACCAGTGTAATCATTTGGAGACAGCGACACAATATTCGCTTTTGGAAGGAAATGTACAATCATCCAGATCAACACCCCCCCTCTCATCAATGATTCCTCAGGTGTGCGAACGCAGTATAATAATTATATGTTGCGTAAATATATTTCTAGCTTAAAATGAACTCGTTGATTTGTCAGTCATTATGATCTGAAGAAAAATCATATTACCATTTTCGTTTTCTGCAACTATCAAAACATAATTATAACCAGCTTATAACCGTCGAAGTTTGCCAAATATTGCTTCGCAGCGCAATGGCTCACCATGTTGGCACGTCCGGTGGTAGTGAACACTGAAGAAGTCATCCCGCAATCGGTATCCGGTGACGAAGCATTCTGCGGGTTTGTGGATCTGGACGGCTGTGCACGTGAATGACGTGGTCGATAGGCAGGCCTGTTGGCACTCTTCGGCTGAGTAACCGTCTCCGACTCGAACCAACTCTCCACCCAGGTATGACAAGTAGTTAGCATAGTAAACAAATCTATCACAAGTCTGTAAGGTCGAACGCCGATGTAGACGAGTTGCAGCTGAAAAAAAAAATAGGTACTAGGTTTAGCATGTGGTAGGTTTTGTACATTTGGATTATGTGTTTGTGGTAGAAACTAGATTCATTGCGATCTCAAAGGTTCTCTTGGTTAGTGTAGTAAAAGGATCTAGCAACTGAGACCTCGGACAAAAATACTTCATTAAGGAGGTTCAGACAAAGTGCGATAGTTTCTGTAGCATTCGTGTTGGTTTTTGTCGACATTTGGCATGATTATGGCACAAACGATTTTCAAGAAGATGCAAGCAAGCGTGGGTGCTATATACGTTGTTCAGGACTGCCTTGGTCAATCGGTTTAGCACAATTTTGTTTCAACTACGATAGGCAAATCACTCTGATTGACCACTCGAGAGATTTAGCAAATTTCAGACAAAAATAACGCATCATATGAATGTATGTCGAGCAGTGTATATACAAGGAAATAAATTTCAAACGAAGTACATGTAAACATTTTGCAGTTATTTTATGAAGCGACTGGCCAGACTGAAGGCATATACAGCATGGTTCTTTTAAGCCAAGCTTGTTCGCTTGGCGTGAGCACTTTTCAGCCTATAAGGTCCAGAATAAAGTCAAACCCTTTATCGTAACTACGGTATGCTAGGCGTGCAGCAAACAAAACCAACAAACATGAACTTCAATTTTTTAGCTTGCAATAAGCAAACACCGCGCTTGCAAGGGAGAAACATTAGGGCAATGCGGAATGGCATGGGTACTCAATATCATGCACAGTAGTTGGACGTTAGTCACCTACCCTTTTCAGCTTGGCTGATTGTTAGGCGCTCTGCCGCATCTCTCAGATCTCCTGACCTCGACGCTTGAACCGTCGAAAAAGCGACGAAGATTGCGACGATGGCGAGATGACAAGACGAATTCATGTTGAGTCCTACAAACACATGGAAACAAGGTCTTTAAGTAGGCAGTTTGATAATTGGTTAGCCTGTAGCCATTTTCAGTGCCTCAGCTTTATAGCATGGGCACAAATCCCCGGAAAGTCCTTCGATATTTCCGGCTCTAGCGACTAAAAGCCTTGGGTCTCTTTACGATGGAATCATGAGACTTGATCTTCGAAGCCACCCACACCCTTGCGTTCACCCGTATGAAACGCGACCAGCCAGAAAAAAGCGATCGCTCGGAGGCTAATTCGAGTGTTCCCATCAAGGACGGCTCCCAACTCCTAATGTGGCGCAATCGGAAGATTACTCTCACTAATAAGGACCATAGCAAACTGATTATAGAAGCAAAGGTTGATTTGTATATTAACGCAAAATAAAATTGATAGGCCACCGTTTAAGAAAGACAAAATAAAATCGAAAGATGTTATATGTTGAATATCACAACCGAACATACGTGAGCCGTCTTACTTACTAATAGAAAATCAACGAAGAGCACGAGAAAGAAATTGAAGGAGATTTTATGTGCGTCCAGCGGCTATGCGGTCCGTGTCTGTCCATGAACTACACGAGCGTTGCGTTTTATGCATGTGGTCAAAGGAGCCGTCCACTTGGTAGGCGTGGACAGCGCGTATTTCGCGCGTAATGTGTGGCTTTGGGCTAACGTTACGGGCCTCACGAACAAGTATTAGCGTGGTACAAGCTCTAGTAATCACTCCCACTTCTAGGAAGTAGGAAGTTGCTACATATAGGTATTGAATTTGGCTCTTGTTTCAGCAAGGGTCGGTGTTCTGAGAATCTGCATGTAAACATCTGTCAATATTTGATGTGGCGTGGCTGATGTAACAGCCCAATCAATCATTTTGAGTGCATTTCAAAAACCTCCGTTTAGTGAGATCACTCCATTATCATTTCTATTCCAATTCAATCAACATTTATGCCGATTTATCTCAATTAATAGAGTGCACTCATCCTTCCGAGTTATTTCGTCTTTTGGCGGCACACAGGGCCCCGGACCACGGATGACCTTAATTGAACGCATAAATATAAAGCAACGCTCTTGGAGTATTGTTTTGTTTGAGAGTGCTATTGTTGTGGCAGTCGCATTAATGGTTATCTCCTAAAATCAAAACAAAGCATTGAAGCGCCATACAAGAGATACTCGCTCAGGGGTTCATCTGATTTTGTTCTCTTTGCGATCACTCACCATTCGCATTTAAATGCTCCTTCCTCATTCAAAATAGACTTCTTATTTGATTTCTTAAACGGGCGCTGAATAACATAGTCTATCCATACCAGGTAGTTTTTTTTATCGTTGCTGTTGTTTGTTTGTTTTTTTTTTGTTTTTTTTTTTAATAATTGATACATTTTATATTTTTTTTTTTTTTTTTTTTTTTTTTTTTTTTTTTTTAACATTTAAGCCGTAAAACCCAATCCTGCCTCATGTCCCACGAATTTCGGGCTCTCTCGCTGGATCCTCGGGAGTCTCCGGGGATAGACCCACGGGTCAAAACGTGTGGAGCAGCGACAGGGAAGTCACATTGAAGCATCCATCGTATTGCTGAATTCGAAAGGTCAACACTTACATCTTGGGCAGCTGGCAATTAACACCTCCCGGTTGTGAACTAATTAAACTGCTCAAAATAACAATATCATATAGCACTAATTCTTAATTGTAACGAGGGTGAAAAAAAGGCCTATGATTATATCCCATCTTTACGATAGTATTTAAAATTGTAGGCTGGTCGCACTACGAACCTGTGAAAAGTTGGCTGAATAAAGGCTGAGTATATCCAAATTTGGACGATAATTCGAGGCAGCACAAGCCTCCATGCCCTCGAATGTATTTAATAAATCGCACATATAAAATATTCAATGCTTTTTAAATGCACTGTAATAAAATAACCGCACTGGCTCTTCTTGTAATAATAATTATCACAATTTATGAAAATTATACTCGAATTACTGCCGGTGTCGTTTTGTCACCCATTGAAGCAATCGCGTCATCCGACATATCAGCCATATGCAACGTACATTTTAACCAAATGTATTCGGAGAACAGTGCCTCCATATAAAACGATGCACTCAAGTTCAATGCCTTGTACACCACATACTCGTGTATATTATACAATTGCGTGATACAAAGGTGTACTAATTGTGACGGCTTACGTTCTTTCTGGGTTGCACAATAGCCATTGTCTACTAATATAATACGATGTCTGCACACTACGTCTGTATAGCGAAGTGCTGAGTGTCAGGGGACATCGCAGGGAGTGGAGCACTTTATGTAACAAATACATTAATGTATAACTGTATGTATATGTATATATAGCACATAAAATATGTAATCGTTTTCTTATACTAATAGATTTAATGATCCATATGACATATTATATTATGATTTAATTAGAGATCTCAACCAAAAGATACTTGTCAATAAGCATATTGAGCATATTTCAGAGCTATACAGATGTACAGGTAAAATGTGGCTTCTTACCTCTTTGATCATGTATTGTGTACAATACTATTAAAAAGACACTGAAAGACACACATTCCGCGAAGGAAGACACTGGGCTTTTGGGACTTGTCACCTTTGACACAGAAGTGCTAATTAATGCATCGTTCACCTCACGTCTCATTTAACCTCTCTGTTGACTTTAGTGTGGGTGCTGGAAACCTCTCTGCGTTGCAACATAGCGCCAGGAAATGACTTGTGTTCCTCAATTGATCTAAAGTGTTTTATATATGCATAGGATTAGGTGTGTAATATGCACAACATAATGTGCGCCTTCTTACCTACACGAAGACTCACCATCGAGTAACGACCAAGAGGCTGAACGGTGCAATCATGTTGAGCCACCGTTTGCGTCGAGCTACCAGAACGGCACATAATAACTCACCCTTGTTATTATGATGACCTTGAAGTCACGTGATCTCAAGTACACCCAACAGACCACCATCAAAGATGATTACAATGAAGCCACTGAAACAATCTAAATTATCGCTAATAAGAATCATCAAATGATTCACAGAAATCCCTGTAATCCCTAAATTTCTACATTCAGGATGCGTTGCTTTTGTGTGATAAGCAACAAATTTGCTTTGATAATAACCATGATATTCATCCTTTCCCTACAACCATAAGAATTGTACTCAATAATTATTTCCAAACCCGTTAACAGTGGCTCGCAATTAACTATTGCTTGTCCCCGGAGAAATGAATTGTATTGACAGGCGATACGGCGATGATAAGGCGAGACGTTAGTTTGTGGTTCTGAAGTGGGGCATCATACCACTTATGAGACAGCCATAATATAAAAACTAATTATTAATTAAATGTCAATATATATCTGTTCGTTTCAATTCACTTCTTTCCATCACCCCTCCTATGGGCCAAAAAAAAAACAAAAAAAAAAAAAAAAAAAAACGGTTTGTTTGCAGAATTTAGCATGATCCAAACATGGGAAAATTATTCGCTGATTAATCAACCGACCATTCCTTCCAAACCACAATGGGCAGTGCGTACATTCTGCCTCATGCTGATTTCAACACAGCGCCAAAGTTAATTGAAGGCTTTTTCAGATTCATGAAAATGACACAGAATAGAAAGAATGTCGGTGATATGCGAGTCAATAGAATTGTGACTACTTTCGAAAATTGCTATCTGGAAATTACTACACAAGCATGTAGAGAACATCATTGTAGTCAGCTTCCTTGTCAAACGCAATCGCAGTACTGTTCTTCGAGGTAACTACATGTAACCACAACTATTACTTTCGATTCATAGATGCAGTATAATAATAGGGTATGTTCTCCTTAATTTTACTGTCACTCGTGTGTTGTATTACAATTGGCAGACTCGTGTGTACCACTTGAAACACTATGTGCAAGTAATAATAACATTATTATTTGCATATAGTGTTTCAAGAGTCTAGGAAATGTGCCTGGTAATGAAATAGTATGCATTCATTCAAAGTCAGACATCTGCAATTAGTAGCAGTATCGATTACTTACCTTAGTCTGTAAGATAATGCTGTCTGGTATCCATAAATGATGAGTAAAGCATTTCATTGTGAGAGTAATTTACTATAAGCATGTACAATTTCATTTCTGATAAAATATACTAAAATACGCACAATAAACGCAGATGATGAATTTCTTCCGTTTCAAAATGAATACAATGGATTCAAGGATATTTTGGGACTTTATTAACACTTCTTACTCTAAAATAGATATCAAATATACAGCATAACAATGTAAATATCGTCATACCACATAACCCACCAAAATAAAAGTAAACACCATATTCACACCCAAAAGGGTAAAGCATTGAATTAAATTTTAGATGATACAAATAAGAACATAAAACAATCTTATTATTTAAGTACATAGTATGAGCAGTGCGTTCCAAAAACATTCAATACAACTATTTTAAATACTGATGATTCAATTAAAGTTGTTTAGCTAATAGCTAGCACCGAAAGGGCATGTGACTTGAAAATAACAATTACAAAGATTTATGAAGAAGAATTGAAGTCCCAAATACGATTATTTCTAGCTAAAATTGTAAAATTGAAAGATGAAGAACATGCGCTGAGGTTAAAATACATTTCCCATTACTCAATGAATATACAAACGGGCATTATGCAATCACTCTTATAATTGTGAAAATAATAAAATAAATATAATAAAAAATACTAAAACATACGAAATTCACAACGTCATCATAAATGCAGTATATCTACCACCCATTTCGAGCGACATTGGTAGCTGAAACTCTGGGGAACATGACGTACGTATCTTGTCCATTACTTAAAGCGGAGTTACCTGTGCACACTTCAAATGTTATGTCATAAGTCACCAAACGAGTATTGCATACCGTTTAAAGAATTGACATGGAAGAAGTATAGGCAATCCTAGCCGTTTATTAAGCCTCTGTTCTCAAAAGAGAGATTTCAATCATTTTATATCACTTTGGCCTTTGCAATGTGTCCAATGAGCAAAGGGGTTCCAACAATACTTCCGATGACATTGAAATTCGGTTAATGTGAAATCGCACGTTTCTATGGCAACCGTGTTACTTTCTAAAAATCGCATAAAGGATGAATTACACATTGTGGTCAATGTCTATCAAACAATCTGATTGAGACACCATATGAACAACACAATCCAATAAAAGCCCCAAGGACTAGTCTCAGTACATACCAAAATAGTGTGTTTCCTATCGACATTATTGGCTTGAGTCCTAGATCGGGGTTATACCATAGAACACAAAAATACCAGGATTGGAGTGAACATCATTGGACCAAAATCAACAAATTCATTTTATCTGGATTTTCCCGGAGCATACAGTATTGGATTCAGGGCTGCGCTTATCGCTAAAGAAGGAGAATACACCCACATTTGCAACTCAGTTGTGATAGAAACTTCAAAATGAGGCATTAGAATGAGACAGACGGTAGACATCTTACTGAAAAAGAACACAAACGAAATGAGGAGAAGTTTCTTTATGTAGGCAGTGTTGTTTTTGGTTTTGTTTTCTGAAATTGTTTTTACTTCCCTGGCAGACTGTGATACTTTGAAATGAATATTGATGACGCAAGAAAGTACAACAACCAAACAGAATATGTCTAATGTAACAACAATTGAGGCTACATAATACCATAGACCAAAGCTCTGGTTGTAATTTACAACCAGACATAAACGATTACTCGGTTGAAATCCAAGCCCAAAAACTATTGCAAGAGGAATACAAATTCCAACAGCCCAGCCTCCACTTGTTATTAGCAAGGTTCCGCGTTTTCCTGGCCACATGTTTTTCCTAACCAGTACAAGTTTACAGAGCCTTTCCACAGCAACCAATGTTTCCTGTATTGTCGACACCAAGTGTGACGTAAATGTGAGAAGAGCTAAAAGTTGACAGATGTCGCTCTTGATCCACCATGAACTATTTATGGCAAATGACCTTCCTAAGTACGAGTCAACCAGGGCCAATAGACAGAAGTAGAACCCCATTAGAACATCTGCTGAGTGAAGACTTTTCACCAGAATGGCATCCGCGCTTGCTTCATGTTTTATTCTCTTGAAGAGAATATAACTGCTCAAGCATATGATTTCTACTCCCAAGCACCATGCGAGCACTTTCCCCGTCATCGACAACAGGGCTCGGCAGGCTTGTTGGTGTATGGTGCCTCTCACCGCGCAAACCCCACGAGTTATGGAGATGCAGCATTTCCCAGGATCATCAACATGTAAGATTTCGACGTGTTTAATGACATGGTAAAACACATCAGGTAGGTACTGAGTCTCAGGCATAGATAAATTTAATTCTCTCAACGATGTTAGAGGATCAAACATCTGTACGTGGATCTGCTTTACTTGTTTACTGATCAGAGTGAATTCGGTGACTTGATTCAGACCCTCAAAAGCTCCTTGTGCTATGTCTAGAGATTCCATTTGTAAATGCAACGAAGTCAGATGAGAGGAGTCATGAAAGATTTCTGAATTGATACTAACCAATGGATTATTTTGCAAATTCACTAGTTTCAGTACTTTGAGCCCAGAAAAAGCCTTGTGTGGAATAGACCTGATGTGGTTGTTTGATAGATCCAAGTACATCAATCTATATTGGTTTTTGAAAAGGGAATCTGGCCCAGGGGGTAAAGTGAGGATCGAATTGTGTGGCAACGCCAAACTAATCAAATTATCCATAGCAAGCAGTGTAGTCCTCTCCAGTTGACCATCTGTATATTTGCTTGTTAAAGCCAAGATAGAAGCAGACTTTTCAAAGACCAAAAACTCCCAATCTGAATTATGACAAATAATTGTGAGTCCGGAGCAGTTACAGGAGGGAGGACAATCACCAGTATTGCATAGGACTTCATCATCGCCGTATTGTGGACACTCAACCACGCCATTGCACAAAAGCTTTGGATGCAAACAAGTCCCATTCTTGCATTTGAAAAGGCCAACACATACTAGATTAGTACATTGATCCTCATCGTCCTTCATGGGGCAATCGTAGATGCCATCACATACTCTGTGTAAAGGTATGCAGTACGAATGCCGACACTTATACTCGTCAGGACAAACCGCCCATTTGCAATCATGTAGGTGGCCTCCATTTCTGCAGTATTTCATGTGACCCATTGCATCAATGTCATAGCGGCAATGGTCAGTGTCATTGTAACATTTCGGGTGCATTTGGTGGCACTTGCTCATCCCGTGAGGACATTGTCTGGAAGGAGAACTTTCGAATCCAGTTTCATCTGATCCATCAGGGCAATCGGGGATAAGGTCATCAACCAATTGCAACGGTATTACTGCTCGGCCAGATGCACATGTAAAATATTCTATTTGTTCGGTTATAGGGAGCATAAGGGCACAACCTTCTTCGTCGCTATCATCTGCACAATCAGTTCGACCATCACAGAGCTTCTCTAACGGGACACACCCACCCGAAGAACATTGGAAATGAGTGCTTATGCACGTGCAATTTGAAGTATGACAATCTTGATTGCATTTCCCGACCATGTCACCTTCTTCATATGAGCACAGATGATTGCATTCTTCATCTTCCCCATCCAAACAGTCTTTTTGGCCATCACAAACATAGAGAATCATTATACAAGTGCCATCTCTGCAAGTAAACATATCACGCGAACATTTCTCGTAACTGGGATTTGACTTGTACAGTACACTCGCATCATGTTTGTGTCCCGGTATTTTGTGCATTAGAGGAGTTGGGGCCTGAACAAATACATGATTTGGGGAT
>KB310907.1:5451-15512 GCA_000328365.1 Capitella teleta
TATATATATATATATATATATATATATATATATATATATATATATATATATATATATATATATATATATATATTAGATAGGTATGTAGTAGGTGGAGAAACAAACTAATCATAACTACAACATAAAGGTAGCTTAATCAAATTGTAAAATGATTAAATGCACATAGTAATTCTTTACTTCTTGTTTTCATCACAATGCTTGCAATTCTTCTGTCTTTATATCAGACAATGATGGATTTTAGTGGGTAAGTTATGAAAGAGAGGTTGGGGTAGAAAAATTAATTTCCAAGCTGTTACATACTAAGTATACATTTTCTAACTACCATGACAGGATCCAGAAAAGATCCACTACCATGATCCTTGCGTAATTTTTCGCCTCAGTGCATATCTCTGAAAATCCCTGCTCCTTGTGCATATTTCTCAGACCGAGAGTACTTAGAATAACATAACCTATACAGACACTATGATGCATACACTATGCTGCTGGACCCTTGCTTTATCTCTTGAGATGACCTCTGATACCTGCGTGAGATCTATTGAGATGACTTCTGACCTCTGACCTTGAAATGACATCTGACTTCCTTGATGATTCTCATGTTTCCCACACAAAGATTATTTTCCAAATTCCGCGAAGATCAAATTATACTTTCCATCATTATTAAATTATCGCAAACAACATTTGAACATTATTTTGTCGCATTTTATTCATGAACATAGCTTAAAACAACGAGTGATCCAAAAATGAGATTAATTTGTTTTTGACGCAAAATTATCGTTGTTTGTTAAGAATATCCTAGATGTTTGCCCAAATGCTGATTCAATACTCAACAATACAAATTAAATTATAAATGGATTATAGAAGAAAAAAAGTTTGAACCAACAATGAGGTAATATTATGCATTTAAAGCATACCAAATATCTAAGAAAAAAAAACACATGCGCAAATGAAACGAATTATCAATATATTAATAATTATACATCATAATTATGATTCATATAGTATCATGCATCACATACGATAAAATGTAATAAATGTAAAAAATCCCCAGCTTGAACTAAAAAAATAGTCAAGTACAACGTATACCCAAAGAAGCGTTTCATAGATTTCGTTATCAAAATAATAATATTATTGTCTATAGAGCAACATTTGACATACCTTGACGAAATTTTAGTTCGGGAAACAATGAAAGATCTGGTATGCACGCTCAATGAGGTCAAACCAAAGCTCAATCTTCTCAAAATCGCAGATTGCCATCACCCAGGGGTCATAAGGTCATGCTCACGTGGTACACCGGTGTTCGACTGATTGATAGCGACAGGTACGATGCAGGCGCTTGCATTCAATACTTTACATATACATATAAACAATTAAAATAAATGCCTGTACGCTGGAAATAAGTTCAACTAGTTTTAATAATATGAAGGCTGATACCAAGATAGGCCACTTATGAAATCGTTTGGCCTGATTGACATGGATTGAGGAAGAGTTCCAGAGCTTTGTTTATCTGTTTATCCTGCCATTATAGCTATTTTTAGTGAGATGCAATGCCTCCGAAAATACTTACAATAAAATCAAAATGAAGACAACCGTTACAATCGGTATCACACTCAAAGTCACAGCAGAAGAGGAACCAGATTCCACACTGGGAGGCGGGGAAGGCATGATATCCAAGCACACTTGGCCATCCCACAAACACGCTGAAGCCACTCTGCAGGCTCTGTTACATAAGACATAATATGATAAATATGACGTTATTTAAACTACATGCAGTTTGTCTGGTTACCTCTTAGATCTACTCTCACATTTGTAGTCATGGCATTGGGGTAAGTTGGGTTGTACGCTGAATGATCCTATTACAGGTGGACCTTCGTCAAACGGAGCACACGGAGGATCTGAATCCCTAATGTCACAGCACAAAACATAGTTGCAGCAAACAAAGCAGATCTCCCTCCACTTACGTTTCTAACATCTGCACATTTGAACAATAGTTGAACTCGAGTATTTCAGCACAAGGACATTGGGCATCGCCACAATAGACAAGTATTGGCAGGGAACCACTCTGTATGCATAAACATAACATGCTTCTTGCAGTAGCTAGAGTGGTATGAGAGACTAACCGTCATATGACAGTCCGATGTGTCTTCAGAGCGACTCCTCAGCACCACCACAAACAAATTGGTTTTCCGAATATTGTAGATGACAAAGTTACGAAAACTAAGTGTGGTGTTTTGCATTGATACCTGTAATACTCAATGTGAATGTTCAGCAACATTTATGTGGATCTGCACTTACAAGCCATGTGTACTGATGCAACAGTTGTTCGTGGTTGATACAGCCAGTCTGGATCATCACTGTGTTTTCAATAAGAGTTCTGGCAACTCCCGGTTCCTTTTGACTGATATGGATATTATACACATCTTGACGGTTCTTCAAGTTCAACCAGTCATGATGCATGATAACAAAACCAGCATCGTCAATTATAAAGCACCTATAGGTAAATAAACATGATAAATAATGGCAATTCTTATCAATTGCATCACATACCCAACATTTGATGGGTCTAAGCAAGCAGGAAATGCGTCGGTTAAAAACACATAGAAAGCATCCATTTTGAAATCAAGTCCCATCGCACCAACAACTGGGTCAGTATTCACGTGACCACCGGATCTGAAGAAAACAAAGATATAGAATAAAGTGTTTATATTTATATTTGTATTTATGTTGCCATTTTATTTTCATCCATGTTAAGTAAATGATAGAAGTACTGTTTGATTTATATAGGGGATATGAAGGTAGATGCATGAATGTTCGCGTCAACCCTGGCAACCATCCTGAAAGCTCCACTGAGTAGAGAGGTGCAAGTCAATGCTTTTTGGGTCAAGTCAAAAGCCGATTTGGGAGACGCTCAAACCCTTATTCGTCCAAAGTCAGGTACAGCGAGGAAGGCGACCACTGCAGGCACTCCAAAAATGGATTAAAGCAGCTGAGTGCAAAGTAGCGTCAGGTCAGCTGGGCATGAGCGGATTAGCAACTCTCAGGCTAACAGCTTTTATCTTACCAACTTTATGTGACCCACTAAACCCAATTATCAACGATATGACAGCACAATTCAGTCTCCCTTAGGATGACAACACTTATCGAGCTACTGGGGGAGGACAGGCATAACTTGGATTGGCGGTCCACTGTATGACGCTGTATGCCTGAATTCAACGATTGGGGCTGTAGGGCAAAGAATCAAAACGCACCATCATGAATACACAAGAATTAGTCTCAAGAGTAGAATAAGAGATTAAGACTCGGCCACATGGAATGTAAGTAATGTCAGTCATGTGGAACACAAGAACATGTAAGAAGTGACTGTCTTAATAACAACGCATTATTTTGGAAAGGCAAGAGAGTCGATACTGGAAACATCAGGGTAGACAAATTGAGAATGAACTACCCCGAATAACAACAGAAGCAGAGAGTAGTGGGTTTTTTAATCTCACCAGAAATACAAGAGTGTCGCCTATCAGCATCAGAATCACAAATACAAGACTGCTCCAAGGAGAGGCTGGTTATCATGGCATGTTTAATTCAAATATTGGCAATTTCCCAATCCAACCAAATGTGGTAGGTTTGAATTTGGAAACCTCAGCGTTCATGCTGCTAGACTTGTTGAGTGACAGTACCTTGATTGCTTTCAAAGTATGCTTAAGACACAGAGACACAGGCATTACACCTGGATATCCTTAGAAAAGGACTGTGGCAACATGATTGACTATACCATAGTCACACAAAGGAACCTAGCTGAAGGTATGTCAAAGCAGTGTATAGACACAAGAGTACGCATTTTGTGCTAAACTCCAACTAGCTATAGCTATAGCACAAACAAGCTGAGTTTGGAGACACAGTGATAATGTATGGATAAATATCCATATTGAACAAGAGCGTGTCCATGAGCCAGAAATCCAAAAAAACTGTGGAATGACAAAGGCTGTGTGAACATAATATAATAATAAAGGGCGGAAAAGACAGAAAAAACGTCAAGATGTAGAATATCAACGACTGTGCAAAGAAGCGAAGATAGAGTGTCAAAGAGTACAGAAGGAAAGTTGAACAAGAAAGTAGCAGAAGTGGCATGCTGAAGGGAAGACTGCAAGTTAGCATACAAGCTTGTGAAGCAGTTGCACATATAAAGAAAAATAGCCCAGGATTAGGTATCAAAGACGATAATTCACACTTGCAGACACACTACATTTTGCAGAATTCGAGTACAAACCAAAAGTGGTGTTCAGAAGTAAAGAAAAGAAAAAAACAAAAGAAAAAAAAAAAAACAATGAAGATGATTCCCCCGCAGAAGATCTGCTGGAAGCTGCAGCATAAGCCCCGTTAACAATAATTGCACTACCCACAGAACACAAGATGGCACGAATTCAAGAACCATGAGTCTGATTGGTCTCATCTCTGAAGTGCTACTTGAGATCCTAAGAAATCGGATGACGAGCTCTCTCTCTCCCCAGAGATGGTAGTGAGAATAAAGGAGTGAGCGAATACGGTTTGAATGAAAACAACACCCCATGGGTGATTGGGTGATGAGGGAGTGAGTAAATAATTTAATGCAAACTGCTAGACAACAAACCTGCCAGCCAAAATGGTCTTGCTCATGGTAATCACTGCCCCAGCACCAAATGCGTCCTCATATGGAATGCTGAATGCAATACTAGTACCTTCTTTCTGAGCAACGGCCCTTTTATACCTTAGGGCAAGACAATGAAAGTGTTGAAACATTTCCTTACAATTTGCCTATATCTCACCATGGTCGCTTTGTAGCATCATACTCTTGATTCAAACGAGTTCCTGGATAGAGCCTGAATACACCAACTTTAAATCCGACGTAGGCCCAAACGGCTGAATCTAAGAGCTCATGAGCCTGATCCAGTACCAGTTCATCCAAATAGGCAGAGACAACAACATATTCATATACAAACTCCTATACATATATTCATAATTATGGCCATAAGTAATTGGAGCCAACCTTAAATAGTGAACTACCAATTTCATTTTCAAAGTATGCCTTGTATTGTTTGACATCTTGCACTGTCTCTTCTTTGATAACTTGCAAGTAAGGCTTTTCAAAAGCAATCGGGCTTAATAAAACTGTGCTTTGAGCTGCAAAGGAAAACACATCATTATCTTGGCAAGCCGAGTCAAATGATACCTATTGTAGCTGTAGCTCCAAAGTATTCACACTTTTCTGAATTTTCCTCTAAGTCCAGACGATGGTAAAGAAAGGTTTGGTATGGATTTGATTTTACTGAAAGCGTTGTTTCGATATCTGATTCCACAGTCACAACACATACTGAGAAGTTGTTCGGCATGACCTGGAATATGTGTTGCTTAATGATGCAGCAATATATTTAGACAGCTCACTTGTTTCCAGCTGTATACTGAATTGACATTCGAATATCGAGATCCCTCCAGAATACTATCTCCTCTCGAAACTACTCTGAAGGATTTAAATGAAGTACTTCCACTTTCTCCACTGCCAATAAAAAGATAATGATCAAGAAAACTCGAAACTTTCCATATTTACGCAAGCATGCTTCTCAGAACTTGCTCTGCCGGGGGTGAGGTTTCTAAGAGTGTGACCTGTAGAAAAATCGGGTCATCAGTGATGGACTGGGGACTCGGAAGCAGGGGGTGCATGAGCAGTCGTCCAACTGAGTCAATGATGAAAGCGTACGACGAATCAGTCCGGCCAAAGAAGGCCACATCTGATAACAGATCACTCATTGATATATCCACGCAGGTCACGCCCTGCAGTTTGCTTTCATAGTAAAATGGCAGACACACAGAGCTGATCAAGCCTGTTTGAGGATAGCATGAACTATTGTAGTGTGTAGCAAAACAAGATTAATGATACTTACCAAGACCAAAGGCATCAAAGTAAGGCACTGTGAAGATTGGATCAGTCAGCCGACCAGATTTGCCAAAAAAGTTGTAGAATGAGGCCATCTCAAAACGCAAGTTGCTTGGATTTGATACTTTTGTGTACACACCTTCCTGTTCAATGATCAAACAATCAACACAAAGTTGCCCATTGATTTAAACAAACTTTGATTTCACCAGCTGAAACATTGTAATTTGACTGTTGAGCAATCTTAGTCAAAACTTCATCATCAACCAGTTCTGAGAGAACGACAACTGTATAAAGTTTTTGTTAAAATTAATAAGCAAACATGTACCTCCCAAGCCATAAGTGAGAATGACCACACTATTGTCCAGAACGGCATTTCTCTGTGATATCATCGACAAAACTCTTGTTCTCTCGTCGGTGGGCTGACCATCTGTCAGAAACAAGATCATTTTCTCTGAAATATTAAAATATTGCTTGCATCCTAATAATTGTTTACATTCACACCTCTAGCGTTGATTTTCGAAAAGAAGTCAAACGCAAGACTAAGAGCAGGCTTGTAGTATGTTTCTCCTTCCCCTTTGAGGCCATTTATGAATGACTTGAAGTATTTTTTGTTGTGGGGTGTGGCTATGGCGAGCTCCGTTTTTTGACATTTGATTTGATTGACGCTACCTGTTGCTGAGTTAGCTGCATCAGAGAAAGAGACGACTCCAACCTGTATGAAAGGACAATACAAAAAGCTAAGTCATGTGAAGTAGACATCTGTCGAGAACTTCTTTGTGGCCAGAGTAAGCGATGTGTCCTGTACGTATATTGTACCGGGGAACACCAAGTGCATGGTTATGGAAATTATTTCATAAGGCAATAGGCAGACCAGAATGTTGTGAAAATGTTATTTTAGAGGCCTTCAGTGAAATGACTGCCTTGTTCTCATAATGTAATAATAAACTCACTCTATCGTTAGCAGTGAGGGTTGCTATCACAGTGTTGGCTGCTTCCTGTGCGATCTTCATTAGCTTCGTGCCCTTGTATGTTGCATTCATTGAGCCTGATACATCAATCACCACAACGACGTCTTTGGGCTCAGGGGTGGCTGCTTCAACGTACCATGGTCTGAAAAGGTTATTCCATACCCAGTTGTGCTACAATGACACTATACCTGAATCGGGGGTCATATGTGCTGGAACAGGTCTTGAACTTTGGAAACACAGTCGTCACACCTTCTTCAGTGCCAACATACTGGAATTTGATGCTTGGGTATTGATACAGATTTTCCTTCATCACATCAACAATGTTCTTGTTCGGATATTTGCTTGAATTATTGTTGAGACCTGGGCCATGATTGCATGCTTGTTCACGGTCCACCTGTGAAGTGCAATTTATTTGTCAGATGGAAGCTCAATTATTCATTGCTTACCTTTTGTTGAAAGTTAGATCCAATTTCTTTTGCGTTGACGTCTGAGCAACATTTTTTGAAGGAAGTTGTTTTGAGAAGCGATCCCCATACTTCCTCAACTTTGTCTCGGAGACCCCTGACAACTGCGACTCGTTCAGAGAATTTCTTGGACAAAGAGTCGGCTAACTGGAATAATATGATTCATTACAGTTGACCCTGGTGTCCAAAATATGGACAATATGCTTTCTAACTCACGGTATTCAGCAAAGTGTGTGGCACAACAGGTGATGTATCAAAGGTCGACCTATCCAGGTGATCCTAAAACATAAAGTCAAAGTATATACATTGTAATAAGGCAATTTTATTGATCTACCTGCATTTTCTGAACACCAAGGCCTTCATTCACGAACTTTTCAAGTATTCCTGTAAGGGCTGATCCAGGATCCTCGGATGATGATGATGAACTTGTGTGAAGTAGAACAAGGAGCAGAAGAGCATAGTAACGGAGCATTATCACGCTGCAATGAGAGGTAACCATCTGGTTAAACAGAATCAAGGATAATATGAAATTATTCACCTGAGTATGTTTTTTGTTTTGAGAATCTGTTGACTGAGTATTTCATAGACCTTTGTTTACTGGAGTTTTTAATAATGTAAACATGTTTTAGGATCGATCATTCTCATTCAACTACATAAGTCGTTGCTTTGGGCGGATATCGGTATACTATTTCTTTATACCAGGAATTAACCAGGATTAGATATGTACGCTCATATCGAATTTGGCCCAACGATTCGAAATATAATTACGGGTGAATCCTATATGATCGCACATACTGAGTTCCGAGTGAGTTCACCGGATTATGCCCCGGAAATTGGGGTTTAGAATCTTCTACAATCGAAGCCATGGCAGCCCCCAACCTGTTGAGATGTTTCATCTCACCCTCTGGAATCTATTTATTGAGCATTCCGAAGTATATTTCTAAGCACATCTGAATGTAGGCCTATCATATGCCGCATAAATATGTGGCATGTGGTTTGCCATACAAAGCTTAAATTGCCTATCCTTATGGAAAATCGCCATTCACCAACAATAATATTACAATAGCCTACTAATTTTCACATAAATACATCACAAAACATTCATTCTAATAATTTCTCACGTCAATAGTTGTTGACTCTTCTAAAAATATTTCGTTATCAACTTTTTATACGACTCCGGCCTGATTTTCAAGAAAGGCACGAAATTTCAATCCGAGCGTAAGCGCTCCTGGCGGTTGTTTTGCGCGATGTTTGCAGTTAACTGGTCTGTGGCGATACTGAAAAAAAGCACAGGCACACACCGATGGAAACTCACCCCTATTTTGGTACATCCATTTCACTCGATTTCACATGACGTACGTCCCTCGGAATTATCAAAATGGCTCACAAGGCTAGGGGAATAAAAATGAATTCCCAGTATTTGCTGAATACGACCAGCTGACTAAATGTTACTATAAATAGCAGCCAATGAGATACCACCTATCATCGGTGTGTGCCTGTGTCCTATATATATATGACCAAAGAACCAGAGAACGTTTGCAGCTGCCAGAACTTTTCTTAGTAAAAGTATGACGCTGGTGATATGACAAAAGTTCAGCAGTGAATCTAAAACCCGGATCGTTTGTTCTGGCCGTTTGCAAAATAGCAGGCTACAACATGGACGCTGTTATTTTTGGTGGATTATTTTGGTGAACATTGAGAAGTAACCTGGAAGCCTAAAATTTTAATTAGTTTGGATTAATTTTGGGCCTGACATGGTAGGGCTAATCCACGGGCGATCTGGATCAGCCCTATAGTATTGGGCTAATTGAATGTTGAATAACATAACTTTTTGGTAAAGTCATAACTGCCTTTCATAGCAACACGCTCTTAATAACATTACGATAGCCATACTATAAAACACACTTTGACTTTTAACTTTTTTTAAATCTATGATCGAGTAATTAACCAAACTTACTTGTCAATTGTGTTTCGAAACATCCTCCGTGTATTTGAATATAATACGTAAACGTGTTTCAGTATTTAGCGCCCATAACATCCTGGTTTAAACAGGCCATTTAATCAAAAGGATTGCAAATGAAACTACATGTTTTAGCTTTTTAATTTATAAGAATGCTGACCTATATTAATGCTTTTTTTTTATTCTTAATGTTAACTATCTCTCGATTCACTTACCACGCACAAACTCATGGAGATGGATCGAGGTCAGACAGAGTGGAAACTACAGCTCTACTGAAACTACAGCTCTACTACTAGAAGCCAGAAAAGCCGGGTTTAAAATAGGCTAGTGAGGGCGTTACGTCACCAACGCACGCTGAATTACGTTTCATTAGTAGACTCACAACAAAACTTACACATAATATCTGTGCATATGAACTCTGAACTTCAATCACTGGAGTAAATCTGATCAGCTCGATCATTCTATTCATATCATTTCGATCATTCGCAACTGAGAGTTATTCATCGGTTCATGTGTATATAAGCTCATGTTTTTACATTAAAAATAAATTAGTCTTCACTTCACTTCGTTGGCTCTGTTACGACACGACAAATTGGTTGCGGTCTGCAGGATCTATTAATTCTACTCTTTTTCGCAGGTACTTTACCAGTACTGCTGGCGCAGTCGCAGAGCAAAGGTTCCTGCAACTTCCTTCGTAATGGCAACTACTGAGGACCTTTTCAGGCTAATTCAACAACAGTTTGCACAGCAGAGTGAGGCAATGAAAT
>KB310907.1:15562-28973 GCA_000328365.1 Capitella teleta
AGNTCTACCCTGATGGCACGCCCATGGCTCCCATCCGGAAGGCTTTACTACCTGGACAGGCAAATACCAAACTTCGGATTTGTGGTGACTATTCAGTCATTGTCAACCCACAACCGAAGCCCCATCGTAAGCTGATGCTATAGTCAGAAGTACTGATGCAGAGACTCTCAGGGGGATATGGATTCACCAAGGTGGATTTGGCAAACGCTTATAACCAGATCCCACTAGGCCCTGTGTCACACAAGAGTTTGGCACTCAGCACCCACACCGGGGTACATATGTACTACTACATAAGACTTCCTTTTGGAATAACATCAGCGCCAGGCTATTTCCAAGAAGTAATGGAGCAGCTCACAGCAGACCTATCGGGAGTAGCTGTCTACTTGGATGACATCCTTGTGAGTGGAAAGGATGCTGATGATCACAGACACTACCTACGGGCACTTTTCAAGGGTTTGAACGAGAAGGGTCTGAGAGCGAGAATGGAGAAGTGTGAATTCGCGCAGCCATACGTACACTACTTGGGAATTTACTCTCAAACCAGGGAGTGGCCAAGGGTTCCAAGCTTGATGCTGTGTTAGAGATGCCACTACCAAACGACGTGTCTGAGCTGAAGTCTTTCCTGGGTTCTATGCAGTTTTACGGGAAGTTCCTACCAGATGCATCTACTATCGCAGAGCCATTACATCAACTGATGAAGAAAGCCGTGGAGTGGAAATGCGGTCCAGTGCAAGTACAGGCGTTCCAGACGATTACGGAGATGTTGGGCAGTGACAATGTTCTGGCTCATTTCAACCCCAAACGAGCAGATTGGCATCTCCTGTGATGCATCCAATGTAGGCATTGGAGCAGTTATCTTTCATCGTTATGCGGATGGTACAGAAAGACCGATTTGCAATGCATCGAAGATTCTGACGGAGACTCAAAGGAAATACAGCCAAGTACAGAACACTTTCGATCGGGTTTGCTTTGAAGAAATTCCATCAATTTCTTTATGGGCGAACCTACATCCTAATCACGGATCACAAGCCTCTCCTGTCCCTCTCGGGCCCACCAAGGCGACTCCCGCAATGGCAGCAAACAAACTGGCACGATGGGCACTGCTGCTGAGTCAATATTCCTACAAGATAGAATATCTACAAACGTCTGCCCACGGGAACGCAGATGCATTAGGCAGCCTGTCATCGACAACAAACACGTCGTCCAACATGGATGAGGAAGCAGATCATGTCTGCATGATTAACGCCATCAGTAGTAATCTAGATCCATTGGATTCAAAGATAATCACCAGAGTCAAGCCAAGACCCAGTACTTGCAACTTTAAAGTGTTACTGCGGAGAAGGATCGCCGGAGAGATGCCCTGGAAACCCATACTGGAGGGTGAAGGATAACTTGTCTGTAGCAAATGGCTGCTTATTTCATGGATCACGCTTGGTTATACCTGAAACCATGCAAAAGAAAGTATTGGAGATTATACACCTTAACCACATGGGCATGAATAGGATGACGCAACTACAGTATACTGGCCAGGAATAGATGCGGCGATTGTTATCCTCAGCCAACAATGCAGCACATATGTGGAGACTGGAGAACAAAAAGATCTGCCAGCGAGAGCACCAGTGCATCCATGGATTATTCCCGACAAGCCCTGGATGCGTATCCATGTGGACCATGCAATCAAATTTATGGGGTTCAAATGGCTGATTGTCGTGGATACATACAGCAAGTACTCACCAATACACTTCAACGAGAACAACCACGAAATTGTTGGAACAAGATTTCGCCCACTTTGGTTACCCAATGGCAGTGGTGACAGACAATGCGACGACATTTACCTCAGAGGAATTTAGAGAGTGGAGTCGTGCGAGAGGAATCGTGCATTTGAAGGGTGCACCATGCCATCCAGCAATCAATGGAGCAGCTGAGAGAATGGTGGGATCATTTAAGAAAGCCATAAAGAAATCTAAGCTGGCCCCCCGGCTGGCGCTGCAAGAATTCCTAATGATATATCGACGTACGCCGACACCTACTGGCTACTCTCCGAGCTAACTATTAAATGATCGTCATATACGCACTCTGATTGATGTCCTCGTCGGCACAACAGAAACAGTAGCAAACCAAGGTGTACAAGACTACGGCTTCTCATTTTAACGTAGGGCACACATGTTACGCGTTGTGTGTTCGATCACCTGGATCAAGCACAACCGAAAGATTGACTGAAGCCATTATACTGAAATCAAGTGCACGAACGTACACTGTGCGGAAATCGAGAGGTCAAGTGTGGCGTCGCCATCTTGATCAGCTAAGAGTTCGTCATCTGGACGACGAGTATCCAGAACCAACAACTACCTCCGATGCACCGTCATCAGAGCCACCATCTCTGTTGCCCGAATACGGACGGCACAACCTGAGATAATCAAAATGGACTAAGAGACACATTACAAAGTATTCATCTTAAGGGGGAAGGTCTTATGAAATCTGAACTTCAATCACTGGAGTAAATCTAATCATCTCGATCATTCTATTCATATTATTTCGATCATTCGCAACTGAGAGTTATTCATCGGTTCATGTGTATATAAGCTCATGTTTTCACATTAAAAATAAATTATCCACTTCACTTCGCTGCTTCTGTTACGACACGACAATCTGATAAGCGATATTTATTTATTAGACGCCAAAAAAGAAGGTTCAGACGTAGTAAATGCAACCACATTTTATCTAAACACCACCTGGATTGGAAACAACCTCGAGTGAGTGGAAAATGCGCATAAACCAACCTTGTATTTTCGTTTGAGGCACAGCTGTACTCATGTTTCAAAATCCTAAGTATAAATAAACCAGTAAAGAAGCAGCGAACGTAGAGGGTCATAAAAGAACACACTGGAATCCGCAAGGCTAAACTGGTTTTTATCTTTTCATTGAGTCAAGTTTTTTTTTCTTTTTCGTCGGCTGTTAATGGGTTCATTGGAATAATAAACAATAAAAAACGAATAGCAGCATGTTGACTTTAATATGAGCCCATTGCTATCACACAAATTATACTGCTCGCACTTTTCAAAATCTTTGAATAGTATAATATATTATTGGCAACGGCGAGAATACTTATTTGAATATATGCAAACCAGCTCATGAATATTACTCACACTTGATGTTTATTTGATGTGAGACTGAAAGAAAAAATCATAGATATTCATGACTCAGCTCTTTTTTGCATCATATTAGTTATAATATTGTCGTGTTCTAAGTATCCATGCATGTACCAAAATGTACGTGCTAATTGATCGATTTGATTCTTATGCTGTCATATGTGTCATACTGAGTGCAACAAAGGTACATAGTATATATATCTACCCCATATTAAAAACAAAAATCGAAAATTGGCTAAAATTGACCTGTTATTCCCAAAATTAACTAACTGGTATGTATTGACTATCTTATTACTCACCCATTCATGCAAAGACATCAATTAAAAAGTATTTTTTGGATAAGAAAAAACATTTAAATGCGAATGGTGTGTGACCGCAAAGAGAATGATCATCATGGATAGTCATCGTGTAGCCGTACGCATGGTCATCTTGAATGTATCAATTAGCACCTAAGTCGTTAGTCACCGCTGTGAGCCAGGCACCGGCAGCTCGGACACTGCTTGGGTGGGCATTCCTTAGATTCCATGTTGTACTAATATAATCGCCAGTCCCTTCTGGACTCGCCCCAGTTGTGTTCGCGAAGTGGCAGAATAAAGACGAGCAAAATACCATCGCCAATCCGTCTCTATGTTCACGGCCCGTTAGACATTGATTAACCAGGTTATATTACTATATACACCTGAAGGGTAACCCTAACCACGGTTACAATCTGTTACATGGCGCTTCAATACAAGCTCTCAGCTTTGTTTCGATTGAAAGGAAAAAAAAAAGCGATAGTGCTAGAATAAAAACAATAGTACTGTTAATTAAAATTTTAGTGATAGCGAGGCCTTGTAATAGATTTTTTGGGAAAATGCAGTGCCATTGAAAAGCATTTAATCCGTTAACATTGAGTAGATAGACTACTATTGACCCACTTTGTATTTGCCTGTTTAATGGGATATTTCATTTCTTGAAATAAATGCTGATGTGGGTTTTATAAATCTCAATATTATTGCTTATGTAGTATATGTATGTATATGTAGTATCAATATTGATATTATTACTGTAACAATCCTGGAGGTCAATGTTGAAAGCCTAAAGTTAATATCAGTCTGTTTCCGATGTCACTGATGGTCAGATATTGATGGAAAAGAAATTGTCTGGTGAAAGTCGAATGATGAAATCGTTGGCGATACCAGACAAAAAAAAAGAAAAGAATCTGATTGCTCTAAAATATCGATTTGCAGTGTTCCTACTTTAATGTTATACTTAATCATCACTTCAGCAGCTAAGCTCATGCAATTTGAACTCACTGAGAATGCTAATTAATGTGTACACTTTTTTTTTGCCAAAAAGCGAGCGAATTATTGATCCTGTACTAGGTCCTGAAGTATATCGATCTTGCACCGTTCCACATGGTTCCACATTCGTTGCTGTTACGTATTCCAGGATCACATCGATTCGACATCTCACACAACCGAATCAAGTGATTCGCCGGAAAAATTACTGAACTCTGTAAGTTAATCAAATAGTTTGCTTTATTATCTTTATTCAATTGTTCCCCTAGTTGTCTTACTCATTGTCAACCAAATTCATGGAGCGAGTAGTAATTGTTCAGAAACTACGCGACGAGATTGAACGAAAGTGGAGTTCTCTACCGAGCAGTTCTTCAAGATCAAGATGTTGTTCTTATTAAAACATTGATGAAATCGACTCTAACTTCCAACAACAGGTCACAATTGCTTCTCAATTGAAAAAAATCTAATAAAATACCAGTCTCCTCTTAATTGTTCTTAATTATTACAGAATGTATGTACAGGTCGACCGCGACACGCTTGAAGCCACGTTCAAGGTCAGAAAATGAATCCTAGCAAATTTATGGACAACGACATCACCAATGTGACGCAAGAAAATCTGTATCAATACCCAAGCATCAAATTCCAGTATTTTGGCACTGAAGGAGGTGTGACCACTGTGTTTCCAAAGTTCAAGACAAAGTTCGGGACCTCGACCCCAACGGTCGGCATAGGATTGTATTCAGCGGTTTAACCCACTGCGCTACCCGGTGCCCCCGATGTTATGTGTCATTTACATATAACTGTGTTATGTGTTATTTACATATAACTTTGTTATGTGTTATTTACATATAACTTTGTTATGTGTTATTTACATTTAACTTGGTTATGTGTTATTTACATATAACTTTCTTATGTGTTATTCACATATAACTTCTACATTTACCGTAAACCTAGATTATCATAAGGACGAAACTTATCTTATTGTACAACAAGCTTCAGGTGCGCCTTTATTTGAATCTATTGCTGATGTTCTCCGTTCATTCAGGTTGGCATAGTTGCATTCTCCGATGAAGCAGTTTCAGCAACAGGATGTTCAAATAGCATCAGATGTCAAAGTACAAAACTTGCCCTGGCTGCACCACACCACAAAGACTACTTGAAGTCTTTCATATATAGCCTCAATGCAAATGGAGGAACTAAGTACTACAGTGCCTTCAACATGACATTTGACTTCTTTACCAACTTTAATACTAATGATAACAAATAAACCACCAACAACATACCAGCCATTGCAGCAAGAATCTTTGGTTTATGTACAATTAGTATTCATATTGCAGATAAGATTACATGTATTTTGTTCCTAACCGATGGACAGCCGACTGACAATGGAGATTGGATTTTGGAAGCCATCTCACGGAAAAATTCTCCTCTGCACAATAAAGTAGCAATTCTAACTTTTGGATTGGGAAGTATGTTTTACATTAAACAAAAATATAGTTCAATAATTCTGCTCATAATATTAATTCCAGATAATGGATTCCATTCTGATCAATATAGCAAACCAAGCGTATTACAACACATCAGCAGGAGAACTCAAGGTCAGCTTAAGCCTTGGAACTAAATATAGTTACAATTTTAGATGTATTTTCAGTTAGGACGTTGCACTCAAGTGCAAGATCCTGACAACCTACCATTCGAAATGGCTTCTTTGGCAAGTCTGGCAGCATCAGTAAACCAATATCCACGGTTCTACGATGCCTTTGGTCTGGGTAGGCTGCTCGTACAGTGTGACGTTAATGATATATTTAAACATGTATCAGTCACCCATAGGCATGATCACTTCTGTCTGTCTGCCGTTTTACTACCAAAGCAATCTGAAGGGCGTGACCTGCGTGGATATATCAATGAGTGATCTGCTGTCGGATGTGGCCTTCTTTGGCCGGACTGATTCGTCGTACGCTTTCATCATTGACTCAGCTGGACGAATGCTTATGCATCCGTTGCTTTCAAGCCCCCAGTCCATCACTGATGACCCGATTTTCTTACCAGCAATATCTTTGGAAAAGTCATGAGGAACTGAGCATGTCTTGAGCAGTATGTTGAGGTATGTTCAACAGAACTTTTCAATTTTATCTCATTTATTTACTACAGAGGCGACAGCGGAAATGCTTCGTTTTCTTCCCTTAGAGTAGTTTCAAGAGGAGATTCAGTTTACACGTGGAAACAAGTGAGGTATCGCATTGACATTAATGCATCACCAATCAGGAAATCTTACAGCTAATGCTAAACAACTTTTAATTGAGTATCGTTACTCCGGGGGTAGATATTAAAAAGCTGAATTCCATCTCCACAAACCCATCTGAGAACTTTCTTTACCATCGTCTGGATTTGGAAATGCAAGCTGATTTGTGCAAATACTTTAAAGCTGAGACTACACTAAATATTACTGTGTCTGTCCTATCAGCTCACTGGAATAATTAACACTTTATACAGCACAGAGGGTTGTTCTACTGAGCCCAGCAGCCTTTGAGAAACCTGCAGGTTATCAGAGTATAAACAGAGCAATATATCAACCGATATAAGACATACTTCACTGGTAGAAGAATCACCAATACTCTATTTAAGGTAATCGGCTCTCAAAATGTTTATTATCAAGTTTCAAATTATGACTGTTGACTTCTTCACAGGATTTAGTCTATGACTATGTCAACTTTTCCGAATATTTTGATGACCTAGTACACAGTCAAAATGGTGACCTTTTAGACTCTGTCATATGGACATACGTCGGATTTAACGTTGGCGTGTTTAGGCTTTATCCAGGAACTCGGTTGAATCAGGAGTACGATGCCACAAAGAGACCATGGTGATATATGTTGTGTTGAGATGTTTAATCACTTTCAGTGTTGTTTTCAGGTACAAAAGAGCTGTTGCACAGAAAGGAAGGATTGCATTCAGCATTTCATATAAGGACGCCTTTGGTGCTGGGGCAGTGATTACCATGAGCAAGACTATCTTGGCTGGCAGGTTAGACTCGGAATAAGTTATAGACTAAATATAACGCATTAAATCAAAAATGGGCACGATATTCCCTTATCGCTAGCAGGTTGCTTTTGTCATGGCTGGTAATCCTCAGGGATTGATATCATTAAAGTAGCTCAATTAGCTTGGTTAAATGCTTAAATTTGGCTTAAATAAGCTAAGCAGCCAATCTGATTACATGAGCATGGCCCGAAACTGCTTTGACGGTAAATGTGTTAAGCTAGAAAAATGGCGACATCATCTGTCGATGTTTAGGAAATACAAGAACCTAGAGTAATATTATCATACTTTGAAGGTGTGCTTTAACAGTATAGATATATATAATTATACACTGAAATATAACGTAGAGCTGTCAAATGTCTGTTAATTTATTAATAGTTTAATTCAACTAGGATTATTTCTGATATGAGCAATTTTGAAATTTCAAAATGGTGGCGCTAGTTTAACACGGTTGTTTTGGTTGTTATGGTAATTTGAGTGATTACCCACGAGAATCGAAAATTTGAGGTTACATTATTATGTTGTTTGTGGAATTATTAATCAATGGCTTATTAAATTCATGGCTGCGTCTCAAATATGCATCAACGACAACCGAGGATCAAGGAATGAAATCATCATAAGTTTAATTCTTAGATTAAATATAATTGCATTAATTGTAATGCTCAGTGCAGCATTATGCTACTTACCACGCGCCGAGCAGTTAATTAAACGATTGTCCAAGGCAGGGTTAAATCCATGTTCATGAAATCACGCTATTGCACAAAATAACAATGCATACACTGTATCAACCCACATATGTTGTGCTAAAAACTTAGCTCGACTGCCTGCTTAATCAAGCCTTCCTTCAGTAGCCTCGGCCTTTAAGAGAACTAGGTCATCAACATCGCATCTATTAAGCTATCGCTTAAACTACATGTACGTAAACCTCTTTGAAGTAAAAAGCAGCATTCCATTCATTGCTTGGTTGATACTTTTGTGAGATACTTTTGTGTAGCATACTTTTGTGTAGCATACTTTTGTGTAGCATACTTTTGTGTAGCATCTACCATAATGATAAACCGTTTATTCATGCTCAACGGGGTTAAATACAGTGCAAAGTCAGATAATTTCATTTCTACATTTTCTCTTTACCTGAGAATCACTTCACGCATGTCTAAATTTAGTGCATATTATTTTTATACAGCTTTTTTCTGCATCTCGTGATCATTAACCAGCTTACCTCCTAGTGTATTCACCATTTTACAAACGTCTGCAGGTCGGAAAATCAGAGACACAATACTGACTCAGTAATTGGCGTAATGGGGCTTGACCCATGGATGTTTTCTATTATTTCCTGTCTGATGCTTTCCCTGATTGCTTGAATCCTTCATATGTTGGGTAAGGCCTCATAGTGAACATGTGGTCACTCACATTTAAGTTATTTGCAGATGTTTCATGATCGACGATGGTGGTTTCATCATTATGCATTATGAATGGTTGGATTTGCAGGACGGTAAAGAGGCTTATCATTATGTCCATGTCAGCCTAAAAGAACCTAGGGTTGCACAAACACTGATAGAGAGTGACGTCATGAAGCAGACTGGTTGCAGAGTACATCTGTAATCTGATATTGACGACTAGATGACATGAATGTTTCAGGTGTCAATGCCAAAAAATTATCTTGCTTCTAATATTTTTTATTATTTACAAAATTCGAGAAACAAACTGTAAGTTTATTTACGGCGTATTCTATAATGAATAACGCATTAACTATAATGAATCACTACAGAGTGGTGCTCTTCCAACATGTGTTTCATACACCGACGTGCAATGCCCATGTGCAAATAAACTTGACTTCAGTTACTGCCGCAACGTAATGAACCTAGATACGTAAGACTGAGCTATAAATTATGCAATGTACCTTCTGCTACCTGACCAGGGATTCCGATCCCCCGTGTGCTCCATTTGATGTAGGTCCAACGATGGTTGGAGATTTCAGCTCACGACCAAATTTGAAAAGATGCCACGACTAAAAGTGCGAGAGTAGATCCACGTAGAGGTGAATAACTTGGGTTTTTTTTTTTTTTTTTTTTTTTTTTGCACCATATTATTTGAAATATTATTTGAAATATTATTTCAATAAAAAATTACATTATTAAGTTACCTGATCGAATCTTATCTTGTTCCTGTCATTTGCATCATCAGGGAGTGCGGAATGACTACAACTTGCGCCTGGCTAGATGGATCGTGTTCATCCTTCAATTCCGGGCAGAAGGGTAATCTTCGAATCTCTAAGTAATGGATGATATTATATGAGTCTTGATACCTTTCCAGATTCTTCCAGTCCTCGTTCGGTGATAATTACAGTCGTTGTTCTCGTTGTAGCTGCAATTGCTGCTGGTACTGGTGGCCTTTTATATTGGCAGAGAAAACGTTTAGGCCTACCATCAATAGGAAGTACCTCTTCCGTGAATGTTGACCAGGGTAAAGTATATGTTCTACAAGCTTTTTCTAGAAATCCTCAACAGGCTCCACCTCCATCATATGATAATGTCATGCGGAGGTATGGATTGGGAGCAATCCAAACGTCATAGAGTACTCCCTCAGTCATGGTCATCACCGGAACGTACAGCAATCGGCTCTGCTCTTTCAACCGCTGTGATTGACTGATAAGTGCGATGAAATGGCCGCCATCCAATCAAAACGGTAAACTCACCAAATAATGTCACGTGATGCAATGTCTTAAACGGCTCATAGTGCATTTCTCATAGTTTAGCTTTGGTTATATACACCCTTGTAAAATTGTCATACAGAGGCGGCATATAATTATGTATGCCAGGTATTAATGGAGTTGAGGAAAATGTTTTCAGAACTTAGGAGCATAGTCATTTCCTTTTATTTTTGTGCTATTATTACTTATATACTATTTGTTATGTTAGGAAATTTTATATTGTCATACTTTATAACGGATCTCCGTTCATTTCAGAACTTCCTTTAATTGATTTCATCGGCTTGTTTGAATGCGAAGAGACCAATTTTGCAACGATACGTCAGCTATGAATAATGTTCAAGGCCAATTTATATATTTCCTTATTCTGGCAAAATAGCTCAAAACGCGAGTGCGAAATTTGCTTCATATAGAGCCGATTCTAGTGGGGAAACCTAACATACCATGCTGAGCCAAAAACTATATTTCTGCCACGCTTGGCGATTCCTATTATATTACCTACTTCCAGAATACTTAAGTTTCTCTCTGGAATTGGCCCCAGGACTACAAAAGGTACTATTAATTATATAGTATAGCGCGGCTTCTATTGTCAGCAATTGAAATATTGCTTCAATCTCTTCACAATCGCATGAAATCGAACGCGAGATGAAAGCAAGATATTTATGAATCTAGGTAATAACCCACAGCAGGAGAAGTGTCTTAAAATTTGTCTTTGAGAGGGGGTTTTTGTCTCGTGGGATTCATATTAACGCTATAACAATCAGGTGCCCTCTTTGTATTGCTTGTTTTCTTTCTTTCGCTGATTGAAAGGTATTGGTATCAACAACCACGACAAAGGTGTACGATATTTAAGATCAGGTTAATTAACAGCTCTGCCGAATTATGATTGTTTTATCAGCATCGTATTAGGATAAAATGCCACATTAGAAATAATGAAATGAATACAAAACAAGAGAGGGTGTTTCTTACAGCCCATTCAAAGAATAAATACGACCGTAAAGAAAACTGCACATATTTTATAATCATCTTTATTAGCAAAAGTTCATTCGACAATTCTAATTCGTTGACACTCAAATACAGTTATCCACAAAACATCTTTGATGCATAAATTGACTTAACTAGAATATTATAACATGATACCTGGTATTGCTGCCTCTTACTGCATAGGCATAAGCGGTGATAAATAATAAGTTTTAAGCTCAGTTATTACTCTCACAGACATCTCCATAAGATGGCGGGGGCTCATGTCGCCCCATATCAAAACTATCATTCACATAACTGGCACTTCTGCCTGCTGAGTTAGATGTCGTTGCTGGGGACCCTTTCCTCTTCCAATAAAAAATGCCCCCAACAACTGCTGCTATGGCAACAACAACAAGTAGCACAACCACCACGGCTATCACAGTGGTTTTTGAAGAACCTGGAAGTTCAAGAAGAGAAGGTTGCAGAAGAGATTTTCATAATGTATACAATAGAGTATTTCATTTTATTATGTCTGGCGCGGTGCATTCTGGTCAAGTCGAGAATTTGGTTACTGGGTCACAATGTTGAAACAACAAAATATTCGCTCACGAGACAATCGCAGTAAACGTCGATTGACTATTGTTAGCCAATATTTTGATATAAATTGAGGGATAATTTTGCTACAATAGTTATCCCAAATTGCACCGCTCCCTACGAATGGATTTGCGTTAATTATATTCCAAACCTTTCTCTTTAGGGCTATGCACAGAGCAGGACTTTCCATTCCAGGTACAAGTTGTCGTGACTATACACTCCCTGTTTCAGAATAAATGTGTACATGGTAACCATGCATTTAACAAATTCCTATTCATCATTAAATGCTCACCTCTCTGGTCGACCCTCACATTGGTAGTCATGGCATGGTTCCAAATTAGATCTGGAACTGAAAGATCCAACCATTGGCGCAGCGTCTACAAACGGAGCACATGGAGGATCTGTATCTCTAGTGAAGGAGCACGCTTGGAATATATGTCTGCATTTGTTGATCTTGTCTTACTCACGTATCTATTTCGAGTTCATTATCACAATAGCTGAACTCGAGTTTGTCAGCGCAAGGGCATTCAACTTCAGTATAAGACACGCAAATGGGTAGAGAAGCACTCTAATAATAGCAATAAATAACATTCAACGATCATTTCAGAAGCAAGGAAGCTCACAATTTGAAGACAAGCAGATATTATATCATCAACACGATTTTTCAGCAGAACAACGAATAAGTTAGTTTCCCGGATATTATAAATAACAAAATTGTTGTAATCAAGTGAATCACTTTGCATTGACACCTGCAAAATTTCATATCACATATTCAGCTATTGTGTAATTCTACTGCGCCTACCAGCCATGTGTATTGCTTCAGGAGTTGCTCATGGTTGATGCAACCCCTTCTCTGCATGATATTATTCTCGATCAGGGTTTTCGCAACCCCAGGTTCCTTCTTGCTAATGTGGATGTTGTAGGCATCTTGCGGGCGCTGGAGGTTCAGCCAGTCGCGGTGCATGACAACAAACCCGCCGTCATCAATAATGAAGCAACTTTAGTGGAAAATGGTGAATATCATGAAATAAGTTAATAACTAATTGTTGCGTCACCTACCCATTGTAGCTGCGATCTTCACATTCTGTAAATGTGTCAGTCAGATAATAATAGAAGACGTTCATGGAAAAGTCAAGCCCCATTACACCTACGACTGGGTCGGTATCAAGATGCTGACGACTAGATCTGCGTTGAACAAAAATAAAGCAACATCATATTCTGAAACTAATTTAACTCGCGGCTCTTCCATATTGTGGCGGAAACAAACAGGGGAGGTTCAACCACACTCATATAAAAAGTTCCGGGAAAAACAAAGGCGTCAGAGCTTCTCGGATTCTACAACACGAATGAATTTATTTCAGTACAAGTACAAGCGCGGACGCGCGGTGACCACGCCTCTAACCACATGCACATAATAATGAGGGGGCGGGGCCAACAGCTCCCCTGACCTTTGAACATTCCACAACATACACCCCCCTGTTGGGTAGTAAACTACCCAACCACCATAAATCCTCATCACATCAACAAGAGTCACATTACACAAAATGAAAACAAAGAATAAACTGCAAACAAATTATACAAATACAAAACAGTGTACGCAGACACAGATACATGCAATCATTAGACACAAAGAGAAAATAGAATAATAATCATTAGTTATCAACAACTAACTATCAAGC
>KB310907.1:36014-51373 GCA_000328365.1 Capitella teleta
AACCCTGTGAGTCCTTGAAACTTTACATCTTCATACAAAGATTCCACGATAATCTGTCTCATCTCGGAATCGGTATATGTGAAATCTTCCAAACGTTTCACTGGATCTGTGTGTATATATCCATATAATGTAACCTAATGTAAACTGCATTGTCATACTTGTCGATTGTAACTTTGTCATTGTGGAATTAAAAGCAAGAGCCATGGCCCACGTGACGTCATAGGCAGGGTTACGGAAATCGCTGCCATACGGCCAAGTTCCATTGAAGTATTCGAGGAACTTGGCATCAAAATGTCGGTTGGTTTCTCCGGAGATTGTCGATATCGTGTCATTTGTGTTGGCCGAAGTTGGACCAATATAAAAAGCATAATCCATCACTTGCATTAGCTGATCCACTGTGCATGTCGTTAAACCCTGTGATGTTGGTATCCAGGTCGGGTCCCACCAATACATGGTATTAATTAGGATGTGTGGACCATAGTGGTCCTGCTTGAAGAGCTGAAAAGATCCATTAAAGGAGTAATTATGCAATTTGGAACAACAAGTGTTGAGTATTTTAATTGTGCAAAGGTGCTGGCTTGCTTTGATTAACCAGTCACTTATAAAGAGAACAAAACATCGATCTTTTGTTTGTTGTTTGGATTAATTTGATTGCGAAAGAAATTGAAAACAAATAATTTAGCGTTGAGAACACAGACTACTTTCGATCTACTTTGCATATTCCCAGCATAAGTCGTTCTATTCTCGTTCCAATGTCCATAATTCATATTAAAAATATATAATAGTATTGATAATTCATAGCTGTTCTACTTACCTCACAAATGAAGGCCAAACTAAACGGTTGAAAGGCAGCCACGTAAATGATTCGGGCATCCTTCGCCTGTCATCCAAAACATGATTTAAATTATGGAAGCAAACCTTGATAATATCTTCAGCGTGTATATCTACATCTAATATGCAGTGTTATTGCCGGAAGTTGGCAGGATATAGTAGTATGATATTCATTTCCGAAATAAATGGCCGAAACAAAAGTAAGTATACCCAATCAGGTTGAATTGTCCACAAAAAAAAATAATAAAAAATAAAAAAATCAAGTATGCAAAGATATTAGTTAGCACAATGTCTAATAACATGCAAAACATGCTTAATGTACTTCACCACGTTTGCTAATTTACGAACCTTTAAAGCGGAAACTTGTAGCTGTGGCTCTTCGGTTAGAATTTCAGATGTGAGAACAGTGAGGTTATTCTTACGCGCCCCATTCAATACATCCTCAGTGATCTGAATAAGTAAGAATCAGATATAATTATATTAATTAATTATATTAATTATTTAATTATATTGATTAATTAATTAATTATATTCATAGTTTAGTTACCATAGATACGGAGCAGCAGCAAAATAGAACACACCGAAATTTATAAAATTGTGACAAGACAATCAAATAATAATACATACGAGGAGTTATACAATAAATCGGTGTTCCTCACAGAAGAGAATACTTTCTCTGGTTCGTGCACCGTTGCAAACTTTGTCCATCCGAACACTTCCATCATCTTCAACCTAGCTGGGTTCATCTTGGTATCCGGCGCAGTCGTTCGGAAAAACCAAGGATACGTCTTCCGGTCAGAAAGCACAACATTTGTTGCGCTTGCCGACATCTGATAAGCAGAATAATGTTGTCTGGATGAAAATTACCAATACTCACAGACACAAGGTTCCATTCAAGCATTGCACTCGCGAGAGGTTGAGCAGTCAAAGAGCATGACACACCAGCTAACATCATCTTTACAGGAGGCTGCATCAGCTGCATCATCGCTCCGTTGATACCGCGTCCTGCTTCACACTGTAAGAACATTAGAAATGCATGGATTTTTGGCAGCACTGGAAAAAGCCACACAACTCGATTTATTTCTAGATTTGTACGCCTGTTATCTGGTGCAATGCCCTCTATATGTGCATCTACTTTGGTGACCTATTCTCGATAAGCAGAAACGGGCATTGATGACATTTGGCTATTCACCATATGGTTAACAAGACGAGGGGATACAAATCAAAATGGGAATGCACTTCGAATTATTGATGCGAAATAAAATATATATGAATATAAAGTACACAATGAACTATCAATGTCAAACAGAGCAATGATTATAACGGATGATTGATCAATCCAATATTATGTAATATATTTCTGAAACATGGAATCGATTTCACTGGAATTTTTATTATTATTTTGTGGCTACCAACTCTAGAGCCGAGTTCCAGAACCCAGCTATCCATGCATCCTTTAAAAAATACTACGATACTCAATAAACAGGTCCATCGATGAGTATACACACTGCCGATTAAAGCGATGAAGAAAACATATTACATTGATTTGTATACGGGAACCTTGCAATGTTAAATTTATCATCATTGTGTTACGTAATATGTATATACATATATGTTTCTTAATTAGCAGCATAGCAGAGTGGTTAATAATGCGGTTAGCACAGCTTATCCCTGGTTTTAGGAGCGCAAAATGTAATACGTAAACCCTATATGCACTCATTGAAGCATAAAAAATATTTATTTCGGCGCCAACAACCAAATTAATGTCCCGAGAGAAATTGCTTTGATAGCATAAACTTCGGATTAGCATGGGGCGGTATTCTACCACAAAAGGACAGTACTCTGCTTGTGAAGATACAAATGATATAATTATATAATCATTTATGGCAAGACGTGGTAGTGTACATACCAATATGTGAAGATAAAAAGATACATTGGGAAGTAATTGATACGGTGTTTTTGAGGCTCATTATGGAGTACTAGCAATCGGATACGTTATGGGAATTTATTGCATCTTCACATGCAATTATAGATAGACATGTAAAGACATTATTTTAATGATTGATCCATTAGTTCTAATTATTTAGGAATAATTGTTGAGATACAAGCGAAGTATTATGAGTTTAATCAGTAAAGTTGTGTGAAGATAGTTAGTGGGATTTTTGATTGCTTGAATAATCATTTGGTTTACCATACTATCAGCGACAGTCATCACAATGCGGTATCCAGGGAGGAGGTCCCTTCTTTTCCCAATGTCCTCCAAAGCCATCCGAGTGGCAGCGAGCGTAGCGACACCTCCCGGCCATGTGTCCCCAGTTAAGGAATGCAAACTGGCCACATGCAAATCGGTCAGGTTGTAACTTTCTTCGTCGGAGACTGATGTAATAACGACGTCTTGACGAAATCCAGCTACCACAGAAGGGAGCAACATCAACAGAAGCTGCATGGTGTCAACGGTGGAAATGTTGCTCATTCACCGGAAAGGTCTTTTATAAACAACACTGACGCACTGAAGAGAACTTAGGGAGTTAAGTATTGATGAATAAACAACCTTGTGGGTCTGAAAGACATCATAATTACGATAAGTAATTCAAAGCATCGGGCACTTGAACCGCGTTCACAGGAAAGCATTATAAAGAAACGATACGGAAACAATTTCCCTGACCCTAAGGTCAAGCGATCCACGGCTGTGCTGGCTCGATCTAATACATGATATAAATTGGAGTCAATTTGCGAGAAAACCTTCCGAGGTGCGTACTCAGTATGAATTTCAATGATTTTTTTTTTTCTCGTAAACAACCCAATTAAGTAATACCTAATTGTCAAGGAGTCGTTCAATTTCCCTTTGTTTTAGTCGAAATATATCACGCTGATATACACATTACTTCTAGAAATCTAGGCTTTCATAAAACACCCCCAAAATTAACATTATTTTCATTTTCTATACTTCCACTCTCGTTTACTACGCTTCTATAGCAAAGAATAATTAAAGCATGCAACAATAATTATTGTTTTATGATTGCTGAAGATTGCAGTCAGTAATCATAACGTTAAATGCAATCATATCGTTCAGAAACGTGATTACTGGTAGTTCCTTTCGGTGGTTAAATATGCACACAACAAACCCTCAAATGTGAGATGTTTCGAAATCAGGTGTCCAATAGTCAACCCCTACGTCTGGTTAAAACCGGATTACCTTCAAATCCCGCGAAAATAAAATCGATCATGTAATACAAATTTGATTTACCATATATGAAGATTAAATTTGGAATGAAACTACCAGTATTAAGAATGCATGTTGCTAAACTTATAAGATGAGTATATTTTATAAAAATTCGTATGTCTCATCTTGAGTATATTCTAGTGCAAGTGCATTTACAAACGGTGCGTTTCAGTTGTGCGATAGTGCAGTGACTGAACGAACTACTGGTGCTTTTCGTGAGATACATCAATTGCCGGACATTTACAGACACATTACTGTTTCCTTCTTACACAATATGCGAAGTGCATTTATCAATTTGATTGCTACTGGATACACAAGAGTGCCAAAAGATGCAAAACGAGTGTACAAAAATATCATAAAGTTGTTGGAGCACGCTAGCTATGGTACATACATGTATCTCGATCTGGCCCCATAAGGTAAATGCATAACTGTAGGGTAGCATTATGTTGCATGCAACATGAGCATAATTAATTACATTATTGCATAATTTCCATAGTGCACAGCCATAGAAATATGAACAATAACTTTTAAACAATATAACTTTAACATCATGTGAGCAGTTACTAAAACGTGACATTAAAACATTAGTTTGGTAATACATATCGTGGGCAGCCTTTAGAATATTCTCTCTGCATGTATTTGAACCAATATTAACATCGAGATGTCGACATGATTTGACAATTTTTACCTGCGAGTTATTAAGATATATCGGAAAACGATTCAAGGAATTGACAACGAAATTATTTCCGATATATGACAACATATATTCCACTTTCCCTGAGTCTACATAACAGCTCATCCATATAAATACAGAAGAGAGTAGGCAAAAGGTCGCCACCCTGTCTTACACCATTGTCACATAAGAACACGGTTGACATCATTCCATTCCATGTGACTCTCAGGGTATGTTGATTATACTATTTTATCAATAAAACACAGAGTGTGTGACACAGCTCACATTTTATCAACATTTGAACGACTTCTCATAAAATTCTCATTCGATGCTTTATCTGTATTGCTCTATGCATTAGCACAATCTATCATGAAACCGAACAATAGTTTGAAATGAAATTTTATTATCATTTGTATTGATACACCCCGCTCGAAATCTGCTGCATCGGCCGCTGAACATCTGTCCGTGGTTCCCTGGATTTTTCGAGAATCGCTTTCGTTTGGTTCCTTTCAGAAAATACTTTCATCTTAATAACATAAAAGGAAGTTGTATTATTGTAATGATTAACATAAATATAGATATTACGGTATAAATTAAGTGATATCACGGTCTGAATAAAATTAATTATTTTAATAACATGTACTACACTCCTGTAACCTGCCCCCTTTTGCGACTCGATTATTTAAATTACAACCGGACATTAAAATAATTACAATGTAACCTCAAAACGCCCAATTATTCATTTCACAAATTCAAACGTACAACAAGATCTGGCTGATCCACAGCGATCGTGATGCGATATAGTGTACGTAGGGCTGGGTTAAATCATGTACCCATGAATTCTAAAAGCATGCACATTCAATGAGTTTTACCTTGTATATTCGTGGTCCTGCAGAGAGTCTTCATCGCGTATAATATCCTTATTTCTGTCATCTTTCATTGCAATGTAAACTTCGTTCATCTGCTCGATTGCAGAACCAATCAAATTGTTACGATAACAAATCCGATAAAAATTGACTTCATCCAAGGTTTCTTCGATTTCTTTCAATTTAGCATTTTCAAGCAAACACTTTCTCAAAGTTGCTTCCCTTGAAGTAAAAAAAAAAAAAAAAAAAAAAAAAAAAATTATATAAAAATCAAGTAATAACGCTTGAGACTCAACCTGAATTTCTCCAAAACATTACGCATCACAAATGCTCTTTTTCTGTACAGTTTCAGTCTAGACTGCATGGCATATAAGAAAGCCAAGCAATCAAACGCCAGTTGGTAGTCAGCTTGCAAACTCTGTCTGTTGAAAAGGGAGACATCTGGAGATTCACATTGAACTGAAATAACATACAGTACTTCAAGGAAGTGAATATAAAGATATTAACATCGTAGCAATAGAAAATGCACGTTCAATATTAAAACAGAGAAAAGAAAACTGATCATGTACTGATACAATTGGCTACTGTCCTAATTCTAACAACGGGATTAGATTAAACCTGGATATTAATAAATCTTTTGTCATTATTTGTTTGGTTTACACTAAGTTAAACTTCAAGTAAACTAAACTTCAATTTTGTTAAGATGACATACAGGACTAATTCACTCACTCACGATGTCGTATGTTTATATGAGTGTTGATGTTCTGCTTATATCTATGCGTGATGCGTGCGTGATGGGGTTTTACGGTTCCACCCAAACCAATCGGATGATACGGGCGCCAGAAAAGAAGGCCCGGGACTGGGGTTTCCCCCTACTCTTATCGATAAATCCCAAGGGTTTTTTATCCTGCATACCACAATAGACAATAGTACACAGCGCCCGGTCTTGTTACGCAGTTGGGCAGCACTGCAGAGTCACCGAAGAATTACAATTATAACGAATTGCAATTATAATTCACAATCATAACGCCGTGGCCTGATCGGGTCTCGAACCCGGGACCTCGACCCCCACGGTCGGCATAAGATAACAGTCAACCGGCTTAACCCACTGAGCCATTCGGTGCTCCTACTATATCTATACACCTTTGAACAGAGAGACATGCGAATGCGTCTTCTAGGTGTGAATCAGTTAATACACGATAAAGAACAAAGGCTCTCGCAAGCAGCTCCTTTGCTCATTTGCAAAAACAAAAAACAGAAATCACAAGAAACTACTTCCAGGAGGCTTCCGATTTGCTTTATATTGCATACTGGAATCACGGGCTTCCGCAAGCTGCCTCTTCAAGACTCCACATACACCAATACACACATCATCAGGATCCCTCCGAATTTGTGGATACATTTTCCAATAGGAACTTAAAGTTGACATAAACTGATCGTGTTGAGTCTTCGTTATTTCGAGCCAGGGTATTACCATTCAACCTTGATAATCAGTGGAGACGTGAAGTCACTAGGATAAACATTATTAGGATAAAAACTGTGTAGAGATGGATTGGCTACAAATTGAATTATTCGTAGATTGTTAAGATTGCTATAACTTATGCGTAACATTACATGCAAAGTCTTCTTTGGACGTTAAGTGTGACACAAATATCACAAACGGGTTATCCAATGTCGTTCTTTGGAGAGCACGCTTTGTCAGTTGTGAAGAAAGTTCAGATTCCTGAACAAGATCCATGGACAGGAAAACCCGGAAATCGCTTGTGTTCCCAATATTTGATCTTAACTCATCAAAAACTCTGAAAAGAAATGCTTGTTTAAAGACTAAAGGTCCATTCTGAAAAGAAAAAAATCAGAAAGAACAAACTTCTCTCGGAATATGACGTCATCATTCTCTGAGGATGTCTGACCCCTGCTGAGAACAAAGAAAACTATTGTTTACTTCTTTTTTTTTCTTCTTTTTTTTTTTTTTTTTTTGTGTGTCTTGTTGGGGAGGTATGGTTCTGACCTGAGAGGGACATCGCAGATGACGAAATTCAGACTCCGGGTGTTGAAGAAGTGAACCCTTTGTCGCTCTTTTATCAGATCCACTTCATTTCGTACGTCTTCCATTGTTGGAACCGAGGAAAGGTCAACTTGCAAGAGGTTCTGCACCAAAGAGGTGAACTGGGTTCGAAGGTACCTGAATCAAAGATACATTAATGAATCATATCCAATGATTTATATTGCTGCAAACCTGGACAGCAAGCGGCAACTCGTGGACAACTCAAATTCATATTTATTCACTCCGCTGTTTCCAATGTATCCACCAATGGCTTCTTTTGGTTTCAGGTGAATCAAATCCGTACTATAATAGCACAAATTTGTTTTATCTTAAGGCAGAAAAGATGTTTCCCAAAATTGGTATTGACTTTGAACAATCATTTTTACATCTGTAATCAAACTCATTTATAATTTCGTGGAGCGTGGATCCTTCTGGATCTCAATTAGCGGATAAGAGATCAAAATCAAAACACTTTCATTGGCACATCAAATTCTTTGTTCAAAGCAATAAGAGTAAACAAGGTGGAGTCATTTCGCCAGTGTTATTCACGATGCATATGGACTTTTTACTTGACCGACTTGTAGCCAGCGGAGCACGGTGTTGGATGAATGGGCGCTTCTGCGGGTCCTTTGCGTACGCAGATGACGTCATCCTTCTGGCGCCCAGCAGAAAGGCTCTGGCCTGCATGTTACGCACATGTGCCAACTTTGCCTCTGAATTCAATGTTATTTTCAATGCCAGCAAAAGCAAACTGATACTGTACAATGTTAGTGATACTGTACCCGTCCCTTTTATGAATAGCTACCTCGACATTGTTCCTACTGAGAAGCACCTAGGCTTTCCCTTGGGCGCTAGTAGCAATAAGCACCTCATAGAGAACCTGTGCAAGGAAATCATGTCTAAACTAACATGTTATACTGCAATTTTAAGCATTTGCCCATTGACGCACTGTATAAACTTTTTCGCACGTATTGTACCCCTCTGTATGGCTGTCAACTGATCGATTTTACCTCGCGAGATTTTGACAGGCTATTAGTTACCTGGAGAAAAGCCATCAGATTTTTGTTCCAACTCCCGCCCACCACGCATTGTGTTTTACTCCCCCTCATCTGTGATGATATCCCCTTTTGCACTCAGTTGCATCGGCGTGTAGCGAAGTTCTACCATTTCTGCACCAGTTCACCTAACATAATTGTACGTTCATGTGCCGAGGCGGCTCTGCATAGTACATCCAGCCTTGGTCGCACTCTCACTATTCTAAGCCGAATGTATAACTGTCAAAAACCTTCTTTAATAGAACACTGCCATAGCCCCGATGTTAACAACCAAGACTCGATTACTGCTTCACTCATAAGAGATCTCCTCAATGCCAGTCGACATTTTCCCAAGCGCACTTTCCGATCACGAGATCCATTTCGCATTGAACGCTCTTTGTACTGTATAATTGATTTTCAATTCCATTGTTTGTTTATTCTTTTCCCACTACCATTTGATGTAATTCTGATGTATCCGAAATGAATAAAGATATAAGATAATTAAAAAGGGATATATCCACCCCTGGCCTATACACATGATCGATATACCGTTGGGCAGTAAGAATCCCATTGATGAGGATGAGTGGAGTCTTTATCGAACGGGATATGCTTGCCTACACCATCACCTTTGCCCCACCCTAACGATCAAACTGATGCAGATGGAATGCGGGGTGAAACCGGTTTCGAAGATCTGAGAGGATCATGTACCTATCTTGACATCTGGATGTCACAGAGGGCCGTTCAGACCGATAGGTCGGCCCTCCAATCGATCAATTTCGGCATCACGTTGCCTTAATTAATCGTATGATTGTTTGTTTTTTTGTTTTTGTTTTTGTTTTGTTTTTGTTTTTTTTTGGGGGGGGGGAGTGAGGAGGGGGGTTGCATCCCATTAGACGGACCATGTGTGTTGTATCAATTCCAGCGTCCATCATGCCCAGTGCAAGTCCTCTTTGCATAATATTGAGTCGTAGCATTTCAAATTTGAAGGTGGCGAATTGTTTGTCGATAAAGGAGGAACTCAATGACCATGTTTGAGCTTTCTTTGATTACATACGAGGAAGTTGTAAGAAAGTGACATGTTTTACTCAAAAACCGATTAACCCGAAGGGGATTTTTTTTTTTCCGTTTTTATGTTAGCCTATTCATGTGATAGTGAAATCAAACAATAGCCTTCTAAAGCATTAATGATTATTTGGCTAGTAAGTATGATTAATCCTCAAAATAAAAATGGTACTTTATTTTGGCTTTCAGTTTAGCATATACGCCCCACGGGGTGTCTTGCTATCGACTGCTTTTTGCACATGCATTGATTGTTCATTTCGGAACCTTTTTAGATCAATTTTACAAACAATCCTGGATACACCACAACATGACCGGTAAGGTCTGTCCCACAGCACGTGTGGGGCAGTGAATATGTGTGTACACCGAGGTACGCTGATTTTGCTAGCAGTGCCATATTAGTACCTCCAACAATTGGCCAAAACTTAAAACTCACATTGGAGGAATTGAAATACATGCGCATTCATTGGGTAACTTAATTGTAGTTTGAAGAGGGAATACAAACTTACAACAATGCAAGGTTTGTTCGTCCACCTTTGACTTGAAACGGCAGTTTTCCATGGCAACAATGCAACAGAGTAATTGCAAATGACCAGAGATCTGTCGCCGAATCGACTGCATGCTGGCGCAGCAGAACTTTCGGATGCTGAGTTGTAAAACGTAATAATGGGTGAGAAATAAAGATTGATAGAGTGCATCATGATTAAAGTCATAAATGAAAAATGATTCAAATGTGTAATAATGACTCAAATGCTAAATAGTGAATGTTAACCAGAGTTGGCTGGGGTTGGTTTATTCAAGTGCAATGAAAATAAGAACAAAAGGGCTTATAAATGTAATGAGATGAGGTGAAACACTCAGTCTAAAATAGTAATGAGTTCATTAGAAATGAATATGCCAGAAATAGTTATAATACATATAACAATATAAGCAATATAACTTAAATAGTTAAGGAAAATAATTTTACCATGTATTCTGGAGTTCCCTCAAGTGTTTGCTTCGATTCAGTCACATATTGTGAAATTCCAAAGTCAGTCAATTTGAATTCATGCCTGTAAATTAGTTTGCAAAACGTGAAATAATTTGGATAAACATTTCTTCGTCGTTTTGATTTTCTTTGATTTTCTTTGATGCTGATCGCATTACCCTTGCATACTTAACATCAGGGCTATTAGACCTCTGGCCACATTTTGTTTTATGAAGAAAAAGCTTATATAATTCTCACCGCCAATCTGTGAAATAGACAAGTATGTTTTTGGGTTTTATGTCTCCGTGAACAACATTTTTCTGGCTGAGAAACAACAATGCATCGACTGAAAATGAGGAGGAGGTCTTAGTGATGCATCCGACAAAAAATGTGATTCTTACAAATTTCGTCAAGCTGTAACCGACAAAGATTATGTTAATACACATGGGGGTATAAAATTATGTTGTATCGAAGCCGGTGATTTGGCGATAAGGCACGAATGCGCGTAGATGCGCGTCGCTTGTATTGTACCTTTGGAATATTAGTGATAATAATAATTGTTAAGATAACATTGGCGCTTTTAGCACATTCACTGCCACAGCATTTTCGGGCCGATAATCCGTCACCGCCACGTATTTTACTCAAAAAGCCTCGACTTCACAGCTCTGTAATATATATATATGAATGCACGCATAGCTACATATTTTACATACTAGGATAAGTCTTTCTTTTGTGAATCCAACGATAAGATAATAATAATAATAATAATAATAATAATAATAATAATAATAATAATAATAATAATAATAATAATAATAATAATAATAATAATAATAATAATAATAATAATAATAATAATAATAATAATAATAATAATAATAATAATAATAATAATAATAATAATAATAATAATAATAATAATAATAATAATAATAATAATAATAATAATAATAATAATAATAATAATAATAATAATCGATTATGTAGTCATAGTACTGGTTGAAGTGAAGTTGAAGTACATTATAATTATTTTTAACAAATTTACTTTTGGTGTGAATAATTTTTTGTGGGCCATGCCTTTTATTATTCACCGTTGTCGTTTTTATGGCATGAATTTAATAAAAAAAAAAAAAAAAAAAAAAAAAATGAAAGTGGTTGAAGTGTTACTTCTTACTGTTGTGAAAATTGATGAAACGTGCTTACAAAAAGAACGTTTCACTACTCGCCATCGACGTTGACTTGGAATAATAATAATAATAATAATAATAATAATAATAATAATAATAATAATAATAATAATAATAATAATAATAATAATAATAATAATAATAATAATAATAATAATAATAATAATAATAATAATAATAATAATAATAATAATAATAATAATAATAATAATAATAATAATAATAATAATAATAATAATAATTTATTTTGTATAAAAGCATGTATAGGAAAAATGAACGGATAAAGAAAAACAAAACGATAAAAGTAATGAATGGTAAATGTAAATGTAAATGTATATATTAACTATTACCGCACAATAACGACCCTGGTAATTAGCAGATCAAAGGATGAGAATAACAGTTATTAAGTCGAGAGTTTGAGTCGGCGCTAACTTGGCTTTCAGTTTCTAATTAGCTCGCTTTTTCAAATCTTTTTTTGCGTCACAAACGCGCACTGTTGTTAGAGAGATGCCTGCTTTGATGTGTATCATAAAAGTATGCCAAATTAAGAAATGTCAGTTGGACTAACTTGATAATTTTTTGATCAGTGTCGCAAACACGGAAATCTCCGTGTTTGGCGGTGAACGTTTAAACTACTTTACACGATGTTTCATTATAGCAAATGTAGTTGTGATAATACAAACTCTGCCGATGCGTGTGGACCATCAGACAGAGCGTGCACGGGATTGCTTGGAAGTCACCGATTTACTGCATTTTCTATTAGAAACAAAGCTGCCCCACATCTATGGTGCTAGTATATCAGACACGAATATTTTCCACGAATAACACACTCCACACTCTCCTCTCACTCTCGCGCCCATAGTTAAAACCACCTCATATGATACCTATTTGATATTACTATATGGAATATTATTCTCTGGATATCTGTTGAAGGTAAATTAAAGCCAATATGAAGTGATTGGTTGTGGTATAACGAGCTTGGAGCTTAACATCCAACTCATGGATAATTGATGTGGAATTGGAGTAACTACGCGAATGATCGAGTTAAAGGTTTCCATTCTTTGGGCGTTATACTCCAACTATAAACGGTAATTATTTTGAGATATAACGTTTGCTTCTCGAGAACACAGTATTTTTTGTAACAGTATACGCAAGGATGAAAAATTCCCATTATATTTGTCAACATACTATATTCATGAATCATCCTTTTTTGCATGTCGATAAAAATCCCATTAACATAATCACTGTTAACACTCATATGGCTCATTGACCGCAATATAACATGGTTATTTATGACAAGTGTCGGAGAGGTATATTGCATTTTTCACACTCACCCATATTTTCCAGAAAGGCAAGTAGATCCTCTTCGCTCAGTCCGAATTTGTTTTGCGGAAGCGAAAGCAAATTATCAACGCTTCCGATTTTGGACCACTCAAGAATCAACCATGTCCGTGACAGCTTGTCCTGTCGTTGAGATTCGAGTCGAAAGAATAACAACATAAAACTCAGAAAACAATTATCACAAATGTGGCTTGATTCACCCAGCATTTGCGAAGTCATAAATGACAAACTTTGTATACAATATGACAGTTTAGATAATAATGCATGAAATTACATGAATTAGGATATTTTGTATACAAGGCATTTTAAATATAGAAGGTTAGGGCTTTATACTTATTTTGCAGGATTAATTCATAGGCCCTTATTCACAAGAACACAATATAACCAGTTTGCCGGATAATAACCTTAAGGTAACTCACCTTTTTAACAACATCTAGCAATTTGACGATATTATCATGCTTCAATTTGCGCAAAAATTCGGATTCTTTTTTAGCGAAGGCTTCGCTTACCACTTTCACTGCAACGTGCTGTCCAGTTTTCTGTTGGTGGATAAGAGTAAAAGCACATTGGATATATCATGGTAAAAAGATATCTTGTCAAATTAAGGCTGGTTGACCAGTGGTTCTGAGCAAGCAATGAGCTTAATAATGTTACCAATTTTAGCTATAACTAGACAGAATACAGAATAATAATGGTATCGCTGTGGACAGAATGCCGTCTGAATATTCTCACATACAGACGGAGATACAACTGTATATAAAACTGGAAGTTACATGAAATGATCATGAATTCAGCGCTCAATTTCACACGCTCATCTTGATATATTTTGCCACCTAATTAAATAATATAATACACAAACCATATCCTCAGTTTATAAGTAAAACCACTTGAACGCTCGATTCAACAAATTATCAAATTCTATATGCAAATGAACCAGCTTTGGGAAAGGGGAGGGGCCAGAGGGGGATCCTTCATTACCTCAATTGAAAAATGTCGTTCAGATTGCTTGATTGGTCCTACTAATTCCTAAAGTATAATATTGGCAAAATAGAGTCGGTTTTTTTTTGTTTTTTTTTTGTTTTTTTTTTTGTTTTTGCTGTGTTTCAAAAAGGCGAAGGGAAATAATCACAGATCGCCACTTACACTTTAGAATACTCACTAAAGCATCTACAGTCGGTAATTGTTTTGACAAGTTTGCGCGTATTTTCCCGGGAAATCGGCGGCCGACATCGCTCGAGTGGACGACTGCCTCTCGACAAATGCGTGTTTTATCACATCATCGCATTCTCACAGTTGAAAAGTGTGCTATTATAAATTTATAATTAATTAAATTTACTTCAATTCGTGATCATTTCGCAATTCGGTGCACGCACAGACTGTACTGTACACAAAATAAATTCCGAGAAAGGCGCTCTGCCGAAGCCGAGTTCAAAAATCGCAGTACTATGAAAGCGTTCAGCGGACTTCATCCATAGACTAATTACGTAATTAGTCTATGCTTCATCCCCCCTCCCTTCTCGTATGCGCTGAAAACTGAGAAATATCGTGCAAACGTCTCGCCAATTTAGTCGCGCGCTTCTCGATTTGTTTACATGCCTTTCAGCTTGTTTTCGGTTTAAGCTTATCTGAACCGTCTTTTTAAAATTCCAATACTAGTATTGTTTATGATTTTATGAGTACAACTGAATATAAAATTAATACGGCCGAAACGCACTCAACTGCTCCTCTTTCAACTGATTAATTCCATTTCCCATATTGTACTTCAAGCCAACTTCCCGTAATGCACACTCAATCTTGATAATAATTATGGCGCAAAAAGCATTTCATCGCGACGTGAGATCGCCGCTGACGAATAGGCTAAGCTATGACAAGCTTGACAAAGCTCTCGTATCATTCGAATGTGTATTATGTAGGTTAAAATACTTGGATATTTAAAATTGAAATACTGGGAATAGTGCCTAACAAAATGTAGTAATACAAATTGGAGTAGTAGTAGAGGGGTCGCAATGGCGCAGTGGTAGTGCGCTCCCATAGTTTGCAGAAGGTCTCGGCATTGTGTTCGATCTACGGCAAATGATGAAGCGTGATTATCATCATGCACTGCGCTGAGAGAGAAGAGAGAGCGCTTAGCAGA
>KB310907.1:60411-73538 GCA_000328365.1 Capitella teleta
TAGCGTTGTATAAACTCCAAGATGATGGGAAGTTAAAATTAAGCCTATATATTGTCGGTTTGTGAAAAAATTTACCTGTTCGTACGCAGAAATTTCTTTGTACACTGAGTGAAGGTGGAAATTCACATCACAATCGGTTGTGTCAACGGGGCATCTCCGTCAGCTCCGTTGAAATGAAGAACTGCCTGATCAAGAATCTGCTGCGAAAATTCACTTCTAGCAGGACTAACAGGTTGAGTTTGGCTCAACTGGGTGGCTGCAAATGCGAAAGTTGACTTGTTTAAGCCATTGTCAGAGTTAAGAATAAAATTTTATTACTTTTAGAAATTCCTGTTAAGTTATAATTAATAATATTCATTATGATTTATTCATTTATAAAGTACAGCATGTAGAGTTACATGTAAACGTATGTAAATGCTATAAGATAATTGTGGAATCGGTGCATGTCTTCTTCAGAATGAAGAGCATATTGTCTAAGCGTCAAGATTCATGCTACCTGCTGAAACAAACTATGCGCAAATTATAATACATATCTTTATGCATACACACAAGTGGTATAAAATGAACAGAAAAAAAAATCTAAATAAAAAATCAAATTAAATCAAATCAAAAAATTAAAAAAATTAAAAAATCAAAAATCAAAAATCAAAAATCAAAAAAAATAAAAATCAAACAAACAGAACAAAAATCAACAAAACTCATAGACACAAATTGAGAAGAAATTCCTCGCTATAGTTTTTGCTGCTGACAAGTTCAAGCAGTACATTTACGGCAGACACACAACAGTTCACTCTGACCACAAACCCCTGGAAGGAATCACAGGGAAGAACTTAGCAAAGGTATTGCCCCGTCTACAGCGACTTCTTTTTAGACTGCAACGCTACAATCTAACGATCACGTGTAAGCAAGGCAAAGAAATGCACGTCGCAGATGCCCTCTCACGTCACCTACTATGGAAGGCCAGAAGGGTCATAACCCAGAATTAGTTCACAGAACATTTAATTCCTCCGCGAAGCAATTTGGAATTAGTTCACGGAGCGTTTAATTGTTCCGCGGAGCAATTCAGAGTACTGCTCCGCTATCATTGGTTTGCCATGCAGCCAATCGGTTGTATAACATTCGAGTTGTCAGCGGCGGCCCCTCAAGCAAGTAAAATGTTGACGCACAGATCAACTTCGCGGCGAACACCTTGGAGAAATACCACCGGATTTGCGGCCATGCTAGCTATCTGGCTATCAGCTGCTGATAACCTGACAATTTCTGACAATTTGATTGCAGACTAACACAAAGAAACAAGTCAAACAACTATAAAATTTCCGATGCCTCGCAGACTCGGCATTATCATTGTAGCGAACTGAAAGGGGGTGAAACCAAAACATAAATCCTGTCACGGCCTCTGTGATTGGTTGGAATTAGTGCGCGGATCATTTCAGAGCACGTGGAGGGAGGGGCGCTACGCCAGCCAATGAGAGCCCGCGGGAATTGTTCCGCGGACTAATTCGAATTAGTCCGCAGATCAATTCATTGCTTCGCGGAGCAATTAAATGCTCCGTGAACTAATTCTACGTTACGACCCTTCTGGCCTTCCATAAGAACGGACATAAGTATGCTTTGAAACATTTTCAGAACCAGTACACCTATACGGCGCCTCTCCACTATGTCCATACAATTATGTACTCATTAATCCTTTTCCAAAAAAGTCCTTTTAATACTTGAATGACTCACTAATGTGCACAAGAATGATACGATACAAATCATTTTTCATGAATGACTATTATTAGCATGAACCAATTATAAAAGCCAAAGCCGCATCAAGTCCAAATCATATATGTTACTTTCCAGTAACTTCTGGTACGTGCCTGGAAACACCCAGGCACCAATCGGCTGTGTATCGTTAACTTACATCGGAACCTTAAGCTTTAAAATATGCAATAAAGAAACACAATTTCTTAAATTGTACTCAGACAAAAGCAATAGAAAGCTATGTGCATTCAAGTTTGTTAAAAAAGCAATCAAATTTGCTTTAAGTAAAATGCATTCAAGTTTGCCTCAGAATTTAAAAAGACAAGCTTGATTGCATTGGGAAAGTTGATGAACCTCTCTGACCTCCCTCTTTGCTCGTTCCTCTTTGAAGTGAGATCCTTCCGGAAGGCCTTCAGAAACCTTGTTCACTTTGGCGATCCTGTTCAATATCTTTATGGCTTCCTCTTCTCTTCCTTGGGACACCAACCAACGTGGAGATTCATCGAGAAAACTGACATGAAATATACATATGTATTTATGATCCCATGTTCAATCAGATGAATTTACAACTTGTTGTGGTATGTATAAAATAATATGTGGTATGTAAATAACTCACAATGCATAGGCAAAGTAGAGCACGAGAGGCCACATGTAGACGGCCATCAAGTTGAAGTGATCTCGTACAAAGTAGGCGATCCAAGGAATCATCATGCCTGCTACTGCATTGAATATATTCCAACTGACACCAAAGGTTGATCTCCATTCCATTGACGTTATCTCAGCCACTACAACGATGTTCGCTTTTCAGGCATGGTTCTTGCATAGAATTACTCACCTATAATATACGTTGTGAGGTTGACGTTGGGCGATGTGATTCCCATAATGACGCGGCCGATAGCAAACAGCTCATAGATAGGAGAATACAGACACATGTAAGCTCCAATGCATCGTACGGCATGGCATCCTAACACTGTTGTCTTGCGACCAAATCTGGAATTACAGGAACACTTCTGCTGTGGTTTGAGTGCATATAGGTGAGTCATGTACCACAGAGATTTATTCAAAGTAATGAATAAGTACACCTTGTGTTACACTGTTAAGCACTAGCGCTGCATGCCATCGTGATTTCAAGACTCGATTACCATAATGGCCTCCTCTTTGCTCATCCAAAATCAGATGCAAAAACAGTGCAGCGCGAATTCTAACAAGAGCTCATAAACGAGTGACACAGCCATCGCCGAAGAAATTGAAGTCTTTGTTATTTCGTCAATGTTACATGGCCTAATATTTTAATTCATATCTTAGCATTCTGTGTATGTAAATATTACGTCTCAGGGTGTTCTAGTGCAGTTTTTCGACCAGGAAGAGGACGGGCTCTTGCCATGGTTATGATGGTTTTCTCACATATAAAATGGCACTGTGCAGCATCTTTTTATCATTAATGCATGTAATTTTCTCTTATGTTAAGAGCATTGAAACTTTATCTTATAATTGTACATTTTGCGCTATATAAATAAATAAATTATTATTATGATTATTACGATTATTATGATAATGATTATGATTATTATTGGAAACCACACTGCAATGGCAACGAGGGTTTCCCACGAGGGAGCTGAATCAATCTTCGTTGTATGTTTTACCGTTTCCGTTCTGACTTATGGCTCTCTTTGCATATTTACGCGTCCAAAAAAAGGTCAAAAGTAGAGCAGAAATTGCAAATAACATGATAACATGATAACATGATGGGGTTTTACGGCTCCACCCAATCCATTTGGGTGATACGGGCGCCAGAACAGAAGGCCCGGGACCGGGGTTACCCCCTACTCTTATCGATAAATTGCCAGGGTTCTTTATTTTTAGACAGTAGTACGCAGCGCCCGGCCTTGTTACGCAGTTGGGCAGCACTGCAGAATCACCGAAGAATTACAATTATAACGAATTACAATTATAATTCACAATCATAACGCCCGTGGCCTGATCGGGTCTCGAACCCGGGACCTCGACCCTCACGGTCAGCATAGGATTGCAGTCAGCCGGTTAAACCCACTGAGCTATTCGGTGCCCCTTCAATAAATAGGTAAACCTAAATTTCTGAATGCAAATCTTATTCCTTGTTCTAATTATGTTATATTCGCAAGAAGGGATCCTGCAGATACATCAATATTAATTTCAATATTAATTTATACATGAAGTTAGATGATATAAATGATCACAGACTTGGCAAGATATCGTTTTATTCTCATCAACTCAATCATTGCACTTCCAGGTATTGATTTTTACTCGTATAAGATGAAGACTTAATAGGTTAATCTGCTTACGGGAGTATATCAATAATAAGAAATCACACTCAACATGGGATAACACTGTAGAGCTATTTTTTACACAAGTGTGTGCTGCACCCAGGATCTAATAATGAATAATGGGCCAAGATACATCTGTTATTTATGGTACTGGTTATAATTATCACCTTTAGTAGTAATTCATCAGCATCCCTTTGTTATGTGATTAAAGCAAACATGTTCGATCTCATAAATATACAAACACAATTTAAATGTAAGATACATGGCATGGTGTGTAAAAGACACAGATTAACCCATTTTGGATTTCAATTGGGATATGTTCATGGCTGAACATTGGATGGTGACTGGAGATTCGTACCTGTCGGAGATGGGACCGGTGATGATGCAGCCAATGAGCCAACCAGCCATGTAAAAAGTGCTGATCATCTCCACTTTCCATGATTCACCACAAACCAGATCCCACTGTAAAAAAAAAAAAAAAAAAAAAAAAAAAGTTTCAATTAGCCTTGTGTGAAGTGGTCGTAAAATCAATATCTATATCAGTTATACAATCCACAGCATGTTATCAATCCGATATTTAGAGATATCATTTTCAGATCAGTAAATATTACACATTATATTGTTACTAACAACAGCGTGATAATCTTAAGACTTAGTTGTAGATCAAGGTGGGATATACCTGATTTTTACATTGAAGACTGTAGACATTTTGTTTACACCAGTTTCAAAGAGATTGCATTCAACAGGATCACACATATCACTGATATATTTGAAAAAAGGTTTATACAGGTAGAGGGAAAATTAAATTTTCAGGTAGGGTCGTATTTTTTCTTACCTTGGATCCAATGGTTGAATAAAACTCTGACTGATCAAACACCCAACCGGAGTCGCATCTGACCCATTCACTCTCTGGGATGTCCGATGTCATCTCAGTTCTGTTCCATTGCCTCAATTCATCCTGTGAGTAGTCAGCATAATCAATGGGAAACCGATAGCAGCTATCGTATTCCAGTTCCACAGGCTCCGAAGAGTTTGATACGCCAAATAGATCAGACAGCCATGTCCGGCGTCTCGAGTCTGTCGGTCCTGTGTCTGGGATGCCAATGTACTTCTGGTCGTCATGGGTGAAGTTGGCCAACTCAGGAATCTTACACCAATGCTTCATCGATCCTCCAATGAAGTTCATGCGCATTGCATCCACAGACACCATGAGCATTGAGCACACATAGACGAGATTGACAATCTGATAGGCCCCAGCCCCACCAATGTACTCAAACACTTCGTCGAAATACATCTTGCTGCGTGCTGGTACAACCAGAAATGAGCTTCTTGATTATGAAAGTTGCCTGTCACTTAATCACTTGAATTATCTCTGGCGACGAGTTGTAACACGTGAGTGTGTGAACCTTTGATTTATCGAGAGTGTGTTGGAGATGTTTTCAACAATTTGTTTGCTACAATTAGTATCATGATTATTGAGCATGAGCTGAAAACCATTTAAAGGCGTGATGTGAAAAAGATCAAATCAAAGCAGTTTGGCACCATGTTTCAAAGCAAAGGAAGAGAGGTATGTCCAGTTGCTTACTTCTGGAGAAGGGTGTTCGTTCGTCGTAGGCATTTATCTTGATAATTATATTATAACATTTAAATAACCAAATTGAGATCATTCGAATATCATTATTCAGTACTCAGACATACCTCATAGACATAAACACTGATTAAGGTTGCATCGTGCAATGTTATGTAATGCATTACATAATGCAATGTTATGTAATGCAATGTAATTGTTGTATCAATGTATCACCACATATGCATATTTTATGTAAACAGCAGCGAAACTGTTTTATTTGTTACGTTTTCCATTTCTTTTCTCATTTTTCTTAGTTGTCGTTGTCATGTAACTTTAGTTGTCTCAAATGAAATGCTGAGTAAATTAAAGTTAGCTCTTTCACAGTCAAGAAATTAGCTAATTTCAAGACGGTGCCCGCATTCAACAAGATATATTACGACGAAGCGTTTCAGTATATTGGTGCCATGAGTTTGGGGCCTACCAGACTGCTAATCTCGTTTATGTGAGCTCAATTTTCATGGTGTCTGTGAAAATCCAATAGAGAGGTGGTGGCCAAGTGGTTAGCGTGCTCGCCCCGGTACTGGCCACCGGATGCTCAAAGTCAGCCATCAACCATAATTTAATGTCCTTTGGTAAGGCACTTATCTATGAGGGAGGGCCAAGAAGTAATGAGCCTCAGGCATTTCGCGTTTTCATTGAATCTTGATTTTAATTTATTATTCAACATAGGCATCATCAAGTAGAGTACATTCCACCCAGGAGTGTTCAATGCTTCAAGGCCAAAATACATGTAACTCTTTGTCTTTATCCCAACAACACGACTCAGCAGCCAATATCTGTTCATTGTTGCTTGCATAATGACGTCATTTGATAGTATTTTTCGGATTCCCAAATGATATGTAGTCGCATGGGGTCAGGCCTGGAGAATAAAGTGGGTGAGAAAGAATTTCGAATCCTCATTTCCTGCCACTGATCACCGCAATGTGACTGTTGTGCGGTCAGAAGTTGCTCAGACCAGTTGACTCCGGCAACCTTTTGAGATTCGGTCACCATAGTACTCGAACCACACAAGCCTTACGTACTACAGGATTTCGAGGTTAACCCCCCCCCCCAAAAAAGTGGGCCAAAAGTAGTGTATCTACTCCATGTTAAAAACAAAACTCTAAAATTGACTAAAATGTATCAATTATTCCTAAAAAAATAACTACCTGGTACGGATTGCCCATTTATGCAAAGAAAGCATGTAATAAGTCAATTTTGAATGAGTGAGGAACATTTAAATGTGAGTGGTAAGTGATCGCCAAGAGAGCAAAATCAGATGAGCCCCTGCATGAACGAGCATTAAATAATGTAATCTCTTCTATGACGCTTCAATACAAACTCTCTGTTTTGTTTTGATTTAGGAAGATAAACATTAGTGCTACTGTCACAATAATAGCACTCTGAAACAAACCAGTACGAGAGCGTTGTGGGGGGCACCGAATAGCACACTGGGTTAAAGGGAAACCCGGTCCCGGGCCTTCTGTTCTGGCGCCATATCACCCAAATGGGTTGGGTGGAGCCGTAAAACCCCATGACTCACTCACGAGAGCGTTGCCTTAAGTATGCGTTCAATGAAACTTATCCATGGTCCGGGGCCATGTTTGCCGCCAAAGGTAGAAACATCACGGAATGATGACTGCACTCTATTAATTGAAATAAATAGGCATAAATGTTGATGAAATTGAAATGATTGGTTGATGAAATTGGAATGATTGAAATATCCGCATGAAATGTTAGACTAACCATACCAAGTATTTATTTCTCTTATCTTTTTGTGCTTTTTACGATCTGTTTTGTAACCCTTTCTCAGAAATACGTAGCATCATTGAAAAGCATTGAGATTTCTCACATATTGAGTAGACTACTTTTGACCCACTCTGTGTATGTATCTGTGGAGCATTGGCGTAGAGAGCAATCGAGCACTCATCGTGTGTCTGTAATAACATATATGTAATTATCGTTTATGTTAAGTGCACAGAAACTTTATCTTACAATTGTAAATTTTACGCTATATTAATGAATACATTAATTATTATTATTATTATTATATCTTTGGTACTATGCTGCTATTTTATTCCACGAAAACTGGCTCTGGTCCCAAATATCTTGGTCAGGGTCCGAACATAATTCGAGTTGTAAGTTCAACATCACATGGCGAGGGCCAGAATTCTTCAAGGTGTTTGTTCAAATGAATTGCCTTTTCTAGTGAATTAGAGATTGCAACGACAACTTGGCGGTTGAAGGATCTGTATAACGTTTGGAAATGCACTGCTTTGTAAAACGCAAAGCAAAGTATCCGCTCAATTAATGAAAACAACAATTCACAAACGTAGACTTTATTGTTACACAAATTATTACCACATTCAATTCGGGCATTCATACAGATAAAACCACCTCGAAGTAATATAGCCAAATGCTAACCACATCAAAGTATCACAAAATTTGTATAATACGTGCATTGCCTGTGTGCATAGTGCTCCAAATGGTTAAAAATACGTAGAATGTTCAAGAAAATTCTCGCTTGTTGACACATTGCTTTGAACTGTGTATTCTTTTTGAACTTCAATCTTCTCTACTGGATTTTCCTTTGAGTCGATAATGAAGCCTGGATTATCCGCTCCAACCCAATTGGCCTTTTCCAACTGTTCATCGAAGGGTATTTCGTCTTGATCTTGGGATCTGTTGCGAATCGTAGCATATACATATCATTGAAGCAAGATTAAACTCAAAATCTCACTTCTTGCCAAAGTTCTCAGCTTCTTCGACAGTTTCCGGAAGTGTCTGTCCAAACGTTTCCGGCAGCAGCAACACTAAACTTCCGGAAACGATTCCAAATATTCCGAATACCAAAGTTGGCAGTCCAACCCACAGATCTCCCTAAAATAATTAAACAACGGTCGGAATTAAAATATTTAAAAATGGACAATGAATGAGGCAATGGTGCATTACTGTAGTGAACCAGAAGTCTAATACTAACCAAGGGTCCTCCTATGAATGGAGCTGCCATTCCACTTATACGAGCAAACATCGAAGCCGTTCCAAAGGCAATATTCCTGATGTTAGTAGGATTCAGCTCTCCTGTGTAAACGTACACGGCCCCAAACGCACCGGAGATGCCGGCTTTTCCAACAACAGAAAATGCAGTTGCAACATCCTCCAGATCTGCCAAGAAAGAGGAAAACGAACTAATGAAGGATTGCAAAGATTGTAATTTTAATTTACAACCATTATATCTATAGAAGAAGCACAAAGAAGTCATGGAACTATTTCCTGCGCGGATCAATTAGCAATATCTATATATAGCTTAATGAGTATACGTAAACTGATATATCCAAGCAAAGGGCTGGTTACCCAGACCGACGCTTAAACGAATGAAACTATCTATATTTCCTCAAGCCTCAATGTGACGTCAATTTCGCTAATTTCTGAGTAGTCTCTACTGTCAGCAATTAAATAGAGCATATATTCAATAGATCAACACTATAAACTTCAGTGGGGAAAAAAGGGAAGTAGAATAAGCAACATAAAATGACAGAGGTAAAATAAAATAAACTTCGACTTACTGCTGTCCATGAGAAATGGGACGCAGATTAATGTGGAAATTCCAGCCATGAGCGTAGCGCCACCAGTGGTCCACTTGCGTCCAATTCGGCCCAGAAGGAATATCACCAAGATATGAGCAGGCAACTCAACTGCGCTCATCAGGAAGGAATTGAGGTAAATACTGCCAGGTAGTCGACCAGTATTCAGAGCTAGGCCGTAGTAAATCAGACTTATGGTAAACCTAAACAAATATTACAGCACTGAGATTAGAACGTCAAAGTTCACAAGGCTTACCATTCTAAAAGTATAATAAGGTTTCTCTTTCGCATGTTTGGAGTTCTAAACAGATCTAAGTAGCTTCCTCTAGACTGTGTCTCTGCACTCTGCAAAAGGCAATTCTCATTGGTAATGCATGCTGATTTCAACTCACATGGCATGAATTAAACTTTGATTATATGCCACTTAGCTCCAACTTTTATCGTTAAAAATGAGCAATACTTTCAGATAACAAGAACGAAGTGATTATTTGTGAATTGTGATAAAATGATAAATCCTTAAACCTGCGAATTAAACCATTTCGTTTAAATACTCCTTGAATCCTGGTGAAGGTATTGAGCCGCTCTGACCTGTCTCTTTGCTTGTTCCTCTTTGAAATGAGATCCCTCCGGAAGTCCTTCAGAAGCCTTGTTCACTTTGGCGATCCTGTTCAATATCTTTATGGCTTCTTTTTCTCTGCCTTGCGACACCAACCATCGCGGAGATTCGTCAAGAAGTCTGATTAGACATTAACATATTATTCCACTTCCAGCATTATGTAATGATAAACTATGGTTACCACTTATAGAGGTCATCAACTCACAATGCATATGCAAAATAAAAGAAAAGTGGCCACATGTAGATTGCCATCAAATAGAAGTGATCTCGAACAAAGTAGGCGATCCAAGGAATGAGCATGCCTCCCACGGCGCCAAATATATTCCACAGCACACCGAACGTTGACCTCCACTCCATTGATGTGACCTCAGCGACTAAATAGACAATAAATAGATACATTTTACTAAGTACAGCATTTGATAGTGCAATACAATTAATATACGGGTGAAGATTAACAGATAAATGCCGATTTCGGGAGATGCCCTTAAGATGAAAAGCCTTTGCTATGAATGTTGGAAATTTTCATGTTCGAGTATTGGATTTTGTTTTTCGTATCATGATTGTGTTGAGTGTAGTTATGGTTCTTGGTTGAAAATGCTGTTTTGAATCTTCAATTGTTTCTCTGAATACTGGAACTTTCGTGATTTGGTAGAAGTGGTACGTTGTCTGTGGCTAAAGAGATTGGAGTTCTGTTGTGCTGTTTTGCATAATACTGGATGCATTTGTTTAATGGTTGTGTAAAATTCCGTTATTTCAATGATTATTATATATTATTTTTTTTTTTTTTTTTTTTTTTTTTTTTTTTGGTAATTAATTCATCGACTGATGTGATAATTTTCTGAAGAGTATTGTATGATACTTCGGTTTGTTCAGAAAAAGATAGTTTCCACCATTCTTGTTCGGATTTAAGGTCCGTGTGAATCTGAGAGTGCAGAGTGTTGATGTCTGAATATATAAAATGTTGTGCCGATGTGTGCTTAGCAACACTGAGCGAAACAAAAATGATGTACGATTTGCATGCTCACCTATAATGTAGAGCGAAAGGGTGGCATTTGGGGATGTGATTCCCATGATGACACGGCCAAAAGCAAACAGCTCATAGATAGGAGAATACAAGCACAAGTAAGCTCCAATGCATCGTATGGTGTGGCATAGTAGCACTGTCCGCTTGCGACCAAATCTTTGAGAAGAAAAAATCTCCTTAATTCCTCACTTAATTATGAAATCAAGCATTGTGTAGACGAGAAATCAGGTTTGAATTATTTTAAAATTAGTTTAAACTAATTAAAAAATTTAAATTAAATAATTTATTAGTTTAAAGAGGACCTCTGTTTACTTCCGAGCCTTTCTGAATCGATTCTATGGGCTTTGTTTTTAGTAAAAAGAAACCTTTTTCTTTTTGAAAAATTGGGTCAACTGTGAATGATATTCAAGACAAATTAAAATACGAATTTCCTGTTCAAGTGGAATAGCTTGAAACGAGATGAGTGCGAGATTTCTATTATGGGAACTGCTGAAAGATCTGCTCACTCGACGGCTTCCATCGTTAACAATAGGATATTTACTTTTGTGACGTCACCATCTGAAATCGAACGCAAGAAGGAAGCGAGATTTTAAACCTCTGAAATTCGATGCATCTAAGAATTAGCTCACAGTAAGCGTATTGTGTCAAATATATCAGTCAAAAGGCCTTTTGGGATGCATCCTCTTTTTTTTTTTTTTTTTTTTTTTTTTTTTTTTGGGGGGGGTGGTCTTATTTAACCTCGGAATCCTGAAGCAACTAAAGTTTAAGTGGTCCACGGAGGTAAGCTCTGCGATTCGTTGTTAGTTCAAAACAATCAGAAGTCCTCTTTAATTTACCTTCTGATCCTTAAGGATCGAGGCACATTGAAAGCTGAAAACAAAACAGGACAGAACTCAGAGCAAATGTTGTCTGAGTGTCGAGTATAGAACATTCCGTTTGTTTGATGAGCTCTTAACATATATGCCTCCTCGTTGCGCCTTGTTAATTGTAAATTGATTTCAATTGGGGGGGGGGGGGCATAGGCATCTTTCGTGACAAGCTGCTTTTGTTCTTCTACTGTACTTTGTGATCATGAAAATGAAACAAGGCGTGTTTCGTCGATGCCAAACTATATTGAAATGTTTTGTTTAGCCCAATGTCTTAACTGTCCGGTGACATCAGTATACTAGTAAATCAAAGTATATAAGTACGTTGAATAGTTTGTTACACATTCTACTCAGTACTTTTTCTCTCTCTCGGGACTTGACATTTATTGTCGAAAAACTCAATCGTCACAAAAATCCCCTCGGAGATGATGGAGATACAACCACTTGAACATATATGTTAAGTTCGTACATGAAGTGCGATTCGCACCCGCTTGTTAATTATCAGTTATTGATCTGTGATTATCAGTACTTATCAGTACTTATCAATACAGACAACCTTCACCGCATGAGTATATATTTCCCATATTGCTGAGACGAGGACTATATAGTCCATAAAATTATAAATGAGTAACAAGAATGCTTATTGGAGTCACGTGACCGGTTAGGATTGAACCAGAGTCAAGGAGAAGATGTCGTGAAACCGTAATTCGGCGATTGCTGCTTCCGGATGAACAAATACTCCTCAGAGCAAGAAAAATGCTTAATTGGTGTCACGCGTCAATAAATAGCAAGATATAACATAATTATGCCTCACTTAATTAAAATGTGAGAGTTCTTTTCACGAATAAAATGATATATATAACAATCAGAACCTCTTCTAAATTCCAGGGAAATTTGTAAATATAGCAATGAATTATTTGGATGATTTTGGAGATATTGCTACCATAGATATTTGCTACCATTGCTACAAGATATTGCAGCTACACCTGGTTTTTTTAAGCAAATAGCGCAAAATCCAGTATATGAAATGGAAATGATGAATTTATGATGCATATATGATGCAGACTCTAGATTAGTGCTTTATGAAACGGCAAAAATAGTGGCATACTTTTAATTCGTGTTCCCCTTCATTTTCCGGCTATGGTAATTAACGTTTTAACGTGGCACCGTTTTTATAATGATTCTATGATATAGTGGTTCATGTGTTAAATCAAACATTCTGCAAGTTTACATAATGCACATAATCAATCAGCCTATTGAATTATTATGAATTTAATGGATCAAATTTAGTAAAAGAAGTGACATAGCCACAATATAAGCTAACGTGATCAATTATTGGGATAGACCAAGGTTACGAGAGAATAAAAATAGAAACATGTGAA
>KB310915.1:37462-59394 GCA_000328365.1 Capitella teleta
ATATATATATATATATATATATATATATATATATATATATATATATATATATATATATATATATTTTTTTTTTTTTCTTTCTTTCTTTCTTCTTCTTCTTAAAAATGTGCAAACTCTTTTGCGAAAATAAATGATATATATATAATATTATTTGCTGAAGCAACAATTAAGTTTGAGGCTGCGTGTGCATAAAATAATATTTAACGAAACGAACAGATCAAATAAATTGAGAAAAGAGTTCGTGGGTGATTTGCAACATCTGCAGCGGCGGCAAGGAGCCCATAAGAGCAGGCATGGACATGTCTTTACCAGGGAATTTGCTTCAAATATTCTGGAATATTGGGCAACGCTCACTGACGCGTTTTTCGCCCTGTGAACCTCCGCATCCGCACGGGCGTTGCTCTCGTTGCTGACGACTCCATCTGCGTGGCTTATTTATAAGGCTAGGTTGTGCGAAGAGAGGCGCACTCGGGTGGCGGTAAGTCGCTGAGCCTCTTGAATGTCGGAGGAAGACATCTTGTACGTGTACAGCGAGGTGACTCTCCATTTTCTTAACATGCGTTACGAAATTATGCGTCATGCTCTGACGGACTCTGTCCGGGAAGGTTGATGCGTCGACCTGGGCGTCGTAGGAGTCCAAGCTGCATGTTGGCGTAACGAGCAGCAGGGCAACTGGCATCGCGGGCAATGCTAAGTGCAATGATGAAGGGTAGTGTAGTGTCCTGTAGAGCTGAACGGACGCATTGGGAATGGCGCTCCTATCTCAAAAATGCAGAGGTCTGTGCTAGTTTTTCTTACGCCGAGCAGCATACATGCACGCATGGAGATGCAACTTAAAAAACAGCAGGAGTAAGTCGTTTTGAATGTAAGTTTAATAATTCTTCATTTGAGTGTTTACCCTTGTTTTTCTTTGCTCTTTCGGGTGAATTTCGTATTTCCAAGTATCTCAGGACTGTGCATAGAAACCCCCTGCGGTCATTTTCAAAGGGTGAAATACACAGCTTTGTGCAACTTATTAATCTGTGAGAAATTGTCTTTACGTCCGGCAGGCGTCGCCGTTTGAAACTCCCAATTCAGAATAATTAACCTTATCGTAATTTTATATTCACAGTAAATTTATGGAACGATACCATGCGCCATATTATACGCGCATCTCAAAATGTGCAGAAGGTCCTCTGTGTATAATTGCGTCTTGAAGCATTTTCATTAGCAATGCGGTGTGACTGAATTTTAAGTGTGTGAACCGATGCCGGAACATCGTGCCAGAGGCCAGTACAACGAGCCTCAAACATCGAATTCAACCGAACTTGAGAATATGGCAATTCATAACATTCGTCTCCTTCGACAATCATGGGAGTTAAACCAACCAGACGTCTGACATGGATTCTCTTCGTAGTTCTTACCTCAGTCTTGCTTGTGAAACAGATCAGCGAGAGAAAGAAGCAGACATTGTGTGACCTGGTGGCTCGGAATGACCACACAGTCACGAGTGGGCGGGGCGAGTACCCATCGTTTACCCTGAGTACTGTGCGTTCTGAACATTTTTACATTTCCGAGAATTACACATCACGTGATCGCCCATCTTACTACAGAGACAAAGGAGTCCTAGATGTGAAATATAATTTGGCAGCTTATTACATCATTGGAGAACTAGCCAGGAGGTTTGAAGCCGATTATATAATCGATATCGGGTGTGGAACTGCCCACAAGTTAGCCAAGTTGCAAAAGGAGTTTAAACTTATCGGCATCGATTATGGCGCCAATCTCAAGGAAGCGAAAGAGGAGCATCCGGGAATTCAAACGATTCGCATAGATCTGGATTCAGAGTCCTGTCAATTAGATCTTGACCAAGACGTTGTTCGGAGGGCAGTGGTTGTATCTGCTGACGTCATTGAACACCTTCGCAATCCGCTCACCTGTTATCTGAAGATCACCAAGGTAACAAACGTAAATGACAATCGACTGATAAAATATTGCACTGTCCGAATGGCTTGAGCATTAGCTATATATTTGGCTATTCGTGCCTTTGGGGTGATACTGTCCACTAATGGGCGTTTTTTCGGCGGCTTCAGTAATTCATGAATATCTTATTAATTACTAATAGGTTGTGCATGATTGATACTTTATATGTTAAGTGTCAAGGAGGCCTATATGAGAGACAATATTTTCCAAATTCCAGAGTAAAAGAGGGGACAAAATCATAATCTCAATCATAACTACAAACCCATGATCAATTATTATTTATAAGTGGACAAGTTGTTCATTGTAAGAGTCTCGCATTGCAGTTAGAGCGTATAATTATACTTTGTGATTTCATGCCATATTAAATGCATCATTACTCTGTTTTATTTCTTCTGACAGTCGTTGGCCGATCGAGCAATTGCAGTCGTTCTAACGACGCCCGACCGTCGGCAAGTGGCGTCGGTACTCAAAGGTGCCTTCACGCAGAACCTGAAAGGACCCCCGGTGAACACGGCTCACGTCAGAGAGTGGACCCTGGAGGAAGCGCAGACCATGCTGATCAAGCAGCATCTGACTCCCGTCTACTCAGGGCAAGTGTGCGGCCGACTGGGGTCATGTTCAAAGGGATTCTCATTCGCCGACAGTTCATTCACCAACCAAATACACATCATGGCCAATATCCACGTCAGTAAATTCCCTTTTATCTTCATATGAGTGCATATTTCGATTGGTAGAAGTCTTGACTCAGTAGACAGTATACTAATAGGTTGTGTATTGTTGTTTTTCGTGACTGAACAGACTCATTCGTATACAAACCAAAGAAGCTTTAACAAGATGCCCAACTCCCAACGCCCCCTGCTGGGCAAGCTCGAAACAGCGCTTTAGCAGTGGGCGAGGTGGTCTCTGAAGCTGTTTCCGAGTGCATCTCGCACTTGGCAAAGGCGTCGACGCATGATTTTTTTTCAAACACTAATTGTGTGTAATAGATTAAGCAAGTTGGGAGTGAACAAGAATAGCGGTTTCCATTGGAACTCTTGTTGCCGCTCAATACGATCTATGTAATGAAGAACTGCAGCAAGAGTCCAGTGAGAAACTTTGATGCCTGTTCGTTTGCACTTTGCTTCTGCTTCTTGACAGATGGTTGACGTTTTATTCTAGAGAGACGCTTACTCTGCTTCTCCTTGGTCCTGATTAAAGCTTCTCTGTTTCAACGGAAAACACAGTAAAAGCTAATTCTTTGTATCAACTGTGAATAATATAGATAGTCAACTTTTCATGGTCGGTTCTTTAGAAAGGAGACCATTTTTGAACAGAATAAACGATAATGTTACCGATAATGGGTTTTAAGACCTAATGTCACAATAAATAAAATTTTAAGCGCAAATATTTAATGCTGTTAAAATTAGCGGTTATATTTTATGATTATCGTAGTATATATAGTCGACTTTTGATTACAAAATATTTCCTCTCCCAGCCAGGAGTGCAACATGTACCTGTAGACGAGCAAGTCGTGGCTTTTGTCATCGTGACGAAACAATCCTCTCAGGCTCACTTGGACTTCAATGTCCACTATCTGCTAAACAACGGAATTCGGGTATGTGTTTGCGGTTGACTAAGAATGGCTCATAATTATATCTCATGAATCAAAGGTTATTTTACTGCTAGTAAAAACAACGATTCAGCATTCGCAGCCAGCAGTCCACTTTGACCGATTTCAAGACGCACTGGCATACATCGAAGATGCGAGTGCAGGCAATTGTATCAAGGACGGTGATTGGTTAATGGTGATGGATACTAATGACGTCATCCGTTTCCCACAATCCCCTTACATGGTGACGTCATTGGGAGATAATCTCTTCAGAATTGGTCAGCAGAACTTTAATGCTGTGGCTATCACCACGGTGTTTATGCATACCGAACAGGGCTTAAACAATCCGCCTTCAAAACCAGTCAAGTTTTACTCCAAAGGGGCATGGAACAAAACCCCAATTCACCTAAACGACGACTTAAAGCCAATTGTACAGAACACCTTCATCAAGATATGGAAGAAGGACTCTTCGGCACCTGTTCTTCTGCAAGCGATTCAAACACCCAGCGGTGAGTGGAGCGTCGAGCAGGTTCGGAGCAAGCGTCCATCGTCTCCTTTGCGAGTGTTTCCATTTCACGCACAATCTTTGCGATTTCACCCCTCAAGTGAAAATATGTTCTCACGATTGGACGATGAGCTACTTCAACTCTACCTGCTAGAAATTACAATGGGGTATACTGCTTCAGATCGCATGAAAGTTACAGTGAATACATATTTGTACTAGCACATACAATATTCACATGTCAATAAATATTACCCACTATGCATGTATAAATGTATTCGTATTTACGTCTCGACTAGATCTCATGCAAAAATTTTGATCCGTGCGTCTCTCTTCTATAGCCATAGGCAATTATAGGCATAAATAGCCAAGTGAGAGGCATCTATTGCTAAGTCCAATAAATGTATCTCTCAGCCAGAGTGTCTCAACATATGCGACTTGAATCTGCATTCGCAGTTTTTCCTCGATCTTGCATTTTTCTGTCGCCATTTCAGCATTCAATGAAATCTCAAAGTACATGTACGTGTAATCCAAGTATCCACAGTAAGTGGGCTTCAGCAAAATCAACATTTATTCAAACAAATGCTTCAAATTTCTCTAAAATTTATTTTATTTTGGACCCTCTGGCTTCATCCTTGCAGTCCGGAGGACATACTTGTCTGGCTTCATCCTTGCAGTCTGGAGGACATACTTGTCTGGCTTCATCCTTGCAGTCTGGAGGACATACTTGTGTGGCTTCATCCTTGCAGTCCGGAGGGCATACTTGTCTGGCTTCATCCTTGCAGTCCGGAGGACATACTTGTCTGGCTTCATCCTTGCAGTCCGGAGGACATACTTGTCTGGCTTCATCCTTGCAGTCCGGAGGGCATACTTGTCTGGCTTCATCCTTGCAGTCCGGAGGACATACTTGTCTGGCTTCATCCTTGCAGTCCGGAGGGCATACTTGTCTGGCTTCATCCTTGCAGTCTGGAGGACATACTTGTCTGGCTTCATCCTTGCAGTCCGGAGGACATACTTGTCTGGCTTCATCCTTGCAGTCCGGAGGGCATACTTGTCTGGCTTCATCCTTGCAGTCTGGAGGACATACTTGTCTGGCTTCATCCTTGCAGTCCGGAGGACATACTTGTCTGGCTTCATCCTTGCAGTCCGGAGGACATACTTGTCTGGCTTCATCCTTGCAGTCCGGAGGGCATACTTGTCTGGCTTCATCCTTGCAGTCCGGAGGGCATACTTGTCTGGCTTCGTCCTTGCAGTCCGGTGGGCAGACCTGTCTGGCTTCATTAATGCAGTCCGGAGGGCATACTTGCCTAGTTTCACCTTTTTCAGTGAGTGGCATTGGGCTGGCAAGCGCTCCAAGCAGAACCACAAGTGCTGTAACCAGGACTGTCATCCTGCAGATACTGAGCTTCTCGGATGATGAGCAGTTGAATGACAATTTCTGATCGCTAGATCTGCTGTTTGTCACTCTTCTAGGTGTCATTTTATACCATTGCTGCATCTTCTTCTCTTGCGTCACATGACCTGATCTCTCATCTATTGTCATCTCCATCGGATGCAGTTCCATTGATGCCTTTTTATGCTTACTTCCGTTTTGCTTTCATGCGTGTTTATCACGAATAATGCTAATCTGCTAATCGGCGAATTTGACATGTCATTTTAATTATATCTCTCGATCATTTCTTCCTACTTTTCCATTCGCAAACGCGTTTTGAGAGATGCAAGCGCATCTCGATACAGCTTACTGATGAGCACAGCGTTAGCTTTGTTATCCCATAGAGGCGCGGTGCTATTGCTTATCGCAGAACCATATCACATCCTACGCTTCCACCTAGTGCAATACTGAAAGAGACAACAAGCGTAAATGGCGTAAATTTGGAGATTATCACTTTATTAAAAGTAGTGGATGGTTGAGACCGTTTATGAAGCAGTGCTCGTGAAACACGAGAATTCATCGATTAATTAGGACTAAAAATCACAGAAGCACTTTGGTTTTGATAGTGTGACCCGACAGTAATCATCATTTATAATTGTTTTGAGTATAATTAACCATAATCATAATGCTCTTTTGTTTTCTGGCGTCCAAAATACTAGTAGTAAACCGAGAAGCTACGAGTGATTGGTATCACCAGAATTAAGAAGCGTCGTCTCTGAAATATTTACAATTTATCACATTCCAATTGCATTAAATGTCCTGGGAAAACAAAACGTGTCTTCGTTGTTAGTGAGATATTGGTATTTTAGTAAGGGGAAATTCCTGTTAAACTGCCCAGATTTTGGACTTTGTTGCTTGATTGTTACAAAAAAACAACACCCCCCCCTGCCGGTGCGTCCTGTGGGCTTCCCTATATTGTTATTGTCCACAATCTTTTAGAAAAACCATGCCCTGTGAAAATACTACAATAAACACTGTGCAGATAATTAATTAACTATTATAGTTTGTTATCTGGTCTGGCCCCTTGACGTACATGCGGCTTCATCCTGATCTGGCCCTCCGCCCACAATATGAGATGCCGACCCCTGATTTATAATCACGATTGGTGAAATCCTTTCCAATGGAGCATCTGTTATGATCTATGAGAATAATATTATCGACTCGCGATATTTGAGGAATCTCCAATTGTTATACATGCACTCATGATTTTAGAATTTCTCTGTCACTCCCAATAACTTTTTTTCGCATGACAGTGAAGCAATCTATTACAAAGCAAAGTATTACATGTAAATAATACAAATTTAGTACACTTGTACACCATCCCCCATCTATGCGTATCCAATGAGTAATTGTAGCCTTATATGCACAGTACAAGCATTGTAAATCTGTAAGGATGTTATGGTGCTTATATATACACAGACCGGCTAGTGAAAATAAAAATACCAGAGAGTTCAATCCATTATTCATACAAGTTAATTGATAACAGCCAAATATGTAAAAAATAAATAAATATAAGAATACACAATTAATCGCCCCCAAACAGTGCATTCCCGGGTGACGCCATCGGTTTTATGGAGCTCTGTAAACTTATGCTGCTCTCAGGGACCTCTCCATCGTACGAAATCTCACTGCTTCTAACCTTTTGCGCTGCTAGGCATTTCAATGTCATTGGATTCATAGGCCGCAGTTGCAGAGGCAACTTGCTTAAATCACCACTTGCCAATTGTCCACGCTTATTACGAGCGTCCATATGAGCTCCACTTGCGATAAACACATCTGTCAACTTGGCAACTTCATTCGGATCGAAATATTCTGCAAGGGACAGCTTAACCAGTCCTGTTGAGCAGATGTGCTGTCGGATGTTTTTCCTTCCGTCTGCAGCATTTACGTCAGCTTGTCGTCAGCCCCGCACTCTACCAGAACCTTAACCACTCGTCTGTTTGGAAATTTCGAGTAAAAGTCTCTGATGAATGCCGGTATGAAGTTGGTCGCAGCGTGGAGCAGAATGCGGATGTCCATGAGGCCGCACTTGTTCTTGAGTAACTTGTGAACTCTGCGCCTGAACGCCTGCGTCAGTGGCGATTAGATCCAGGAGGTTGATCATGTCCAGCAAAAGCCAAACCGTGCCATAGTATTATCGTTTGAGGTTTTCTGGAGTAGTCCATTCTTTCTGAAACGAAATGCGGCCTCAATGTCATTACAGATAGTAATAAATATTGACGAGACATCCCCAAAGCGAGCGGCTTCATCTGAGTCACCAAAGGCGTGATCCTAATTCATTTTTATCAGTAGCCCACACAGTCCCTTCAGAACGTGCAGACCCTCTTCATTGGCGAGTTCATCCCTGCATGTTGAACACGTATTTCCAGACATCCACGCTACTTCAATTAACTAACAAATTCAGCATAAAACTCTGCTCTCTATTTATCAACAAGTTCCGGTTTTTTTTTTTGTTTTTTTTTGTTTTTTTTGGGGGGGAGGGTAATTATTTCTAGGCGTCGTTGTTATTTCTAGTTCGTTTGTTTTGCCTTTGTTCATTATTACATGTAATATGTTCATCCATTCATTAAGTTATTATCATGATGCATTCACAATAAACTCTAATACATGTAAATACTCTTAAGTCAAGCCAAAGATCCTATACTATAGCTTCTAGGATCTGCTGCTTCATTGCCAGTTTACGGGAAACAATCTTTTATAGAAAAAAACACTTTTATTTGATACGAAAAATAAATAGTGATCAAGTTTCAGCTGAAATGAAGATTGAATCAGAAATCACAGCTAAAAAGCTGTAATAAATACAACAACTACAATTTGATATTTGGACGGATAACAGTTGAGGGTAAGAACCAAATTAAGAGACGAAGGACAATTCCTGGCAAAAGGCAGTGAATTCTCAATGCAAGATGTTCATCCTATGAAAGCACAAAACACCTTGTATTTTCACACAATACACAGAGATACTGCACAATATAATCAATGCTCTAGGCATCCAATGAACTGAAATTTTGTTTTGAAGTGAATATTTTATGCCTTAATTAAAAGAGAAAGAAATATATTAAAATTCTTCTGAAGTTGTGAATCACAGATTCTGAGAATTACAATAACAATCATAAAACGTATGAATCACAGAAATCGCAAAAAGCGCGGAGAGATCAGGAGTGGACGGAAATCTTGGAATCGTACAAAAGTCTAGTTGAGAAGGGAATCAATGTCGTTGCGTTTCCTGCAAACATCAGATGATTGAATGTGTGTGAGCACAGCAAAGCCTCTTACTTTTTCCCAGTTTTTGGCCGGTTGCCAGTTTTGGGTCTGGCCGATTTTGCTTTTTTGCCGCTGGTGCTGGTCTTTGGTTTCATGGCTTCCTCTGCCCCTTCTGCAGTGTACGCCATGTAGACATGCGAAAGATCATGTTCCCGGAACTGAATATGGAATTGTTCAGCATTTGAATGTTCAGAATCATCAGAATGTGACAGAAACAACATTAAAAACATGTTCACACGATGGAAGTACAAGTCATTTCCTCAAAACTCTTATTTCCATGAATTTGGGCTTGAAACCCCTCTGAGTGATACACACCTTGTCTTTGTCCTTATCAGGCAGAGGTGACTGCTTTCGCATATTGTTTCCACTGTATGCAACACATCTCAGTTGCCATTCTCCTATGTCTTCATTCCAATGCACACATCTCTCAATCAACTCCTGCGATCATAATTAAACTTCAAAAATATATAACCATCCAGTCAATTCCACAGACCTGATATTCCGCAGGGATGTAGCTATCAATGACCAGCATATGCAGGCGTAGATCTCGACTCAGTTGTCGTACATTTTCCAGCAAACCCTCCACTTCTCTTTGATGTTCTTCCTGCAGGTCAGTCACCTGCATAAATTTAAACCCAATCTCAATATTTCTATAATCATTCATTTCGTTCATCACCTCTGATTTCGCTTGCATCAACATCGTCCAGACTTTCTTCAATTTCCTGGTTTTTCCAGTGATTTCATCTTGTAGGGTTGAATAGCGTTCCTCAATGTTCAGCGCTTCTTTCTGGAGGAAAATACCAATGATGAATGTTCTCAGACCTTATTCTGCATACTTCTTTTTCTTCCAAAGCCTTCCGTAGTTCATCAGCTTTTGCTTTCTGGTCTTGCAGTTGTTTTGCACTTTCTTCCAGCATGCGTTCCTGTTCTTCTGCCTTTTCCAACAGGTTCTCTCCTCCGACGATGATTTTCTTCTCGATTGCTTGCAGTTTATTCTGCAACTGAGCCTGTTGATCTCTGAAAGAGCAATCAGAGTAATCAAATTGGAGGCGGGACAATTATTTGGCATATTTCAGGAGGGTGCAGACGACAGTGCACACTTTAAAACTGCACTTCATACAGAGAATTGAAAGCGATACCCAGTGCAGAACAAACTGGCTGACAAAGGCTCCAATAACGTTTATAAGCAAGTACGCCGAATGCACTCTCGAGCCACGATCAAGAGGAAAAACCACGCACTGCGCTTTGCTGAGTTCCATCTCCTTCTTGTGCAGATCATCTTCTACCTTCTGTTTCTCCTCTTCAGCCATATCTTTAGATTTCTCTAATTTGCGTCTATCAGCTTCAATCTGCGCTTGAATTTCAGCCATTTTTTCTTTTGAAATTCCTCCTTTGCGTGATTTCTTTTTGCGTCTCTTCGGTTTTCCGTTCTCATCCACTCCGCCATCAGAATCTGTCTCTGACCCTTCATCTCCATCGGAGAGTGAACCTACATGAAAGACAGCCCTCAGAACTCATAGGCATACAAGTGATACAACACTGAAGCAAGCAGTGCTTCATATGAGGCTCTCATTTTGTGATCCTACCTCCTCCTTCCTCTAGCTGCTGCCGCAATTCTTCAATTTCTTTCTGGAACTGACGTAGTAAAGCGTCCTTGGGGTCTTCGTTGACGCGTGCTCTGTTCTGGATGTTCTTGGCACGATTAGCATAACGTAGAGTGCTCACGGTTTCATCGTAATTGTAATCAGCTGGGCCAAAATTTGCCACCTGAGAAAGGCCAAAGTATAATCAGATGACAAAAAGACGCTCACTCACCATGATCGTTTTTGAATTGCCACCGAGGGAATCTTGCAGGAGTCGAGTAAGTTTTGAGTTCCTGTACGGGATGTGAGAGCTCTTGCCATCAACAAGAGCGGAGATGACGTTTCCGAGAGTGGACAGCGAGAGGTTGATTTTGGTCGCCTCCTTCAGCCGCTGCCCGGTGGCTCCGGTTTTGGACTGCCTCTCTGATCCCTTGGATAATTTTAAAGATTTAAAGAATAAAAATTATGAAATCATTGGCTGACAATGCTTCTCTCTTGTAAGTCTTACCCACTTTACTGTACACACAAAGCTTTAACTTAAATTTCATTTTACAAAATAATGACAATTTTTAAAGAAAACATTATATGATATAACTATGAGAAGAAACAAATTTGAATTAAAAATCATAGCTTAACTTGAAGAAAGCATACAAAGTGATAGAGAAAGAGGAAGACTGAGGCAAATCAACACATACAGCAAGGTCCACTAGGTGTAGTTTTCCAGCGCGAACTCTCTGGCGACCATCAGGTCCCTTATCGCTGCATTCAATGGTGACGGTAAAGATAGCGTGAGATCGTGAGCTGTGTTCGTTCATGTTAGTTGCTCCGGTGTGACCTGTGCAACACGAAGCGAAGAGAACTGAGAGGACTTGTGAAGGAAGCTTATCTTGCAACAAAATAGCTGAAAGTGCTATGTTGAAATGAAAGGGCTCTGGTCACAGTGAATGTCAAGGAATCACTGCTCTGAAAAGCCACAAACAACCAAAACAAAACATACTTGTGACAATTGAGAAGCAGGGGACAGCCAACCACACGTAAGCAACAAACAAAACATGTCAGCTGAACTTACAGCCAAGTCGACCAGATGCAGCTTGCCAGCACGCACCCTGGCGCCCCCGTCTGGACCTTTATCGCTACACTCAACAGTAATTGTGAAAATCGCATGTGAACGCGAACTGTGGGCGTTCATGTTGGTTGCTCCCACAATTCCTGCGTTCAAAGCAAACAAGAAAACTCACTCACACCCGAGACATTCAACATCATGACAGAATAATTCATAACTTATTGAATTTCAAGTTTTAAATGACTCTTTACTCACGATTCTTATTGCCGAGGGTCATGATGCGGTCCATATCGTCAGCGTTATTCACTACGAATGCGGATAAATCCTTGACGTAAACCCCAACGTCCGGCCTCTCTTTCACCTGCAGCCCCAACAACAAGTTAATCATCGTAACGAAATCAAAATTTACCTCTAAGCGATGCTGCTGATCTTTCCCGAGAAGATCTCGAACGTCTTCATTATAAATTTCAAGGTATGAGACGCGCACAAGGAATCTAAATAAAGAATATGAAAAAGTGACACTCAATTACAATCACCCTCACCTAACATCCCCTTCTGCTTTGGCAATGGCGCCAAAAATATGAGCAAAAGAATTTGGGATGATTCCGCGAAGTTCTGGAACAGCGCGTACGCCTTCCATTGTAAAGGTCTTGCCAGTGCCTGTCTGACCGTACGCAAAGATTGTGCCTGAAAATGGAGAATAACCTCAAGGAATGAATAATGTAATTGACAGCAACTGACCATTGTATCCTTCCAAAACAAACTCCACAATCGGTCGTGCCACTTGATTATAAACGTCGACTTGTTTGCAATTTGGGCCGAATGTTGTGTCAAAAGTGAAGGTCTTTGGTGGCTCCCCTGGGGGTGCGTTGGGGTTGGTTATGCTCACTGATCCGCGCACCTCATCAACCTGTTATCATGAGAAATATTTGATTGGAAATGATAATGTTATGAAAGTGATGAAAAGAAGTGATGACGGTAGTACAATCAGACCTTGGTATTCCAACCAATCCAGAAGGCTCCGATTCAGGGTAGCAAATCTATCTTTGTTAACCATATATTACAGTAGCCATTATCCATGCTTTTTCGATGGATGAAATTGAAGTGGTTGGAATAATGAGATCTGGTTGGCTAATTTGGTATTATTTACCGTGGAAGCAACTTTGCAGTTCTGTTCCTTTTCCTTTGTGTTCATAGGGCGACATCTCACCACAACACGAACGTTGTCATTGCTTTTGTCTCCCTCCTGAAATCATCATTTTGTCAATTCTGAGGTGATGCAAAATTCAAACACATTTCAAGTTCAGCAGATGGACTCAGATTTGACGATGCAAATAGGACGCTCATTGGCCGTCCTGTCGTCGTCAAACGGACCCATTTCAATTATTGTATAATGTTATACCGGTAGCTATATAATAATTTTAACCGTATATAGTAATTATAGTATTATATAGCTGACATACTACAGCGAGCCCAATGAGGTATACAGACCTCGCCCGAGAATTTGTGCTAAGTATTATATAATTATAGTATATAATAATTTTATTATGTGAACTTCTGCTACGTATTGCATAAACCCTTCTCATGTTTTAACCAATCAGAAACTACTTCCATTTGGAGTTCACTGTGATAATATTATACATTTGATACTCAGGAACTTACAGGCATCTCAGAAACTCTCTGGTTTCATAAGCAGAAAATATCAACAATCAAGTGAAAATACCGCAGAGGAATTTTGAACGGAAGTAGTCGTCTGCTGCTTGGCTTCCTAGGCGCTCATTGGCTGTCACCATGGCGACGCATAAACAACATGGCGGAATGACACTTCTGAATTGAGAGGACTGAATTATCTCTGTGTTAATGTGAATATTTTCTGATTATTTAGACCGATATATCAACATAAGCTATGACGACCAAAAATATGAGTGCATTTGATGCGTTTAATACGCCACTGAAAGGTGGGTGGAGTTGGAATGACGCCACCAACCAATTGGAGTACAGCAGTGGCATCAGCGCTGATCGCCAGAATGACAGGAAAGCCAAGGAGAAGAGAGGCCAGGCCAGAGGGGCTGGTCATCATGGTCACTTCCAGGATGGAGGAGCCATGAAGAAGCAAATGGAACAGCGTGGCGGCACGCCTGGTAGTCGAGCGTTTGGTCGACAGATTGCGACGGGCGGGGGACAACGAGCCCAAGCAAAAAGAGGCAAAAACGCCGGGGAACACACGCACATAACAGTGGAAGACGTGAAAGAAGTGTCGCTCAACAGACTTTCTGAGATGGAGACCGTTTCAGAAGCATTCGAAGCTCTTGCCATTACGCCCCAGTTTGATGAGTTCCTGATGTATTTACTCAACTACTTTCATTGGTTCTTTGAGAAGAGAGCTCAGGACACAAAACCGAACCCTATGAACATCGAACCTAGCCGTGCTGAGATCCAGTTGTATGCTGAACTCTGTGACAAATTGGAAAGTGCTCGTAAGCAGCTTGGGAGAGCCTACTGTGTATTGATTCTTGGAATTGGTCTGAATGATCACCATCACATGTCATGCGGCCAATCACGTGTGTCATCAACTTACAAGGACAGACTGATGTATGAAACCATGTACTCTTTCCTCACTTTTCTTGTGTGGATTTCGTTCAAGCGAAAAGAGTTTGAGGTTGTGAAGAAAGAGATTGGACGGATTCTCCGAACGGACACTTTCAATCCAGCAATCCGCGTGAAGATGGCTCCATCAAATGAGACGCCAGAGGAAACGGAATGCCAAGAGAAACTGGAGAAAAAGAAGCTAACTCCGGCAGAGTACAGACGCCTGCACGGCAAGAGGCCTCCGATCAAGAGCATCATTAACCAACGATCACTCGTGCTCGTCTCAATCATGCCAGACCCACGCGAAGAAGCTGATTGGTTATTCCGTCGATCAGGAGCCCTGTCCCCGACTGCACTGAGCAACATCGCAAGGGAAGACTTAGACGACAGCGGCCCCTCTTACAGTCACCTTGACATCGATCTCTCCAAGCTCAAAGTCGGCATAATCGGAGAACCATGCTCGCAATTCAACCCAATTACCCTGACGCCACTTGGAGTGGACACGGAGGAAGGGGAGGATACCGAGGGAGCGGAGAGAGAAGCGGCAGAGAAAGCCAAGGCCGTGCGGAGGGACTCCGGCCCCAAGCAGGTCAGCAGACAGGCAACGGCCATCTCCACCGTCACAACCATCGCCCACCTCTCAGATGAAGACTAAAAATAAAGAGACGTTGAAATAAAATCACTTTTATTTTGTTCAGATCTCGCATGAGTAGTGGCTGCCAGCAGAATAAGAAGAATTCGCCACAATAACAGACAGGAATAAAAGTACACGAAGACAAACATTATTAGAAGACCAAACGTACAATACATAAACTCACGATGCAGGAATCACAGAGAGTAGAAGTATAAGTCAATTACACAGAATACTGCTAGAAATAGACTCTATATGGATACATGTACTTATAGCTGATGTAAATCACAGAGCACATTTGCTTGAACATTATCAGAAGTGAGATTTTTGGCATTCATTGTTTGGAAATAGAAAAATATATAAGATTATAATTCGGAAAATAATTAGGTGCAAAGTGGAATTTTTTCGCTGAATATACACAATTGGAACATTACAGAAATCAAGGCTAATGATTGAACATTGAGGAGTATTCAGTTGGGAGAGGGAGTCGCCTTACTTCTGAGCAGCCAACGGAAAATAAATACATGTAGTAGAAAGCCATGAGAAATAAAATCCTGACTGGTAAAATATCCTGCAAGTGATTCAAAAATCAGGGTTTGCTAATATTCACACAGTACAGATTAAATAAAATTGAGAATACATGCAGAGTGTAAATTTTAAGAATAAAATTATACTTTCACAGGATTGATTCGAAAATGACATGTACCAGCATATCATTCAACAAAGAGATACCTGAACCTACTGGATCCCGTAATAAAAGTAAAGGAATACATCAATAAAAGAATCAATAAGAAATAGTAAATAAAAACCATATGTGAGACCAACACATGGCAAAACCCTGCATATGTGGCAAAAAATAAATTCTGAGCTAGTTATAGTACCAGATAGAGATTGAAAAGCTGGACATTTTAGTGGTTGTTTTAAAGAAATATGTTCACCGGTCACTGAAATATGGCCATTTGAAGTTACGATAAACCAAAAATACATATTCTGAGAAAATCAATCTATAAAAGCGTTGCTATGAGTTACGTGCCGTGGGCAACTGTGACCCTGGATAGTGGTCCTGTTTTTTGTTTTGTGGTTTGTTGGATGGTGAATGAATCTAGTCCAAGTTAATATATTTAGAAAGTAGAGAGGGCAACCTTCACGGTGATGTCAAGGTCATTCAGGTGCGATGTGAGACGGTCGGGTTGCGGACAATTGAAGGTGAGGATTAATGCGTCATTTCGCTCGAATAATCGATCTATTCTTCTTAGGGGTGTCTCAATTGAAAACAATAATTGATGCATTTATACTGTGATTTGGGTATTGATGAATCTCAAAAAAGTTAAACATTGCCCCAATTATCAAAATCACTTCAAGCAGCGTGAGGTGCCGTTAAACATATCCGAGGTTTTGCCATGGAGCCTCACAAAATAGTAAAAGATTAAGAATCGAATAGAGAAATAAAAACATACATGCCCGCTATTCTTTTGATCAGAAATTATGGCGTCAAATTGGAAGCACTAATTTACATCTGTAACTGTAAGTTAAGATACATCTCAGGACCTATACCAAGTTTCCTTTCAACAATCATTACTTTTCATTTACCATCTGCTTGCTATGAAAGGAACGGTTGGTAGGATTTGTATTTCGAAAGTTCCTTGATGATCTTCTGAATGGCTTCTGGGCCAACTTTTCCCCGGAGGTCATTGAGCGATTCTTCCAGCTGATCAGGATTAACGCACCAAGGAGTCCTCAAAAAATCACATGTCAACTGAACGTTTAGAATAGTCACAGGAGCTGACTCGATGAGAAGGTCTTGTCGAGTCAAGATTTCGTACTCAATGGTGTCAAGACCAGAGATGTGGTCTCGCCTCCTTGTGTCCTAAATGAGAGGGTTGAAAATTGAAGTGACATTCCAGATAGAAGAGCTTACCGCTTTTTGGTTTCCATAGCGCCTGTTGTCCCTTGGGCGACGGTTGTGATCATGGACGTGCTTAAAAGTGTCGTACCCTGTGTAAATATCCTTCGGTCTTTTAATCTGTGAATCAAATTTTGAGCAAAAGTTTCCTGCACGTACAATTTCAATAGCTACCTGCAGTTTTTTGTCCCTCATGCGAACATAGAACTCATCGTCCTCCCTGCCCCAGCCCCAGTACTTGTTGGAGAGTCCGTTCGTTACCTCAAAATGCTCTCGTTTGAGAAGCAGGATGCCGCCAACGAATGTCGGATAGTGGTACTTGGGATGGAGGTCAGGGGCGGCCAGATGCATGGGACCATCGGCCGGGTACGCATAGCTCAAGGCAGGGTTCATGGGCATCAGGTCAACATCGTGCATCGCGATATAATCGCACTCGGTCTTGGTCTCCAGAAAACCAATGTTAATAAGTGCAGCACGATTGAACCTGGAATATAAGAAGCATAACAAAGAAGGTTGAAAGAGCAATGAGAAGCAAACCTGTGTTTGTCTTGTTGGTTAACAACGACAATCTTATGTCTGATCCTCTGAGCAGAGAGGAACTGATGCATGTGAGGAACGAACTCCAGCAGCTCATCAAAGCGATCCCTGAACGGCACAATGATGGCAAGGCGGTGTTGACCCCAGGTCGGGTCATCTCCAGGGGGCGGGGGAGCAGATGTCTTAACGGTCGGTGGCTGCTGGTGAGGCAGAAGGGCATCCTCCTTCAGGGCCTCGTGGCCATTAGTGCACTCGCACTTCTCCTGCGGCAGTGAGATGAAGAGGCAGAGAGATGTCACGGTGATTGCCGTCAGAGCCACAGGCACCCAGCGCCACAGCTGCCGATACGGCACCAGCCTCAACACTCCCATCAGGCTGGAATGCTGCGCTCGCCTCACAAACTCATCCTCTGCAAAACATAATACGTTTGATAGGAAACTAGTAACATGAAATAAGTACAGTGATAAATGGTTTCAAGCCATAAATCCTTGATTTACCATATCACAACAAAGTACAATTAATCTGTACTATGAACACATAGCTAAAAGAAAAAAAACGTGACATTATGGCAAACTACTGATATGGTTCCATTTGGTTTGCTTCTTTAAGTATTTCCTTTCATAAAATGTGGCCAATTGCCCCTCAATAATATTATACTCTCAAGACGTAATCGTGAATACAAACGTCACTTTTCAATGACTCATCATTCATGGTTTCCCTTCACTTTCTGCCAACAACAATAGCACAACTCACTTGTTTGGCAGCAATTAATCAGAGATACAGCAATAGTCCCAAAGCCCATCATCATAGCATTTGATGCTGTGTGAGAAAACTTTAGGGGAGACCATGCTTTTAACTTATAAACTAGTAGTGAACGTGGTCACGCCTCAGGGAGCAGCACTGAATAGCAGCCTCTCAAAGCCCCAGTGAACACAACACACGTTGCCTCAACGTTTTAGGTAAGGCATATTGGATGCATTATTACAGCTAAAGAGTACATGTAAATAATATGGAAATGGATATACCGGTACTATATATAGCTATAGCCATCTGATGCAAAATAGGGTCATAGGTCAATATCTCTCAAGTCAACAGCAAACAGAGATAGACTTTTAATTCTTTCATCTTTTGTTTCTTTTTTCTTTTGCTGAGAAGATACAAGAGGCCTGAGGCTCCATCCAACCTATTCGGGTGATACGGGCGCCAAGAACAGAAGGCCCGGGACCGGGTTTTCCCCCAACTGTTATCGATATATCCTAAGAGTTATCCTGCATGCTACCATAGACAGCAGTACACAACGTCCGACCTTGTTACGCAGTTGGGCAGAGCTGCAGAGTCACTGAAGAAGTATAAATAAACGAATTACAATTTTATTTCACAATCATAGCGCCCGTGGCCAGATCGGAACATACATAAAACAGATACATAAAACGCTGATTTAACTGTGTACATGTGATGATAATTCATCAATTTATCCACAAAGCAAGGTCATGATTCATAAATTATGTTATTCCAATTGTTATCGCTTCAACAAAAATATCTCCATTTCATGGCTCGACCGAGGAACATGTAATACATACTTGGGGTTCCTTTAAAAACAATAAAATTCTGCATTGAATTCATATACAGTCAGCCAGGGATCCCCAAACTCCGGTCTGCAGGCCAAGTCTGGCCCCCGAGGCCTGTGCTGTCAATGGTAAAAGACGCTTCGTTACCATGGGGAAGCACTACGTGATGAAAATTCTCAGCAATATTCAATCGCGTTTTCAAGCATTTTGACATCCCGATGGTTGCATGGTTTAAATGCTCATAAATTCTTAACAAGAGGCGATATATATCTCTCTTTTTTTTTTATACCATATTAAAGGCAGCTCTTTATGAATATACCAAAAGGTCAGAAATTTTATTTTGGAACTTTAGACTGATTGTGTCGTGGAGGGTCACAAATAGATAAGTAATTTGTAGCTGTTGCGACAAGCGAATCATTTCGGTGTGCAACGTCACAAAGGAACAATGGATTTTAATAAGCACATGTCGATAGACTCGAGCTGACACAGTGTCATCGAGGGAGGCAGTGCCAATCCTTCGACGTTTTATTCCGAATTTATTGTAATTTTTTTTATCATCATCATGGGTGCATACTTCTGATTATAATTACATAATCAATGGTAAAAATAATTTTGGGATCAGGATTTTTCGTCCTGATTAAGGACTGTGAATGTACGCTCCACTCTCAGTCCACTCAAATTAGGGCCACTAGGGAGTAGGGCTCAAAAATTAGCAACATTGTATGATTGTACAGCACCCTATTATCGCTCATTCTGTTCTAAGCATGTCTAAGACCGGAAGGTAATGTCCTTGGAAATATTGACGAAAACGAAAAAAGGACAACCCTAATTACCAAATTTGATCACAAACTAATCATGTTTCCGCGTGACTCCTTTCATTTGTAAGGTCATCTAACATATAGGAGAAATCTGGACGTGGCAACGATTACCGTGATCCGAATCATAACGCAAAATGTACGTCATGAAAGAGTGTTGAATAGGCGCATTACAAGGTGGCCGGTGTACAGGGTGATTCGCAAAGTCTATTCACAGTGCATAATAATTAATAATAATGATTTATTCAAATTCGAAAAAAATACATACATATAGTCTGGCTCGCAGAGCTGTTCAGATGCATAATATAAGTGTGAATAATTTATTACTTCGTGATAATACAGCTAGAGTGGGCCAAAAGTAGTCTTTTTTTTCTTTTTTCTTTTTTCTTTTCTTTTTTTTTTAGGGCTTGTTTAACCTCGGAATCCTTAAGCAACTAAAGCTTATCAGAGGAGGTAAACAGGAGTCAAGTGCCTTTCCCAAGGACACAAGGTTGGTGGCTGGCTTTGGACCTCCAGTGGCCCGCGCCAAGCCCTTTCGAGGCGAGTACGCTAACCATTCGGCCACCACCTACTCCATGTTAAAAACAAAACTCTAAAATTTGCCAAAATGTATCAATTATTCCGAAAAATGATTACCTGGTATGTATTCACAAAGTTATTCTGCGCTCATTTATGCAAAGAAATCAAATAAAAAGTTTATTTTGAATGAGGGAGGAATAAAAAAAAAAAATGTGAGTGGTGTGTGATCACGAAGAGAGCTAAATTAAATGAGCCCCTAAACGAGCATATTGAATTGTTATCTGTTGCATGGCGCTTAAATCCAAACTGCGGTTTGTTTTGATTTAGGAGATCAACATTAGTGTTACTGTTACAACAATAGCACTCTCAATACCAAACCAATAGTACGAGTACGATGCTTTATTGTGCGTCCAATGAAGCCTACCCATGGTCCAGGTCCCTGTTTGCCTTCAAAAGTGGAAATATCGTGGAATGTTGAGTGCACTCTATTAATGGAGATAAATCGGCATTAATGTTGATGAAATTGAAATGTAAATTATAGGAATAGCAGCATGACATGTTTAACTATACAAAGTATTTATTTCTTTGATTTGAGTGTGTTTTTGCACTGCATGCGATCTAGTTGTTTTGTACACTTTCTCAGAAATGCGCAGCATCATTGAAAAGCATTGAGATATTTCAACATGGAGTGGATAACTACTTTTGGCCCACTCTGTATAATTATATTATCAATATAATAAATAATACTTTATCAATATAATTATTACTTGACAGCATTTGAATGCAACATAATTTGAACAGAATGCAATGCAATGCAATGCAATTACATATTATTTATTTATTTGCTTAATTATATAACATTTCCCACGGCCTAAATGCAAAAGTTTACCAGGGGGTACATGCCCCCGACCCCGGTACCCAGTGGGGATACAGATGACGGAGAATGTCCGGCTTATCAGTTGCATATCATTAACGGGCGGTGAATTGTGTGGAATTTGAATCATCGTTTATTATTCGAGAAATCCCGCATTATCTACAGCAAATGATGTGTGGAGATACCATGCAACCAGCCCATCTGGCTATCACCCAGTATCAACCATGAAGCTGTAGGGTGCGCAGTTTTCAAACGTAAGCTCGCACAGTTTGACCACTTCCTTCAGAATCGACCTTTTGGCACACATTTTTTGTTGATACAGATTGATTACAACTACATATGACCATGTCGAGTTGATGGAATGTTCGATATAGTGTCACCTGTCGTTTGGATGTGATTTCACTGAAGTTTGACAGCTCATTGTAGAGAACATGGAATTTTCTTGTCTGTAAAGACCGCGAGACCACGAATTGTGCAGGTGAGACGGCAAATGTTGGTTTGGTGGAGGTTTGCTGCGATGCAAACCATTGCCTGGGATGATCGAACGCAATAGAATGTCTTCGAAGGAAGGAATTGACCAATCAATTATAGCAAAACCCAAGCCCTCTGGCCATTTAGAGTCTAGCACGAGAACGTTGGAAGATGTTTAACACGTAATATAACAATAACACGAGAAATAAGAGACTTCGACTTCAGACGGGGTATTCATTTCTTCATCTTTCATCCTCAAACGTACCGGTCAAATACATTCAAGATACATTGATTCAAGAAACGCAATGACCAGAATTTTATCAAGAAAATAAGAAAAAAAAAAAAAAAAAAAAAAAAGAAAAACAACTAAAAATTTATGCCAAGCCGTGTAGTTAGTATTTTATTGAAAATTGCATAGTATACAAAAAAAAAAAAAAAAAAAACCGTAAAAAAAACCGGAAAAAAAAAACGGGTTTACCTTAAATTGACCCCGTTCTGGATGTATAAAAGTGACATCAAACCGACTTGACTGGCAAATCGGTGAACTCCAGGCTGGAACTGGTTCAATAAAGCTTTTTTTTTTTTTTTTTTTTTTTTTTTTTAAAATAAAAAAATCCCGGCCAAAAAAACA
>KB310915.1:59444-72234 GCA_000328365.1 Capitella teleta
TTTTCCGGAAAAAAAAAAAAAAAAAAAAAAAAAAAAACAGAAAAAAAAAACAGGTTTACCTTAGATTGACCCCGTTCTGGATGTATAAAAGTGACATCAAACCGACATGACTGGCAGATCGGTGAACTCCAGGCTGGAACTGGTTCAATAGAGCTTTTTTTTTTTTTTTTTTTTTTTTTTTTTTTATTTATTAAATTCATGCCATAAAAACGACAACGGTGAATAATAAAAGGCATGGCCCACAAAAAATTATTCACACCAAAAGTTAATTTGCTAAAAATAATTATAATGAAAATGAATAAAAGTGATAAAGACGTAAAAATAGTATTGTCATGTGAATTAAAAACGATCAAGTGAAATGGTAAAAACCAGAACATCTACAAAATGACGTCATGGTGCAAGAGTTAAAAACATTAAAATGATTATCCGATTTATAAAAATAAAAATCAAGTAAACGATGTTTAAAAATAGAAATACATGTAGTAGGTGAGTCTCTAATATTAAGCATTAGTTGTTACATTATGTTCAAATAGAAGCAAACCCTTGTTAGAGGATCTAAGAATACGCGTATTGTCTAAAATTTTGATTTCTTCACTGAAATCAACATTGATATGACCTTTAAAATATTTAAAAATAAACATAAGATTAATAAATTCTCTCCCATAAGATAAGGAAGATAGGGGCTCAGATCCCCATAAAAGACCCAAAATCTGGGTTAAAATATACTAATCCGTGCACTCCTAAAACACGTACGTGACGTCTCCTACCCACAGGAATGGACACATTCTGAATCTGGTGCTTTCACCTCAGGACAACTCGATTAAACCAACATGGGAAGTACGAGACTCCGGCTTTCCTGACCACTACCCAATTTTCATTCCAGTCGGCATCAAGAAACCAACTTTGCAGAGGAAAACTGCCACTCTAACTGCGCATCTCTCAGATCCTGTGTTACAAGATTATTCCTTGACCGATACCATCATAACGTACAACCAAGAACTTGAGTGCGTTATGAATACACTAGCTCCTCTGAGAACTGGTGAGATTACTTTACGTTCAGAAGCCAAGTGGTTTAACGATGAAATCCGCTCTGTCAAGCAACCTCGACGCCAAGTAGAACCCATATGGAGGAGAACTAGGCTCACTTTGATGAAGTCAAGTACTGTCATCAATGGTTTTGGTGGTGCTATTGTAAAGCCGATTGGGAAGGCGAAATTGACTGTTAAATACAACAGTGTTGAACGTTTATACCGATGATTAAAGTGGACAGGGATATATCATGTATTTTGAACAACAGTGATAGTGTGACCTTAGGGAGGACCTCTAATTGTTTTGAACTAGTTATATCACTGTGGGCTAATTCCAAGATACATCGAATTTGAGAGGTTTAAAATCTCGCTTTCTTCTCGTGTTCGATTTCATGAGGCATGAGGCATGATGGGATTTTACGGCTCCACCCAACCCATTCAGGTGATACGGGGGCCAGAACAGAAGATCCGAGACCGGGGTTTCCCCCTATTCTTATCGATAAATCCCAATGGTTCTTTATCCTATACATACCACCATAGATACTATTACACAGCGCCTGGCCTTGTTTCGCAGTTGGACAGCACTGCAGAGTCACCGATGTTCGATTTCAGACTGTGGTGCCGGGACCAAAGTAATTCTTCTATAGTTAACAATGTGAGCCGTCGAGTGGGCAGATCTCACAGCAGTTCTCAAAAAAGAAATCCCGCACTCACATCGTTTCAAGCTATTCTGCCTGACCTGGAAATTCGCTTTTTAATTTGCCTTGAATATCCTTCACTGTTGGCCAAATAATAATAAAAATGTCTCTAGTCACTCTCAAAAGCCCGTAGAATCCATCTAAAAGGGTTCAAAAATGAACAGAGGTCCTCTTTAGGGTTAGTGAAACGGGTTTACAATTTGGAGGCAAATGTTAATGTACCACAGTCAACAAGGTTTATTTTTAATGAACTTGTGCATGTCACTGAATGTTTATGATGTGTTCCTTGTAAATACATGTACTCTATAATTTGATTCCTCTTTCCCTCCCATTATTAACCCTCCCCGGCCTATTTCAGCCAATCTGAGAGATGCAATCCTATCTGAACCCAACCGAATGGAAGCTAACGGAATCTTTGCACAAGTTTCAGTAGGAACACCTACTCAATGGTGTAGCAGATTACATGTAGTTCTAGAAGAATAACCAAGTTCGCATCACAAATGATTCCAGAGACCTCATCAAAGCGTTGTTAAGGGAGCATCATCCCATTGCTACCATTGATGATGTTATCACTCGCACAGACAGTGCTAAAGTATTTAGCACTGTCCAGATTCAGTTGGAAAAGCCAAGTGCCATGATCACAACATTCAACGCTCCATTTGGTCGATACTACTACAAACGACTCCCGATGTCTATCTCAAGCACCCCAGAAATATACCAGCGGGCGATATGAGACATGTTTACTGGTATAAAGAACATTAAAATTATCATGGATGATATTCTGGATTCTTGATTTTTGGATCAACCCTGGGGGAACACAACATGACATTACGTACTATACCTCGAAGAAGCAGCAAAAAGAGCCTGAAACTGAATCCAGACAAAGTAAAGTTGGCTCCGATGACTTAGTATAGACAGTGACAGAAATGCCCAGGCCAACAGAACCAGCACATGTACATACATTACTGGGAATGGTCAATTATTCAACACAGTTAATTTCGAATCAGAATCAGAAATGAGGTTCAGTGACTAGTATTATTCTAGTCACTGAACCTCTTCGACAAATCATAAAGGAGAGCAAAAAGCCAGGATTTCAATTCATATGAGCAAGTCCATGAAGATGCTTTCCGAGATCTAAAAAGACTACTCACTATCCTGAGACACTTCAACGCCGAAGAACCTATTGTGATTTCATGTGATTCCAGTCAACTGGGTGTCGGAATGGTTTTTATGCAAGGTGATCAACCAGTATCCTATGCTTCGAAAGCTTTGACATCAGTTGAGTTTGCCTATTGCCAAATTGAAAAGGAACTTTTGGCCATTGTGATGGCATGCAAGAAATTCCACACCTTTATCTATGGTCATCCGAATGTTACCATCATTTCAGCTGTATCGTATGTAATGATATGGAAAAAAAATAAAAAAATAGAAACAAGTTAATTTCGTTGTAAGATAAGAGCTGTATGATGGCATTCGCTCATAAATATAGCAGGGCAAGAATGGCCGAAACACTTATGTACATACAATAAACATAAGGAACAAAAGTAGTTACAGAAATTTCTACGCTTAAAATTGTTCTCTTTTCTCTTAAAGATGACTCAGACAATGAGCTAACCGGTTGTGTTTATCACTCTAACCAATACATGAGATAATGATTCGACCTTCGATCAATTTGTCCTGTCCTGGTATGTTGCTTATCATGTTATGCAGCCTAAAAGTCGCCGGGTCATGTGACTTCGTGACATGTTCACCGACAATACCTACCTGGCTATTCCAGCTGGCATCCAAGTCTTCCACTGCTTGCATCACGATGGAACTGGAGGGGAGACCCTTCTGGTGGATGGCTTTAAAGCTGCGGAGGACCTGCGCTCTGAAGACCGAAGTGCTTTCGATCTGTTGGTGAAAGAACGCATCCACTATCAGTACATTGAACCAGGTCACCACGTGGAAAGCTTAGACTCAGTGTTAAAGGTGAACCCAGTCAGCCGAGATCTGGAAATGATTCGCTACAACCACTACGATAGAAGTCCGATCAGAACTATCCCACAGCAGAGGTTACCAGAGTATTACGACGCCTTGGCCCACTTCAGTTACTTGATGACCAGGAAGAGTGGAGAGTACTGGTTGAAATTGAAACCAGGTACCGTCATCTTCGTCGACAACTGGAGAGTTCTTCATGGTCGTGCCAGCTTCACTGGCAATCGAAAAATTTGTGGATGTTATCTACCCAGGGACGATTGGATTGGCAGGGCAAGGGTCGCTAGATTGGTGTGAATATCAGAAATTGGCATGTGTCTTTACATTCTGAATCGATTACCTGATTGTGAACTCTCTATAGCGTTCATCTTCAGTGCCATACATCAAGATTTTGCAAATTAAATGGCGACAGCATACAGGATATAATAAATTAGATAAACATCAATGATGCAAATTTATTGGGCGTTCTTCAGAAGTCAGTGATTATCAGATATCGAAGTGTGTTGTTAATATTATTTTGTACTTGTACATTTAGTAATGCATGTAAATGTGAAATGATTTAGTGTCTTTTAGTACATATAGGTCTTATAGCACGTGCATTACACGTCAAACGCAATCCACGAACATGCCGCGTGTGGTTATTCTATGAATTTCAACGTTTTGATGCGTGATGGATGAAAGACACGTGTTACAGATGAGAGATCACCTCGGCACACCTTTTTCATCGTTCGTGTATCATTCCTCCTCAGTCGTGATTGATGACTTATCGACCCCGTTCTCTGTTGATCCCTTTTCATGGCTTCCACTCGAACCATTGGAGGACAATGTATGAAGTCGGTTTCCTGGCTGCTCTATAAAGTTGAAGTAAATGTCCATTGTTCATCGGCGTGGATACATAAAGGAGAGAGGAGACAATTGCATTGCTATACATTTATTTGGCCATGAGAAACAGGATCAAACATCAAATGCATGCGATGTCGCTGAGTTCTTGGCCTTGCAATGTGGTCATTGGTCATCTCTTGGAACTAACAATCATCTGAGAGATGCCGGCCTTAATTATGCAGAAGGTTACATTCAAAGTTTGCACCCTAATACATACATGTATCAGTACCTCTCAAGTGATAACAAATACATGAATGTTGTTCTTCGTTAGATTCTGGTTTCGATCGCCAGCAGAATTCATTCTTTCGTAGTTCAAATACCTCGATATCGACAGTGTTTGCCTATGTCCAGTGCTCACCACTCCACCTGTCCATCTCGCCGATAGAAAGTGTGCTGTATTCGCGACTGGGAAATCAGTGACGTTATGATTGGCTTCGAACACAGCACAGAGGGCAGGCGCCCATTCATCATAAATCCATAATGCTCTAGCGGATTATTCTTCTGGATCGATTGGGGCTTTGAAACAAAGGAAGCCACGACAACTGAATAGCCAAACGTCACTCTTTAGCACCTTGGCTTTCTTGCATACATGAATAACAGAATATAACACGCGCTTTAAATGGGCGTTCTTCACAGACGTTTATAAACTATTCTAAATAATAATAAATGTAGCTAATTTTCTAATTGTAGAATATCATAACGAGGCTTATGTTTTAGGGGTGCTAAATGGAGATAAATTCACACGGGTCTCCTCTCGATTGAGGGTATCCTTGGCACGAATATCACACGCCTATTTATACAATTCTCCGCTCAATACATTTTGTCATTTACACACAATGTATTTCAATTACCCGGTGTTGTTCAGGTCTGAATGGCAGACGGCGGGAGAGAAGTTGGAATTCTAAATCACATGTGGAAATATGAGCAGAGGAAATTACGGCAATACCTTCTTTGGAGTATATCCATTTACTTGGGTTGATGGAGCAGGTGTTTAACAGAAGGGAAGCATGTCAGTCTTATTGAGGAGTTGCGTGCTAAGGCTGCTGTATACTGAAACATGAATACACTCAGAAGAATATCTAAGGGAGGACCGCTTGCTCGCTTGCTTGTAGCACAATGTTGTCGGTCATCCATCAAAATTCACGCGACCAGAGAAGGCGTGAATCGCGGAATCAAAGCGCAATCTATCAGGGTTGGCCCCCTCCGCTCCACCCTCCTCGCCCTGAGGCTTCTGTAGGCCCAGGTCTAAGTGTGCATATTTGCTCTGCAAGAAGGGATTCAAATTGGGGGTGGATATTGAAGTCCTTGTGCTGACAAAGCGGAATGGGGTTGTGGTCATTGCTGGGCGAAGATACAAAGTGGTCGCTCCTTTTTCTTCTTGTTCTGAGGTATGGAATCAATGGTTGTTGCGAGACGGACTAGCGTGCACGCAGTTCGCATGAATCATGCATTGCACTCGATGTAACTTTGTGTAGTTTTATCACCGCCAGAACGCGATGAAAGCCTTCTTCGCGAGACTAATCAATGTCATTCTTGGCGCCTCAGGACACGTGTTCCGGGATGACCATTGGCCAGCCATCGACATCGCCACAACTGCCCCTTCGTAGGTCCCGCAACTGACCCTTCTGAGGTGCAGGACCTCAAAGGACCGTCTTTGTTCTCGAGGCGATTTGGGTTACATAAAACCCGATAAGCCAAGGTCCCTCAGAGCGCAGCAAACGCACTCGCTCGTCAAATGACAGCGCTATCTTCCGGGGTTTTCACGATTGACTACGTCACGTGTGAATGGTATTACCTTGCAGCGCGTGCAGCTATGATTAGTAATTACGGTCTGGTCATGCTCATAAATATAATTTATAAATAATTTATGAGATTTCTCAGGTAGCCCGCAGCACAATATATTTCACCAAGATATGGACAGTGCAATTGCTGAATGGTCACTGTGACCTAAATAGCTACAATTTTCCATATCGTATGACAAGAGAGAGGAGGCCGTGTAATGAGACTGGCTTCTGAGCGAAAGGCGGTTGATGGTTCTGTGAATTATAGCTTGGGAATTGTCAGTGTGAGCTCTGCACGGACCTTAATAGTGTCGGGATATGGCAGAAGGGCGTACATGGAGTCATGTGCAGCCTCTGTATATTGGTCCGATAGACGCATCATCAGCTGGGTTAGCCATTTGTCTCCAAATACAGCGACAGAAGTTGCGCCAAGGGATGGAGGGTGCGTATTCCATAATGTGCCCATTGTGAGTTATCGGTGATGCTTATACGCAGTGGTATTGCGTCACCGATTTAATGGCATTAGCACCGAGCCTTGCGCTCAATGCTTGATGGCTCGCTCAGTTGCTTTCATCTGCAACGTGTCTCTCTGTAGACTTAGATCGTGTCTTCAAGCAGCGGCATATTGACGAGCACGAATGCTATAGGGCTCGATCAGAATGAGCTATGAATATACACTGCGAGCGTGATTCCCAAAGTATATACATATTTTGCACGGGCAATTTAGTTCGGTGCAGACAATGTGTGTGTGTGGGTGTGTGTGTATTGGTCATATATACTATCTCAATGTTCCATGCTTTCTGATTGCGTTGATGATTGCCAACACTCGCACCTAACACAAAATCTGCACTAAGAGCCGTTGAGGACAAATTTGCCGAAATCTCCAAGCTGTTTGTTCCGACGATAAGTCTTGGCACAGGAGAAGAGCCGCCTCACCCTTGATGCTCGGTTTGGCCGCCCCCATGCCACACGCAATCAACGCCGACATGTGGAAGGGCAAAGTGGCCCAAGCACTGGACGAGGAGATTCAGCTGACGAGCTGATTGTGTCCACAAATCCTCGTGATTGCAAGATTTTCCTCAAGCATCCACGACAGTACATCATTTGTATGATGGGGTCAGCTATGATTCTCTCCGTGGATACTGAGCTTCGGTTTATGTCTTTACAGGACAATTGGATCTGTCGTCTTGTAATGTGTACTATGGGTAGTTACCCTGGGTCAGCTGCAGAGATTTATTTGGTTCACAATGCTTCACGTGCACATTTATGAAACCTGAATGCTCCGTAAATAATACTAGAAATGGGTTGGGATCGAGGCTACATTCACTTTATGTCTCTTCTCATATTGACATTTCAATAATGTTTTATATGTATATGGCCCGCTGTATTCACAAATAAGGACTATTTAGAAGACAGTTACAATTACTTTGATCATGTTGATTCGTAACATTCTTTCCAGTGAGAAGCCGGATTTGAATATATACGTGCAGGGGGAAAGTCAAGGTTCATAAAGCAGTCCAGGAGGAGGAATATACTTGCATGGAACAATACCCTTAATGGCATCCGGTTTGTACACCTCTGGTGGAGCATGCAGTGAACTCCAACCTATCGCGTAGCTCTTTCGGCACACCTGCGTATCGTCTGCTTATAAGGAGCACATAGTTTGTCATACTAGTTTCTTTGTGTATTACATACGTGGTAACACCTTCCTCCTTTGAGTACAACCGATTACAGAGAGGAGACAGCTTTGTGGTGATGAACCAAGGAATGCTGTCTTGTTATACGTATTGAAAGATGGCCTATGCACTGACAGCGTTTATAGCCTTTGAGCACGTCAAAGCCACTAGACTTTTGTCCTTGGCTATAAGGTATTCAGCTTCCGTCCTCCCCCCCAAAACCACCTGTGCATCCTGCTATTCCTGCAGCACCTTCGTCTTCTAATGCCCAGAGCAAGGTTTGTCTGAGACGAGAGTATCTGTGGCCTTATGTGCAGTTATGACGGTCAACGTGGCACGAAAGCATCGAATGCCCCACTGTGTACCCTGCACTAAACTTCCAATTGTTATATTAATCATGACGTTCTCTCTCACTCTAACAGATAAACTTATTTGTAATTAAAAGCAAAGTGAAGAAAGGATAACAATGCAGAGTATAAGGCGCGCCGGGGGATGAAGATTCCTGGACATAATTTATTCTAAACTAGGTTTGAAATGGATTTTTTCTGTGTGTAGTAACTCGCTAAATCGCTAGTGCTTCAAAAAAAAAAAAACGTCGTGGAAGTAGTTTAGATTTGGTATTGTAGTCGACCAACACATCAAATCGGTTAATTATTTGTAACGGCCAAGGCCCGGATTTATTCAGCGACGATCTCAATGAAGATTGGCCGTTAACAGTGAGAGGAGCAGAACATTTGGCAAAGTAAGAGGGCGGAGGGGGCGGTCTTTCATAGCCCTAAATTGATAATGAGATTCCAATGACGCATTGGGTAATATTGCATGTTATGTTACGGAGAAGGGGGGGGGGGCTAAGCAAATGGACGAAAGAAATCAGGTGCCCGCTAATTCCATCACAATTAATTAAACGGGCATGGTTCTTTGAAGGAGGCTCGGTTGTCTTTCAAGTGAAGCTCTCATCGCATAGTTTATTTACACTCAGTTGTAAATATTACCGCTTTCGAGGGACTTCCGAATCATATTTTCGTTTTTGTTCTCGTTGATTTTCCCTCTGTGAGTTTTGTTTTGTTTCAGGGGCCACATTCAAAGCCTGTTTCATTACGTCGTCAAGGTGATATGGGGTCGGAATAAGCACAGTCAAGATGGTCTAGCTGTTGGCAATACAAAGAGAGTGCATCAAGGTAGGTGTTTATATAGCTGAATCCAAACCATAAATAGTACATGTACACGAGTATTCACTGTACATGTGTACGCTATTCATATGCGTGCCTTTCATGAAGATATTCGCAAAATCAAGAATCGATGCATTCGGGAATAGATGGCCGCAGGGCGTTCCTTTGCGGTGTATGGGTTCGTGATGAGGGAACATAGTCAGATGCCGCATATATCCGGCAGTGCAATGCGCGATTCTCCTGTAGCCTGCTGCGGGCGACCAGGAAATCTGGACAGCAATCTTTGATTTACTCGGTAACGCCTGGTAATAATACAACAAGACACGACGTTTGTCCGTGCTGCCAAGAAGTCAAGTGCAACAGCAAACCGCTTTGTGATGTCATTCAGTAATGTACACTTGAAGGGCGAAAAAAGTCTTAGCTGGGCTGAATAGGGTGTTGCAGGGCTCACAAAGGGAAGCGCATTATTGATGGGGCTGCATTGTGCCCCTCCTGCATTGCGCGCGTCATACAAGGGAAAGATAAGACGCTCGCTCGATTTTTTTTCTCCGACAGCAACATGCGCTACAATCGGCGATATCGACACCCACCCCCGGTACCCCCCCCCCCCCCACGTGGCACACGATCAATGCCATGCCGCCTTGTTTGACCGTAATTGCATTTCTTTCAAGTCGTTCTTCTCGGAGAATTACTAGAAAACAAAAATGCTGATCATATTGTCAGAGACAGGCTCTTTGCAATTACATCGTGGCTTTGAAAGCAGTTTACATAATTCATCTTATGATCCTTTCCCTTGTGTATCGTTTGTCCTGGAACTTTTTGTTCATGTCAGTGGCGTTCCTCTGGGCCTTTGGGTTGGGGGCTGGGTGCATGGCGAATGAGGGGCCAGGAAAACCTTCAAAAGTTATCTACTTCCGCATCAATTCATCGCGGCCAGTCTGGCGTGGCAGCACCGGCATCAGAGACAGCGCAGGTCTCAAGGGTCGCGCATATCGCATATTATTCCTAATTACTGGAGCAGCGACCACCTGCTTTTGGTCTCTGGCGCCCAACACATGCATCCGGGATGCGGAGGATGTCATCCGGTGGGATCATCCTCCCGACCCTGAAGATCGATCAAACGAGCAACATGAAGCCTTGGGCTGCAGAGGCGCTGCTGGACTGACAAAGCTATTATATGAATTCCAAAGCAGCCAAATTAGGAGTTCGATCGCGAAGGGGGTAAGGGGTGTTTAAAGAAGAAGCACTTGTATGCGTGTTATCGACCACCGTGTGTGCTTCCTGGTGTTTTTAATTGTGCGAGAGTCTTTGGTCATTGATTGCCACCAATGAGATCACAAACTTCAAAGTTGCGCGTATAAAATTAAGAGAACATAAACGCGGAGAAGGGGCGGACAGTAGCAACCAAAAGTGTTACAAATAGGCGCCATATTATAACAATCGCAAAACTCCACGCTATTGTTCTCGAAGGCAGAAATTATCCTCCGTCTGAATAATTGATAAGCATCGATCCAACGTGTTTCGCGCAATGACAACGGAATGAACAGATGCGCCTGGAGCCTTCATAACTTTGTCAGTGGCCTTTGTGGCTCCAAGAAGCCCCAATGGCTGCATAAATTGGCCAGTTGTTGTGGGTCGTTCGACAAGCCCGCAAGCTCCGGCAACAAACGCGTCTTATTCTCGCGTGGAGGTCTCGTGGCCATCGGGCGGGCGTGCGATGCGAGCGGGTCCGTTAAACGCGTGTTCCGCGCGGTTGCTTCTGGACCCCAGTGTCGTTCTCGCTGCGATGCTTAGAAATCTGTTGCTTCCTCGAGGGACGCACATTACTCTTGGCTTTATGTGCATCTTGTTCTTATCTGGTCTGTCCATGTCAGAGATCAGCTCCTCTCGAGTAATATTTACGTAAAGGAAAAGACGATCGGCACCAGTCCCTTACCGGCCCATTCAAAGCAATCAAGAGCCCATTGCAAAGTTACCACATCACCCTTGCGTGGCCCAGCATTGGTTCCGCTGCACGGCTCTTGATAGCAGAGAGATTCAAGCCAAGAGCATCAAATATAAATGAAAAAAGCACTCGAAAGTAGGTAAAATGCATAAAGGGTTCGTCGTATAATAAATATTATACGCGTGACATCACATAGCAATCACACACAAAGCAGAAGATTGCAATCTCAAGAAATTACGTGTGTTTCGGTCGCATCGTGCCAAATACATCATCGTTATTTCGATGAAATTCCATTTCACAGTCATTGATTCTATATGTAATCGGTTAAGAAGAAAGTGTCGTCATCATACAACGAACATGCAGCAATCATTGTTAAACCTTTGTCGTGCCCAGAGATCAATTGTAATCTATTTGCCTTTCAAAGCAGCGCTGTGATCATGGGGTAATCTCAGCTTGCTCGATTTCAAAATGAATGCCAAGATTGCACCCAATACGTGCAACGCTTTGCAGATAGCTGGAAATCCCTCGTGATCCGGATCTCCGTTGCTTTTCCTTTGCGGCCCTGAGACCCAACGAACCTGCGCAGCATGACGACGACCCAGCTGACACATGAGTCCATCTCGGAGGCTTCTGATTACGCGGAACTGTTGGGAATTGGTCTTTTGTTGCGCTTGTCACATGGGTGTTGGTTGATGTGTCGGCGAATATTTTGAAAAGGACGAAGAGCTAACAGGTTGTCCTTTCGACTAATGAATAAGCGTCAGGGAGCTAGGGCTAGCCTGTCTGATTCAGCTGTCACGGGGGGATCGAAACATGGAGCGTTGTCTGCAGATTCAAAGGCATCTTTGGTCTTGATTTCTTTGGATTATCAGTCGTGGCTCATGTATTCGATGTCATCGATCCAATAGTTGGTTAAAGATGCTGCTTTGAATACAGTCTCTGTTATATTGAAGCGAAAGGAAGGGGGCAGGGGCAGGTGTATGAGGAGGGTGGAGTGACATAAAAGCCATGTCATCATATGAGAACGACTCGATTGCTTGGGCATAATCGAAGTTATAACGGGCCTTCATTGGCTAGCAATTAGGATTGAGAAATAACGAGGAATATTCCTCTAGCTCCATAATGCTCATACGAACGATATTACATAATTACTAATAAACTATACATGTGCACCTGAATTGGCTCGAAAGCAGCAATTGAAAAATTGATGAGACTGCTTTTGTCAGCGATAGTGAATTTTGAGAGAATGCTTCAACCATAATGTATGAGCCAAGTGTTCTGTTGTCTCATGCTTGACGCCGATATGTGCGACAACGCGGTGACTGAAATAGAAGATGGTCGTGGAGCCTGACCTGAGCCGAGGAGTTCCAGAAAGCAGCCAACTGGATGGACCGAGATGGCAAGGGAACGATGTTGACAAGGTTAGTTCAATTGGGGAACGGGTTGTTATGTCGTGGGAACAACATAATAGAGCAATAAACGAGAAATACTATAATTTCCTTGTGCACCTTGGGGTATTTATTATTATCGGTTTGGATTTGATTTGATTTATTTAATTCCAAAATAGTGGCCCTGCAAAAGGCATTACTATTCATACATTAATCGGTGATTCACTGTGGGCTCTATTCCATATA
>KB310915.1:76585-91872 GCA_000328365.1 Capitella teleta
GGATTTGCAATAATAATAATAATAATATATATTATATACATGCACACAAACACACACAGTATACAATCGTTATGTACATCTGTTCAGCATTAATTAAAGGAACAATTTGCTTCTAAAATGGTCTTCGTCTTCTGTTGGGCGCCATCAGATTAGGATTAAAACCAGAGATCTCTGGAGACGATGACGTCTGTAGTATTGCGAGTTCATTCTTCTTTTTCTCCTCTCACACACACACATTCATGCTCCTCACATTGCACACATCTCGATTGCAGAGAGAGAGAGAGGAACAACGAGGGCATTGAGCCATGCATCAGGAAATGCACCTGCAAACACAACATGAACATGCGAAGGAGCAGGAGGGTAGGGCGCATACCCTAAGGGCCCTGGGGCATCGTGTACTGCACGCCCCCCGTCTGCTGCTGCTGCTGCTGCTGCCCTGCCGCCGCAGAGTACTGCTGCTGCTGACCAGGGGTCATCTGCATGCCCTGCCATTGCACTGGCATGCCGCTGTAGCCGCTGGTGCCATAGCCATAGCCGTATCCCTGGGGCATGTAGCCGCCCTGCTGCATCTGCTGGTAGCCCTGTGGGTAGCCCCAGTACGGCATCTGGTTGTAGTAGGTAGCACTGTATGCGCCCTGTTGAGAAGGCAGCGTGTCAGAGTAGGAGACAGACGCCGGAGAGGGTTGACTGACCTGAGAGCCCACCATTTGACCTTGACCATTGGGATCAGCGGGAGAGTCTTTGGACTCCTTGCCCCATGAGCACTTGACGGTGTGGCCTCCCACTTCAGTCTGGTGCATCTTCACAATGGCCTCCGTGGCGGCCTCCTTCGTGTTGTAACTGCGCACAGAGGAAGGAAGGAGGTCATTCAACTGCAAATCGTTTGGTCAGAAGCACTCACCGGATGAAGGCATAGCCCTTGTCCTTGAACACGCGGATCTCCTCGATCTTACCATGCTCACCAAAAGCAGAGCGCACGAGGTCCTCTGCAAACGAAAAGCACACGTAATCAATGCAAGAAGAGAAAAACACTCGGATGTAAAAAGAGCAAAACAGGTGATCAGGCAACACAAAGATGTAAAACTCGCGATGACGACGACTTAGGAGGAGGAGGAGGAGGGGGCATCGAGCGGAGCCGTCGTCGCTTCAAAGCAGGACGCGATTAAAGGGATTTTCGCCTGCTGCTTTCATCCGTAAAGATGCGCGGATTAAGCGGGTAAATTTGAAAGAATTTCTCCCGCAGGAGAAGGCGGGCATTGGAGGGAGAAACAGCAATGCCGAAGCATATGCCGCTCATTGCTAAGCGTTGCGAGATAAAACGTCATGGCCACAGGGTCTCAGAGCGTTCGTCAGACTGTCGCAGATGAAGGATGGGCCAGGCGGTGTTCTTGTCTTTCCTGAACACTGAATAATGTGCTGGGAAGCCAATAGTGCCGCTGGCCATCCATCATGCAGCATCTCCGGCCTGTCAACCAGCCTTCCTCCCTCTCATGAAGCAATTTCTTATTGTGGTCGCCTGACTCTTAATCAGCTATGAGCACATCTCGCCGCTAATTCCCGCATAGAATAATTAGGGACGGTACCTGTTAATCCGCTCAGGATGCCTCCGCAGTACACTGTGCAATTCGTCGGACTTGACTTTTTGAAAACTTCGTCAAACGTCAACGGCTGAGCATTGGCTGCAACGAGAGGAGAATCGTCAGGGACAAAGCCACAAAAATGGGATTACGTGGAATATTGATGGTTGTGCGGCGATGCACGACGCCATCAGGCCTAGCTAATGATGCATGGCAGCAAATGCCATTCAACAGAAGTCTCGCGGCAGGGCCATCACCATGCATATTGCGGGTGGCCTTGCATGGTCGGAGCAGTCATGCTTAGCGAATGGAGCACAATTATAGGCTCCGATTGCTTGCAAATGAAGCATGCAAATGAAGCATGCGACCTGTTGGTGGCGGCGGCACAGTCACAACACCAATGACTCACTTTCTTTCGTGGCGGGAGCAGCGGGTTTGCGAATCGCCCAGTTGGTGCGGATGGCTCGCGATCCTATCCATTGTCCGTTCATACTGTTGATGGCATTCTCTGCTTCCTGTACACGCAGAGGAGAAAAAAAAGGAAAAAATGAACTGAATGAACTCGATAAACACGCAGCCTCCTCCTTAATCAGGAAATGGTACTAAGCCAAAATAAATAGCAGCTTAACGCTACTGGCCGTAAAACGCAAATAATTCAACACCTCATTCCACGCTGCTTGCCCTGGGAACTGAGAGCGAAGCACTGCGAGTAGCAGCAATGCGTCGCCTCATTTCTCCAGGGCGTCCGATTCCAGTCATAAAAGCTTACGGCCGTATGACATGACAGGCTGCTGCTCCGAGCGCAAACCTCGCGGACGGCCAACCTTTGGCTTAATGAATATTGAAAGCATTGCTTGACCCCCATCTGCAATATCCACTGGACGGTGGTCATTGTCAGAGGCTTCACGGGGATCAATAACTACTCAGATGAATGATGGTCCGGAGCGAGAACTCGACCATTAGTCACTCACACACCTTGCGTTCGACGTACGACACGAAGCCGTATCCCTTGGATTTCAGGGTCTGTGGATCCCGGATGATTTTGCAATCTCTGCAAAGAGAAGAAAAATTGTAATGAAGGCGGGTTGCTGAATAGGACATGCGTCGGCAATTTCACGTGGAATTAAGAGGAAGCGAAAAAGGTGGATCTAAGTGCGAAAGGAAGGTCGCGAAAAGAAGCAATAGAAATTGAAGATTTCTCTAGAAATAATGCTCCGTAATTGACGGGGGAGCCTCCATGGTCATCTGCTCACATCAACAGGACGCATAAACATCTGCTCCATTCGGTGATACAAAAAAAAAAAAAAAAAAAAAAAAAAAAGAGAAAATAAAAGAAGGGAATGTCAGAGAGAAACCCCCCACGTGTTATAGCGAATAGAAGGCGTAAAAATTAAAATAATAATGGTGTCATATCAAATGTACAAGAACATGTAAGAGCAAAAAAAAGTTAGTAGAGAGAATATGTTATTAATTACAAGTAAACAGAGTTTGTCAAGATAGTTCTTTGTAAAAAACATGTTAAAACCACATGTACAAGAAAGGGGAAAAAAAAGACTATGTAGATGATGTAAAGAGGTCGGATATGTATAGTTGCACTTTATCGGATTCTTCTATATAAAAAAAAAAAAGAAAAAAAAAGGAAAAAGAGAAGCTAAATAAGACGCCTTCTAAAAGCTCGCAAGAAAGGTAACAGTGTGGTTACCATGGATAACATATAGCATGCCTGCCCAGACAGCCAATTGAGCACTGAGGATTTAAGTAAGATGTCACGTTGCACGGCGCATGCCTGGCTACAGTATGACGCCAGCCCTTGCATGGAATTGGGCGCTTGTCCTCCTTATTAATGAATTGAAACAATCCTGACCAATATATATAAGTAAGACTATGATTATAAGAAGCAGTGGAGCGTATAAGAATAAGAGAGAAAGAGATAAAAATTAAGAAAATATTAATGAAAAAAAAATTAAATGAAGAATGAAAGTTGCATACTAAGCCTGCCATATTTTGGGTCACGTGACAGCAAGCAGGTCACGTGAGCATCTGCCACAGGACGAAATACAAAAGAATGTTTCTTAAAATATGCCATAATTGTCTAAACATCGCACTAATATTGAATTAACTAATCTTAGCCATTCATCACAATACGACTCTTTAGACCCCGGATAAAAGGCTTGAAGACAAAGTCGAGGAGAAGGGGCTGTGCAATGCAACAATCGAAGGCCTAAAAGTCATTCATTAGTTCGATCTGAGGGCGGAAAGCGGCACGATGCGAAGCCGACCATAAACGGGTCGTAAACGGACTCGGTCGCCATATTGGCCCCCTCTTCACTCCTCGACAAATCAGGCGAGGAGTGAAGAGGGGGAAGAGGAGGAAGAGGAAGATGAGGACGCGGCCCCGGGCTGGCAACACGGCCACCGCTCAAAAGTATTCGATCCCGCGACGACAAAGCCGTATAGATCGATGCATTCCGTCCGGATTCCCTCAACGGAAAAGCTCCCAGGGGGTTGCCCATGACAACAGTTTCCATGCGAACGGCGCGTGCCGCAGAATACGGCGCCGGTGCTGATGGCGCGGACCTAGGCCTTTCCGTGCTGCTAGAACAAAGCCTAATGCGACAGGCAGAGAGCGAAATGCCATCAGACAGCACAAACACGCCGCGAATATTGCGCTACTACGGAGCAAAGGAGGAGGCGGTGCGGGCCAATTGTAGCCGCGGCATACAGCCTCACACACCCGGAGAGACTCTAGTTCCTCATGGTAATACGGACTTGAGAAGGTGCACTAAGAGAGGGGGTCGGGGGAGGTGATTAAGGCAGCAGACACCTGGCAGAGATCCCCACTTATGGCAATACCAGATCAAAGAGCGCGGTTGCCAAGGCAACTGCATGAGTCATTGTCGCCAGATATCCCGCGTCATTGATTGCATTAAGCCAACGGGATCCGGGGCTGTTTACGCATTGATTGCGGCGCCTATATCAGATTCATTCAGCCCCCCCCCCCCTCCCTCGCTCCCCTTAAAAAAAGAAAAGGAAAAGCCAGGACAAGACAATCGGGATGAACTTCGGAGGATGACGCTCGCTGCTTCGTGTTCGGAGTTAGAAGGTGCTTTACACTCACGAGATTGTGCCGAAGGGCTTGAAGGCTTCTCTCAACTGCGGCGTCTCGATGTCAGGACTGAGGTCACCGACGAAAATGTGGTGGTGTTCTGCGAAAGACAAACGTATGTATTAGAAACAATGGTCACTGTGGCGACATGCATGCGGCGCGTACAACGGGCTCTGATTGGCATGATGCAGCGGCAGAACAAGAGGCTACTCTGCATCCGCGTGCGTCACAAAGCGGCCTTTTGTCTCCAGGAGACTGAGAATTGAGCCAATCATAAATATTTCATAACCAGAGCATAAATGGCGGAATTAGCACACAGCGGGCCACTTCTTTCATCTTAATTCATCAGTTCGATCAACACGGGCCAATAACATTGACTGCGCGGATTGATGGGTTGCAGGGGGTTCGGCGATTAGCAATGCATATGACCATTAGGCGCCCGCAATGCCATTATACTCGCGGCGGAGGCGGCGCAGGCACAATGCCGCATGCCCATTGCAATCGCAAGACGAATGAGCAGCAGGCTGAGCAGGTCGTTACCCTTGCTTGGAAGGAAGCGACGCGCGTGGATCGGATCCCTGGTACTGCAGTGCCCCGGAGCGGCACTCTATGATCTACGTGTGGTCAGCGCGTATTCACATAATTGCAATCGTGGCCTCCGGCGTTTGCGGGATGATGAAGGTTTCTTGCGAGAGCGCAGTGTATATTGCCACTTGCGGCAGCACTCGTCCGATATGTCATGGCCTCTTTTGGCCCATACAACAGCACAAAGCGGCAGAGAAGAGGGGAGGCACTCGGCTGGCCCTTCTGCGCAGGAAGCCACTAAACGAACAACGACCAAGGGAGGACAAGGGGGGGAGGGGAGATGAAGAGTAGAGAGGTCATTTGGCACATGATCTTGGGAGGTAGGTAGGAGAGGGGGCAGTGGGCCCCGGAGGATTTGCACAGAGGGCAGCGAGCGGTTTTGTTTTACGAGCGTTGCTGCTTGCAGTCATGTCAGCAACATCAAAGAACTAGAGCGCAAAAAGGCCCTAAAAGGCTGCTGCTGCTGCTGCAGCTGATGTAGCCATGTTGTACGCACGTGCACGCAAATTGCACGCGGTGGCATCGCGTCCACTTGTCACGGCGTTCATAAGGCGGAGCTTACGGAGAAGCTTTCGTTGATGACACGCACCGGACACTCTTGACATCCTGCTTACATGAGCTCAAAATGAGGAAACAGCAAAACGAATGCCGTTCGCTGAATAATACACGAAGTACGGCTGCGGTCGCGATCGATGGTCGTCCTTTGGCCACTCGAATCAAGCGTGTGCCGCATAAAAACGCGTCCCCCCAGCCTTATAAACGTCTCCTCCTCATGTCTTTACAAGCTGAGCGGCATTTTTCTCGTCGTCATATTCTGATTCAATCAATTCAGCCGGCGTCTGCAAGAGCGGCGTCCTGCTCTGAATGCCAGGGGAACGAGCGGCGTGCATGGCTGGCCGCCCGCACCTTCAGCAACGCTCCATCTCGGCACATGCCCTGCATCCGCAATGTGGATGGCCGTCCGAGAGCAGCGAGTGAGAGAGAGAGAGAGAGAGAGAGAGAGAGAGCAAACAGTTGGCCGTGCGACGGCCTGCTTCGACATCAAAGGAGGCGCCGTGGCACCTCATCGCGGCCGAAATCGATGTGCTCTTCAAACACTTTCCTCCTCCTCTCCGCATGCAGGGAAACATGCTCCGATATCGGCTAAGAGCTTACACTAGTTAACAATGGCTGCGATGCGATCGTGATGGACGATGACGCGCAGCTTTTATTCAGCCGTCGGCACCGCAACGTCGCCAGGGCCTCCAGGGAGCCGTGGCAGATTTTGACGGAGCACTTGCTTCAATTCGTTAGCGGAGCCTGACCCGGAGCAGCTCGGCAGCGGCCCCGGCCACCTTTGCGCTGAATAGATAGCACTCGAGAGACTACCTGCTCCATTTTCTCATTTTGGGGGCCGACCCTGTTCTCCGCACGGGCAGGACGTCTTGCGGCAGATAGCGCCACCCGATAGCCCTGCAGTGCTCGTACGCCTAATCAGGGCACAGCGCAGTTCAGTAGGACGAAGGCGGAGATTAGGTTTGTTTGCGCGTATAGCAGCAGCGCTGGAGTGGCTCACGTAGGTCATATCAGAGCAGGGACGGCCGCAGTGAGTTGCCATGACAATTCGAGGAAGATCTTCGCCTTTAGTATAGCCGCGAAATAAACAAGCAGCAATCCAATTACCCAAACACCTCTATATAATAATCAGCCGGATTCCGCGAACAGCACGAATTCTCTGCATTACATGTAAATCCTTATTAGTAAACAAAACACGCGAATGAAGGCAACAGCAAAAAATAAAAAAAATAAAATAAGAAAAAAATAAAAATTATAATAAAGCCCATTGTACACACCTGTATATATAGCGAACATTCGTTTTGAACACATTCACCACACGAATGATAAATTCAATCACCGCAATCCGGAGATCTATTGTGATCAATGCACGTGATTAATTCATGAAAACTCGCGGATACGCCGCAATCATGGTTAGAGCCGCACATGCGACACATGCAGCGGCAGCAGCAGCATCAGCGGGGAGGGCGCGCCCGAAGCCAATCATTGGGATTACAGGGCCCTGCTTGACGGATTCCCGTGCAGCGGCAAACTGTTTTGTGAACTGGTTTCTTATACGCCGATCGCAGACCCGCAATCCATCACGTCGCTCGCAGCACCAAGTGTCACGAGATGCCGACTCAGAGAAAATGTGCAAAAAACGGCCGACGCCAGATTAGCCGGCAATATCTACGGCGTGCGGCGGCGCAGCCAGCGTCTTCACGATCGCCGCACACGCAACGTCAAGACTCGAGTGCACGGCGCGGCATCTGGACGTACGCGTACTCCAGCGCGAGCACTCATGCGTGACATGCGCAAGCGCGTAATGGGCGAAGGCGGCGCTAATCGAGGGGAATGAGAAGGAGGCTGAGCCCAGGAAATGATCGCTTCTTTTAGACGGCATTTCCCCTTGTTTAGGAAGTAAGAGCGCCGCTTCGCTCCAGGCATGAATGGGCGATGACAAAACCCTACTCGCTATGCCAGATTGCTTTACATGCGTAAAGCACGTAACCCGAAGCTCGGAATCCGGTAAGCGAAGCTACTCGCAGCGGCCCTGCACCTAACTCGCTTGACAACGACTCCAGCAGGAAGCGGCTTCTTCTTCAGAGAACCAGGCGTGCAATTCCATTACGCAAACCGATCGAAACACGCGCTTTACGAGCAGAAAGCTAAACCTCGCGCGAGAAAGCAGAAGAAGACGAAAGACAAAAGAAGAGCTTTATGGTGGAGATTAGCATCGGCAGCGACATCGCATCACGCGCAGCGCCAAATCAATCAGCGTAGATGTGCACTTGTTGATGATCAATTAAACATTGCTTGATGGATCGGAGCATGGCAGACCCATTACGAGGGTGGCGGCCGTGTATGCGTACGAGTGGACAGGGCCCATTAGAAGATGGATGGAACGGCGGCCAGCAGCGAATGGCCGAGCACCAAGCCAAGAGTGATCAGCGCCCGACTTTGATCAGCTCCGGGGACAGCGGCACACGAGTCCCGGGGGAGAGCGACGGTCCTCGGCCGATGGCTTCATATTTGCACACAAATGAAGACGCGCGTCCCGAGGGATGCATTATCCCTGCAGCGACGAGATCGACGGTGAAACCAGGCGGAGGAGGGCGAGCAGGAGGCATTCATATACCGCAGTCATGCAATGTACATATCGAATAAGGAGTAGCATACTGAACGTCCTCTTATGTAATTCAAGATTGGGTTTTACGGCTCTATGCGCCAAAGCCATTCACCCCACAAGGCCAGAACAGTAGCCAGGGACATGGCTGTCCCCCGGCGCTTATCGATAAACCCCACAACGGTTGCTTGCTGCATTCATGCACCAAGGACAGTTTAGTACACTGGGCCCGGTCTGGTTACGCAGTTGGGTAGCAGCACTTACGCAATTCACAAAAAGCCTGATAGAATAGCGAGGGCGCTGAGGCAAGCTGAATGGCGCACATTTGCCTCGATGGTAGCCGCTGAGGTCGGAGATCGAACTGGGCAAATGGGCTCAACGAGGTGGCTATTTTAGGCGGCGGACGACGGGGAGAAGCACACCGTCGGAGCATAACGTCGTTCGCACGATGAGGGAGGGGGACTCTGAGCTTTGTTGCTAATGGCGTTTTCTGCTTCATCATCATCAGTGATCAAATATTGATGGAATCGATGCAGTCTGTTTCGTCGTCCCCGCGAGGCGACGAGCAGCGCTGCATTGTCATCCAGTGGTGCTCCTCCCCTCCTCCTCCGCAGCAGCAGGGCCTCCGAGTGTTTGGTTTGTAAATAGCCATCTTAATCTGCGACGGGGGTGATCAATGGCCAAACATCTTCGATTGATACGAACGCACAACTGAACAGTGTACAGGGCTTTGTCGAAGCATTGATTGCGTAGTTGTGTGTGAGACTCGTGTGGCACACTGGTGTGCACGGGGCAACACACACTCTTTTCTGCACACATCAAGATGATATCGCGGGGCAAGTGAGGCGGTGTGTGCGGTCGAAATAGCAAGCGATCTATTAACTTGTCAATTACACCAGTATTTAAAGCGAAGTGGCCAGCGAATGATGCCGCTGGATTAATTGCCTGCGTGAAGTGTGTGCAGCGGCAAAGAGAGCAGCCGTTAATTACATTGCGAAGATTAAACGCAGCCAAGAAGAAGACCGCAAAGCAACTTAGAGGACTCAATCAGGCTGCGTGGCGGCAATATTCCTGCGCACATGACAGTCACGGCTCCCAGTGCAGCCCTCATCATAACGATGCAACGACAGACGGCAAATCGCCCTCCCCCTGCACAACGGCCTCACAGCACTGAACGGCGACCAGGAATTATGCTTTACGACCGGTCAGTGGTCAGAAGGCCGCGAATGACTCACGCTGACCGCCATAAATTGAATGAGAACAGAAATTGTGCATATACGCCCAGCGCCCTCGGTTACGCGGTCTTTCGTTAAATAGCCGACAGTCCAACATTACTGGAAGCAGCACCTCACAGACTCTCTTCCGGGTGGGTGCGCGCGCAGACGGAAGCCTCTGATATTGCTCGCTCTCCAGGGCGACCTCATTAGGCGACAGAGCCACTTCCGGTCGCCAGGGCAAGGTCATGCGGTCATGAAATCCCAGATCAACCTTCGACCCTTCATCACAAATAAACACATCAGCGGCACATGCATCACAAGAGGAGGCGGCCGTGATATCCTCCGTTTGATTCTGTAGCAATAGTTGCATGAATGCGATGACCGGTACAAGGGTGCTTGGCGTCAGGACCACGCCGCACAACGAGCAGTAGGATGACTCTGGCCTTCGGAATAATTGCGTGCAAAATGAGAGCCTTAAAGCGACATTGCTGCTTAGAGCGGAATATCCAGCAGGGTTAAGAGAGAGAGCTAGAGGCCGAAAAGGGAGGGTGGGTGCTTATCAAGGCAGCGCCAGATCAGATAAGAGCAGCGACAACAAAGCAATCGGGAGGAGAGTGATGCGGGGCAGGTGCATGGGCCAACGTATGCAATGGACACATGGACATCTTGCGCGGAGAAGAAGAAGCCATAGAGCGAAGCAGCAGCCGATCCGAATGAACAAGCGATGTATGCTGTACAGCTGCATGCGAACGGGCGCAAGGGACTGCAGCGGCACATATTGGCCGCGGGCAGCAACGGGCGAATGGGCCGTTCGCCATTATCACTCACAATGGCCCATCAAAGCGTCAAAGCCCAATACACTCACCGAACGAGGCAATCCAGCGTGATCGCGGCGGTGGAGGGGTTCAAGCGGCGCTTCAATATGCCGCTGCTGCAGCGTGCACGGGGCGGCCACAAGGCTCCATTAGCCAGGAAGCAGCGGCGGGACGGCCAGGGTCACCCGGCTACAATGCAGGGTCGCCACCCCGCATGGCAGAAGGGCCCGCATACAAGGTGTCCTCATTTCAAGCCTCATTTCAGCTGTTACACTGCGAAGAGCATTACGACGGGGACAATGGCCGCTGTAGCAGCAGTCAGTGGGCGTCGCTCTCCCCAGAGGGAGTCCGAGCAATACGCTGCCACAAGGAGTTAATTGAAAGCGAGGATGCGTTGCAACATCCCAACTCAATCACACCGTAATACGCAGCAAAGCGCTGCATGCGGAGCCGCTGCTCATGTATGCGCATCCAGAGATGCAGGTTGCGAGGCCAGCGTGCTGCACGACGCTATTATTCCACGCGGCATAAAAAGAGCCCCAGCCAGATGAAGACAGCCGTTGCAGCAGCGGCGGCGGCAACGGAAAAGGAAAAAAGGTCTCGGACGCCGCCGCCTCCACCGCCGCGTTGGAGGAGACCTAATCCATCACGGAGCGAGATAAACGGCGCGTACGCTACACATTCAACGAGAGATACGCCGCTATTGCTATCCGTCATATTGGATTAAAGCTTTCATAAAGGATGAATGTGTTCACGGGGCTTGACACAGCGCATTACGCCCTAATTGCCCCGCTTTAAGACGGCGGACGCTGCATGAATTTGCAACAAGAGTTATGGCGCTTTGGGCAAGCAGGTTGTCTCAATTATAGGCCTCTCGTGATTAGCAAATAAGCCTCCCTTAGTCCTGCATTGCAAATGGCTGCAAGATCCAGTGCAAAAGGAATAGCGCGGAAAGAGGACCCCCAACTCAAATATGGTTCGAAAATCGAGTGCGGGGAAAAATCGGCGATGGATGGCGTTAAGTGGAGGAGGGGGGTTGGCGTTGGTCGCCCCGGGCAGACGGGGCATTTGCAGGATGAAGCCGGCGTCAACACCGAATGAAATGCGCTGGTGATGCCGCGGGAGGGGACGGGGGAGGCGGAAGGAAGAAGGAGCTGGGACACAAACAACGACAATAATCCATAGCAAACGTTATGATTTAGAGACAGTGAACTCTGGCAATCAGAATGGACGTGCAGGTGAGTCGGAAGCTACAAAACGGCGCTGTAGGCGGAGTGCTTTGACGAAGGGGGGTCACATGGCAGCATGCAACAGATGCATTTGCGGAGTCTTCTAATTCCACCTGCAATCGATCAACAGCAGCTGAATAATTGACATGTATTATTGAGAGCGGCCTCGCCGTCATCGGAGGAGGAGGCAGCGTCGTCCGCAGTTTAATGTCGCCATATAACCGAGCGTTGATTCGGGAAACTCCGGTCGACAACGACAGCAATCAGCGTCGCTCGACCAACAACTTGGACGAGATCGATACCTATCCAATCAGCGGCACTTTGATCGCACAAACACAGCTCCACGCACGAGTGCATGCATGTGCGCGCCGCCAGGCGACATAACGGTGACGGATCGATGACACGTAAAAGGGAGGGTTGCAATTAGAGTCGCCTTGATCTGTGATCAGAACAGGAGTTATTGTATACACAGCAGCAGCAGCAGACACCGAGCACTAAGTGATGGAGGGGCTGCTAGCATTGCGTAAGCCAGCAGGGCAGCTAATGCCAGCGAAGGGCATGCCTAATTGGCGGTTTAATTAACGCGCCATTGGTCCGATCAGCCGACAGGAAGGTCGACATATACGACGAATATAGGTATCATGCATACTGTGCAGGAAGTGTGCCTTGTGCACGCCAATCATACGGATGACCTCAACATCAATCAATTACTATCAGCTGACCAATTAACATTATTGACCTCAGAATAATAAACATGCAATTATAAGGGCACGACCGCCGCTCGTGTTGCGTCATGACGTCATGGGGTACTCACTGCTCGTGTCCTGCTTGGTCTGGGTGCCTGGTGAGGTCGCCCAATTCACCTTCATCTCCTGCAAACAAAGAAGAAGGAAAAAAATTGTCAATCTGTTTGTGCACAACGCACACACAATCACACACCACGCACACACACAGCCCACTATCTGAAGCAATTATCTTGGGATTCCCAGAATGAAAATATTACTCAAGTAATACACGTGGTTTCATATTGATTTTTCTTCACCAATACCTATACATGCATAATATGTAATTGGTGCATTTAAGAATGTCAGCAAATCAGCATCTCGGAGGGCAATTGCTTTAATCATAGAAACGTCTACAAAAATCAGCAACCAGCAGCAGAAACCTAATTAATTAGAAACCTAAGGAAGAAGAAAACAGGGAGAAGCATTAATTCACAGAGCACCTGGGGTACCTCTTCGGGCCGCCGCGATAAGAGACGCGTACTAAACTTGTTGATGAAAGCGAAGGGTGCAATTCAGCGTAAATGTCGTCCGCACAAGAGACACATGCATGCCTCACTCTTCACTTCTTTGTCGCACTCTCAGAATCAGACTGAAGAGTGCACAGAAGCAGCACAATCGCCAAACACCCAGTCCAAAACTTCCAAGGAGTGGAGGCCAGGCGCAGGTGCACTGTTCAAACCGAAAGCATGCTATACTAGCTGCTCGTGATCCAGGCTTTTATGGATTTACATCGGTATTCAGCGGAAACGGGAGCCGTCGACGCCCAGGGCACGCGGAGGCTGGAAAGGAGGAGGAGCGGCGCTGCTTGGGTTGCTCGCTTCTTCATCAAATCAGGGGAATATGACAGCCGCCGATGCAATTCGCAGGGCGGGCCTATTTCGGAGTCACCCAAACCGCATCGGATTGACCCGGGAGCCAGCATCCGGCTAATAGCAGCAGCCGTCGCGTACGGCTCTCGTTATGCGTGGCATTATAGGGCTGCTGCAGGCCGAATACCAAACAGCACGGATGCCTAATGGACTGCAGGATGCCAAGGTCCGACTGACCAAAAGGCCATCGGGGCTTATCGATTGCAGAGCGCACCTGAAGACGACGACGTCGACTGAGAAGAAGTACAAGATCCGGCTATAAATAGCCAGAGGGATGAGCCACCAATGAGGTGCATTGATCTCATGCTGCAGGCGGGAGGGGGGCATGCCGCTAGATTAGCGCCAGTCTTGGCAGCTGAAGAGCACTTCATGACCAGTGTCCTGCTCCTTCAACTGAATCAAGCAGCATCAGTCAGAGAGGCAAAGAAGACTGCAATCAGCGCTGAGGTGCACAATGGCACAATTAATACGCGGAGGCCAGCAACAGCAACAGCAGGACTCCAGGTGATCCGAGACATGGCTCAGCAGAGGAAATGAACGCGGCGCAGGACACAATGCGCGGAGGAGATGAGGGGGCAGCCGCCACATTCAAGCGGGATCAGCGCACGGGAAGCGCCGATGAATGATATTGACTCGTGACTGGGACACGTGACCCAGCACTCCAGACGACCCGACCTTGAACCGACACGATGCTGCTGTCAATCAAGCGCCTCGTATCGATCGACACTCGCATAGAATTGACATTCAAGCATCTCCGAAAGCAGCCAATGAAAAAAAATCACCGCAACAGCTAACATGTGCAAATTGGCATTATGCTATACGGCATAGTCAACAGTGTCAGCAATAGGGGCGCACTGTGAGAAGTGGGCGCATACAACGGGATCTCCCGAGGCAGGCAACCAGCGCACCAATGCGGCGTGCATGAAACGCGCCAAGGGCTGAATGCTGCATGGTGAGAATAATGCTTCGTCATCGGAGGCAGTTTTGTGAAGAGGAAGGAGGGGAAAACGGAGCCGCGGGGAAAAAGGACTCGGAGGGGGGGACAAAATGACGACGACGTTGACTACATGACGAAGAAGACACAGCAAGCGAACTAAGAGACGCACCTCATGGAGCAACGATCGGGAAGTACGCATACCCACCATGGGATGAGTGAAGATGGGCGTGGGAGGGGTGGTCGGCAGGCACACGGGCGACACGGGCGGCGGGCTCATGGCGTAGAACACCAGAGGCTCCGCGGGAAGAATCACATTGGCGGCCATGGAATCCGAAAAAATGCACTGAGCAGCTAAGCCAAAAGAGGGAAATATCCGTGAGCGAGCGAGTCGGGTTGTCCGATGCCGCGGTTGCTCTCTGTTTCGGCAGCAGCAGCAGCAGCGGTGGCAATGGCGCGGAGGCAGCAGATGGTGCGAACTCTGTTCTCAGCAACAGCAGCGATGGTTACATATATGGGTGCATGCACAACGACAGGATGACCACGAAGCACCAGCACAGCAGCAGAACAACCGAGTTCCAAACAGCTGTCGCACCGCGCGCTCTCTTGCTCCGCGGCGATCCTAGTACATAGCTTGCTGTCGACGTCTGCGCGTATGTCTCCGACACGGGCGCTTATCACGGTCCTCTCCCTTCGCCTGTTCCCACTCAATAAGGCTGCAGTGCTCTGCAGCGGGCCGCTCGCTCAGCCGTTCAACGCAGCCGCCCAGGCAGCACATTGTACGGCCGCCGCCCATTGGCCAGCAGGGCCTAGGCGTTGTATCGGAGGGCGCTATTGGTCGGGCGTTGACGGGGCTCACAAGCAGCGTCCTTAGCGATAGAGGCAGGAAAACATGCACTCGTAGATGATAAACGCATTGGATTACGGTCGTGGCACAAGAACTCAAAGACGCTGCAATAAGACACGGCCTTCCGAAAAGAAGCAGCACGATTGACAGGTGACGTCATGAA
>KB310915.1:91922-115482 GCA_000328365.1 Capitella teleta
TGCCATGCACACCGTTCTATTAAGTTGAATCAACGGCCACAACAGCAGCGCGATAACGAAATTGAATGAATGAGGGCGAGATAATAATAGCGTGGCGAGGGCGCTCAGCCACCGAAGCATCTCCAGGCGCGAGTCGTTGCGTCACCGTTCGCTATTCACCCAACACAAAAACTCCGTGAAGCACGACGAACGGTGGCCGCACGCTTGGCCCTGGATGAAAGGACAGCGAGAGGGGGTTTATGAGTGATCAGTGAAAAAGAAATACACGTCAATACATCATGTATACTATGCTAGAAATCAACACGTGAACAAGAAGGAGGCCATGGTATGGTTGGCCATTGATTAGGCACCAGAACCTAATAAATCGACCAAACGAACAGGGCTATCCACGCACTACATGCATGCGGGCTCATATAGAACCCAAATAACAGAATCAAAGACAGGGGTGCAATTAAAGTTAAACAATGAATATAGCAACTATAGGTACACGGTTTATATACCGTCAGGTACAGCTGGTATACAATTTGAAGCGGAATTTCAATTGATCGGCATGAAACGACCGAAGCGTTTGTATGTTTTATACATCGATGGATTACCTTAGTTCATTAAGGCGAGGTTTCTCTTCCATTTCATCAGTCATATATTCGTCATAACGCAAAGAATATCACATTGATCGATCTGTTCTTCTATAGTCTACTCCATGTTCATTTCATGAATTATGGATACAGCTGTTCACAGTGTTTCATCGCTTCATGTAATGGGGTTGAAACGAGTCTTAAGAAATATGGTCAAATCTCCGCAACAATTAAAAATCGGTTGAACAAGAACGTTAAGAGTCAGGCTTACGACGCGTGCAACGTTATCCAAACATCAATAATTCCATATGGTACATCGGTCAGTGAACTGATTCAAGATTTCGCATTTTGCCAATAGTACACGAGTTGGGTATTAGTGAAGCAGAGGGGGTCATCAGCACATCTGCTCAGCGAACGAACGAGCGAACAGAGAGAGACGATGACGCAGGGGTGACGGAGTGCAGCATTCAGTTGGCGCAAGGCAAAAACGCCCGCTTTATGCACATTTGCAGTCATTTTTGAAGGTCTCAGGTGCTCGTCTGCGGCGTCATCATCGTTAAGTGCGCATGCGCAATGAACGCGCTCGTCCATCAGGATTTCGGCCGCAAAGCCCGCGCTGCTCAGCCACCGCTTCCGCCTCATTCATCACGTGACCGTCACATGACCATCCCAGCGCCATCCGTCGACGTCTACACGGTCTAGCGCATGCGCGGTAGAGGCTGCGTAATTCCAGAGAAGCAGCTGTGATTAAAATAGGTAGAATGCCAGCACGGGTTCAGTGACCGGATGTGATCATGAGGCAACTGCTCGCTCCAGTCAACACAAAAGAGCGGCTGGATTCAGTCGGCTCAAATCAAGAACGCCAGAGAAGAAGATGGATTAAAGAAAATCCAGTCATGAATTCCTGACATTTGAACCATCTCTAGGAATTATGATAGAAATATATCTGATGCAAGCGAGGCGAGGTCCACATAAGGCATGACATCGATCGCGACCCAGTTTGAAGACCAAGATTCAGCTCAAATTCAACGCAATGTCATCGATCTTGCACTGCGACAGAAAACAAATTTCAGGTAAGATAGTTTCATCAAATGCTTGATAAGAGAGACAGGCAGATGGAACACATCGGGAATTACGTGAGCCGTGCACAAGCAATACTTCGCCGCGTCTAATTTCATAATGCTTCCCATCAGAGACAAAGGAGGCAAAGGAAAAACAGACCAGGGACAATTTTGCCGCCGACATCATGCGCGGCTCCCAGCAGCAGCAGCAGCAGCAGCAGCAGCAGCAGCGCCGTCCCAACAGAGCCTGTCTTCTACGCATAAACCGAATTCACACGGAGCAGAAACAACATCTCTCTCGGGAACCGTGGTCAAGAGATGATTTTGCACAGAATAAAAATGCAGTTTTAGAAAAGGACAAGCGAAACACAAGAGTGCAGCCGGAGGGGGGGGGGGGTTTAAGTAATGTAAATGGGAATGACCTCGGTCCACCCCATCCCCCTCCCGAGAGGAGTGCACATGCACCGGGCCACGAGTACTTCCCGCTGAAAGACAACGGAATAATGAATGAATAGGTGGTGTTTTACGACAACGCTGTGAAGAATAATGAATAATGCAAACAGAAAAAGGCTTCGTATATGCGATGCTGTCGCTGTAAGAATGCGAAGAAGCAAGATGCCCAACAGCAACAAAGCGAGCACCACAATAGCCGCTGATTGACAGAGAGCGACAATCGACGCTAACTGATGGAAATGATGATGCCACCAGCCGCCGCCGCTGCGGCTTCAGTCGCTGCGGCGATCGAAGCACAAATACTTGGACACAAAGCAGCGGCGCAGGTTGCCGGTGCTTTGAGGAAACAAGACCTCAGTGCCCTCTGTCAGGCCTCCTTTGTGATAGCCGAGCATCCAAACCAGGAGAGTTTGGGAGTCGAAATTGGAAACGCTTTTAGAAATCAGAGGTGATTCTGAGCGATGTTGAGCTGGAATATAGTTCAGAGTGCCTTGGCGTAGACGCGACACACACAGCTGTATAGCTATAGCTCTACAAACTGCGAGCCTCAATTAATTGGTTATGGACACTATTTGTAAATTGTAATTCGATAATACTATAAGTAAAAAACATTAATACACGTACTTAAACAGGATTTGATCTCGAAAAATTCCTCAGCACCACATGCGAATACGCATAATGATGAAAATGTGAATTCATGTAGCGCGGTTCGATTGGGAATAAACGCTGAACAATGAGGCAAAGGAAGGCGACGATTCTGGAAAAAGCATGAATATTCCACACAGCTCTCGAGCCCGCGAGGATGCGATTTATGGAGGAGGCCGATGTGAGGCTTTTTAGAGCAAGGGATAAAGCAAAGGAAACGCAGTCACTTCCGAGAAAAAGGCGCAGTTGAGTTGATTGGCGGAGCCACTTTGATGCGTCGGCTGCATGGTGATGACGACTACCTGTTGTCGCTTTACGAGGCACTGCGCAAGAGGCCATGAATAAGACATAGACATCCACGCACGAGACCTTAGCACCAGATGCAACAGCACAGCCATATATGTACAGTTGTCAGCCATAAAAATCGTCCTGCACTCAGTCTGATTCCACGACAACATGCAACCAACGCTCAAGTAAAAACGGGGCTCCGTACACCTAATATATATCTGAATGGGACCTGTTACTACTCAGAGAGACATGAGTCGAAAGGCCAGCGTACTGCTTTGAGGAGTACGCATCCAGAAGTGCATGCGGCTGCTAAGAGCGGCGTGGAGAGCGACTTCATTCGCAGCACGAAGGGCGCCCGACAGCCATAAGGGGTCGCCACCTCGCCGCTGCCAAGGCGACCATTGTGTCGAGTGTCGTCGCGGCCGCAATGAGAAGGCAGAAATCAACAATTAAGCTAAATTATGCAGAAATAAAAGGAGATTTATGAAAGCAATTGCAGTCAGCGCATGAAGAGCGGCCTGATGAAATATGCAATTGCCTCGGAGTATATGTCATTCAGGATGGCCTGCTTCGGACCATAACAATGGCTGAACATGCACATGGCATTTCCGAAGGTACAGCATACAGTGCCGCCTAATGCTGATTGAATTTCGGACGATGAGACCGAAGGGAAATCAGCCCTCTTCACCTGGCGAACAGAACACTCCACCGGGAAATCTCCGGCCAACTTCTCCAGGATCAGCCGTCGAACGGAGGCGCAGATCCCTCAGGATCCTCGGCAAACAAGATGCCGCGGCCCCGAAAGACGTTAAGAAGCAAGGGCTACGGAGAAATCACGAGTCCATTCATTAGGAGAGTCAACGGGAGCCAAGACAACGACGTCGGCCGCCGGGATGGCCAGCTAGGCACTCCTCTTCAATAATGCATAAGAGCCAACACAGTATTGCGGGCGACAGCAGCAGGCACTGAGCTAACCGCAGTCACTTCAAAAAGGCTTTCACACCGTGTAGATCCCTTGATGATCGCCCAGCGTTGGGTTTCTAAAGGCGGTCGGGCGCCAAATGAGTCCGCGGTGCGGATACATCAGGCGGTGTAGAGGTCTCGCGAGCACATAAACCCACCTCCCCGCGATGATTCATAATTCATCAGAATGCACAGAGAAATTAAATAAGCGGGCAGCAGCACAAGGAGCGAAGGGTCATAGGATAAATGGCACAAGGCGATGTTTATGATCTGAACCGCGATGCAAGGCCACAGCAAGCAATCTGGACCAGAGCACACAGCGGGCACAATGGTCGCAAAGATAATTGGTCGGCGACCTGACACGATGAAGCATCGTATGAGGAAGAAGCAATGGTGAATTATGCAACACATACATCGCTGATGCCTCAACAGAAATGCTCATGCATCAACCGATTGTCAGGCAAACTTCTTCTTTGCCCGCGCGCAAAGAGTGTAGACGACACAGGCATCATTCTGGCAGCGCGCTGTCCTTTTTTGACCGCAGCAATAAAGCAAACGAAACTCGGGATTAAACTCAGTACACCTGCTGTCTAGCTGCGCACGCCGCTCAGGACGCGATTAATCCCGACGACGACGACGAAGACGAAGCAGTGCGGAGGAGGCGACGATAAAAGCAGAAAAAGACACTGGCCGCACGTCAGCACAAACAGCTGTCACGTGATGTATATCCGAGTTATAGGATCGGGGAATAAATCGAAGGAGGACACCTGGTTCCATATGGAATGGATTAAGGTGATCTGTAAGGTGCATGCCTGGATGGGAGGAGGAGGAGGAGGAGGAGGAAGAGTGAGTGGTGTAATGAATTGGGATATTTCATTGAGGTGCAGCGCATTGATTGTATGCATCATTTACACCTGAGAGAAGCAGGGCGCGCGATAAAACAAATAGGATTCTCTCATATTGCGGCAGCGGAGCATTCGCTGCATTATTCATGCGAAAAAGGCCCGTGAGGGGGAGACACGGGTGTGAGCCCAAAAGAAGAAGTAATATGCCCGCCTGTGAATACACTTCATGTATATTCAGCGCAGTACACATGACAGAACGGGCAGGCGACGTCTGTGGGTCGGGGCGTCCGGTACAGTCTCCGAGGGAGGGAGAAGAGGTCCTACCTTCATAGCCAGGAGCTGCTGCTGTGTCAAGACGTCCGTGGTAGGCGACTGCAAAGAGAAACACAAGATGAGCATGTGATGAGCATAAGCAGGGAAGCTTCGAGGACCGGTGACAATGGGCTGAAGGAGGCGCGGGACCGGGCGACGTGAGCGACGCGAAGGACCCTCGGTGTCCGTGAGCAGAACGAGCAAACAAATTGTACGCATAAATCATTGCTATGCACAATAGCAATAAAATGCATTTAATTGCACGAATAAAAAAGCGGCGAGTGCAGAGGAAATTGAAGAAAATCGAATGAGCAAGCAATTTTCTAAGCGCTTCGTTTTCTTGGAAAAGAAATATGTCACAGACTGATTCACATTATACAATTGACAAAAAATGTGTATTTGTACAGCACTGCATAAAACAGCCTTAACGTTAATGGATCCGCATATATCAAATAATTTGATGCCCCAGAAATAAATTAATCGTTCAAATTAAGCCTTTTATAAGTCACTCAACAAATTCATAACCTTTAGTTTGCGGGACAAAATTTAATGTCATCGAACGAGGCTTTCACCTGAGTCACAATGTCGTTAAGCCCAGAAGCCCCCCGTAAGTGCACTTATAAAAACCCGTACAATACGCGAAACACAGCTGAAGGATGTGACTCAAGGCTACAGCAGACAAGACAACTCGTCCCCGAATCGCTGATTCGGATCCATTAAAATCTCAACAACTTTCGATGCATTTACCTATCAATATTGGTAGAAACCGCAAACAGGAAATTGGCGTAGACCAATAAAGCGAATCTCCTCATAAAATGCCAGTGTAATATTGCGAATAAATCAAACACAAGATCTGGTGTCAATTTTGTATTTGAAATCAATCAAATTACCGACAACAATAGTAATTGAGCCATCCTCGATTTTTTCAAACACCAATCCATTTTAGGCATCTGCGTAGCGTACTCGAGTTAGAAACAAAAGGTTAATCTAACCCCGCACAAGAAGAAGGCAGCGATTGCATTTGCTTCAGTTCTAAGCCTTTTAAGCAAATCAGCATCGGAATTGATTCACTGAAGGCAAAACAAAAGATGGCCTAAATGAATGGCATTGCGTGTCTTGTGCTCAGACCAAAGACACTGACCACACAGGAGGAGGAGGAGGAGGAGGAGGAGGAGGAGAGATGTGCTGCCTTGCTTACGTGCAAGGCTGTCACCGCAGTAGAAAGGGCGTTCAATTGAAGAGCACGATCATAATTTTCTCAAAAAGGTCAATTTCGCAGCATATATTGAAATTAATAAAAAACAATGCTGAAATCAGATATACCCTGGAGTAATTATCGCATATGCTGTAAAATGACTGAAAGGTTTGACCGAATACACCTCGAGGACTGCTTGATCACAATTCTGCCTGTTACAAAATCGAGATCAATTACACGCGAAACGAAATTACGCACTTGTCTAATTCGGAATGATTACACGCAACTCGCAGCAGCAAAAACTATGGATGACAAACATAATTGGAATTGAGAAGGAAACAAAAAAGTGCACGACACAGAAGGGAATGTGTGATTCAAGGGGAGGGGCCGTGGGGGGTCTAGGAATAAGTTCATAGTGCAGCAGAAGCGGCCTAGAACCACGGAACTCGCTCTGTTCAAACATAATCGCTAGCAAAGTGAGCGTCTATTGAGACCTGTGCGCCCCGAGACATAATTATTCTGGAGGAAATTGAAATAACTGCAGAATCGTAATTCTACGATTATCATAACATAGACAGCGATTTCTACGGGATGCCTTTCAAGTTTCAACCCATGGGCGCAACGGTCAGCCGCGATACAACTTACACATCACAACATGATTGCATAATGTATTACCCCGGTATGAATACATATCCACCAAATTAATTTACAATTTTACATATGCAATGACATCAGCAGGCCCAAAGCAGACACTATTCTGAATTCTGCATGCATTTATAGCAACGGAAACGATTTGAACGTTATTGCTGAGCAGCAGAACCCATTAATTTGAACGTTCTGCGCAGAAATTAAAAAATGCATTCGAGCAGTGTTGAAACCACACGTGGCCTTACGGTACGCATGGAATGAATCGATCATCAAGACTTAATCGCCTCAAATCAAAACGGAAGAACACAAACTGACAAATGGTGACAGCTCTTTGTTTCACCGTTGATTGAGCAGATCGCAGAAATCATCGAAATTAATGGTTTTCAATTTCATAGAATCAATAAAAAATTAAAAGAGTCCTCTAGTTCCGACAGCATCTTGTATTGGTTAAAATGAAGTCATCATCGACGTCAAACTCAGGTCACGTTTAATGTCCACATTTATAATACATTCTGTTCTGAAATAAACACTCATTCATTCAAACTATGCGAAATTATTATACATTATAAGATCAAAACTCCTGAAGGGAGGTCAAACTGCGATGAAGTAGAGTGGAGGGATAGGTGGAGGAGACCTTGGGCAAAATACTCATAAGCCTCAAGGCGATGTATTACTGCGCTGGTAATAAGATTCAATTGATGACAAGCGAACGAGGGCATCGCAGCAACATCGGCATATGGAGCGTCGTAGCCACAGTAACAACAAACATTAAGAGTTGCATGAAGATGCAACCAGTGATGACGCAATCGCTGCTTAATGCATAATGCCTCCTCCTCGTCATCATAGGGGATCAATGCCACGGGGGAGGGGGAGGAGACGATCGCCTCAGGTGAACAGGCACGCAGCCACCACAAAGCGAAACTCAATTTCTCCGCTGTGAAGATTCTATTTAGATCTGGCGGCAAATATCTTATGCATTGACAATGGGCCTCACTATTGAAAATAATATTCCCAAGGGACGGCCATTCCTCTATCGGCGGGAGAGGGAGAAGGGAAGGGTTGGGAATAAAAACAGGGTTCTGTCTGCGGGGGAAAGCCAACTGAATCACTGGATGACGTAATTCGATGGTTTAACGAAACACTCTAGTGAACAATACTTGCTACAGTAGCAGTGCTTTGACTGTCTGCTGTGCCACAGGTGCCGTCAGCGGCATTAGCAAAACAAGCCAGGTCGTTCTCACTCCATCCCGGGCCACGGCGGCTAAATGGGTCTGTCCTGCTCGGAATTCAAATTCCCATTCGCCAAGGCCATAAATTAAAGGAAGGTGGCCCGAGAGGACGAGAATCACATAAGCAGGGAATGGGAACAGTGCCCTCCGCGACGACACAATCGGTCGCAGGCCGCTCAGAGCCACCGGCTCAGTCGCCCCAGGGCCGCTCTAATGAAACAAGTGCCGCGCAAGCCGCACCGTATTAACTGCAACGGGACGGGCGGAGGCCGCGTTAGGGCGGCCTAAGGCTGCCTAGGGTGCCGCGAGGCCCCGTCAGATGCAGAAACAAAGATCCAAGCGCACGAGATTGATCTCGAAATGCGTAAGAGAAGCGACGAAGTTTACGAGTGAGAGAAGGCGGGGTGGCGGCCAGCGAGGGGCTTTATTGGAGGCCTTGTCATTGGCGATGAGCCGGGGTCTTTCGCAGTGCCATCGCCTTATCTTCGGACCCCATCAAAGATCGGCCATCGATGGCAGTGCATCAGGCGACCGCTTTGATCAGGCGACCGGGGGTCCGGCCTAATGAATCGCCGCACTAATAGAACGCAATTAGACACCTCGTCCGCGGTGCATCGCACCGCAAGCCTCGTTAGGCCAAGTGCGGCACGTCCGCTTAATGCATCTATAATTCGTGGCGCAAACGAAACGCTCAAGCATTGATGACGTCACGGTGGCACCACTGTCACAGTTAATATTAACGCCATTTACACGAATGTGCTCAACATTACGCATATCTATAGCGGCCTCACTCCTTTCATATACAAAATAAATATTAATGGAAAATTCATTTTGTGTTGTTACAAACAGACACGCGCAAACGTGACGCAACGAAGCATCAGGCAAGTTGTGTTGCAACTTCCACATACGCCACGCATTCGATTTGCGTAACCCAAGCGCATGAATACTGGATGTTGGTCGGTCGATGCGCAGACAATTCATCGAATGAATATTTCAAGAGGCAGGCTTTTGTCATCAGTGCGATTGCCAGCGATTCGCGCGACGACATATCGGAAGCAGCAGAGCGTCATCCATATTTCAGAAAAAGCGCGCGAGAGCGTTTCATGTCGACGTTCACTTTGCACTGATGACATCGACAGCTGATTCCGCCGCGGCGTGTAAGCATCGCATTGCATGACGACCGCAAAAGCAGCGGCGGTAGTGGCGACGAGTCTTTTCTAAAAGCAAAGAGATAGCCATGATAGCCATTGTGCGCCGCAAAAGACCTCGGATCACAGCAGTGTATATGATTTAACAGCCCGACATCGCCTATTTCGCCTTCGCAGACACCGCGGCAAAGAGTCGTAAAATGGGCGCGGGAGAATCGCGAGATGGCGAGCATTGTCCGGGCCAGCAAATGGGCTGCAGAGGCTGAGGCCCATCTTTTGTGGCATCTTGCAGAAATTGCTGCTGAATACTGCATGCTGCCTCGTCCGTTCGTTTTGGCCCGATGGCCATCTCGCTGCATGCTATGAATCCGCAATGAAAACCTTCCCTCTCCACAAAAACAAACGCATTAATGCACATTCACGCCGAGGCAGACGAACGTGGATCAGCCTCCGTCATTCGACGCATCAATCAGAGCGAATGACAAGGCTTCAACTGCAATTAAAGCAACAAAGCAGAGGACCCTGCTGCTCTATACGATGACTGCGACCCAATTGAGATTAAACTCATTAGCCAATGCCCACCCCATGAAAGGACCTGCCCTGATTACACTGTGACAGTAGGTATAATGAGCATGCAGCCGCAGATGTCAGCCGCAACGGCAGCTGCAACATGATGAAGCGACGACCAGCAGATTTTTGTGAGTGTGATTGTTTTGCAGCGACAATATTTCACTTGCCCCTCTTCGTTCTTCTTCCGAATGAATCCGTCGGCTGCTGCTCGCTGGCCTTGACTGTAACATGCAAATGCCGAATGCGAATATTGGCCGCGCAACGCAGAGGAGAATAAAAGACAACAGAAGCCCGAAGCCGTACATGTCCTGCGCAAACGGAAACTGGAGGGGGAGGGGGTTGGGGCAACGGGCTTCTCGACCGCCGCATTTGTCATCAGGGGCGGATGGAGCGAGTTGTACACCGGTCCTCGGAATATGCTTCATGGGGTGCAAGCATTGTGTCTGGCACAATGCGAGCAGCCATGCGTCACTTGGTTTATACTTACGTAAGCGAGGAGGTCGGCGGCTGTCATTTCGACGGGAGGAGACACGGCACCCACGTACGGCTGAAGCAGCGACTGCTGCAGCTGCTGCTGCTGTTGCTGCTGCAGTGCATCAGCGACGCTCACCCAGTACAGGCTCATGGTTGCTCAGAACTGAAAGAGGAGACGACACAGTTATAGAAGGCTGATTCAGCGTGCATGCGGCAGGGAGGCCGGTGCTGGCAATGCGGGGACGCGAGGGCGGCCGAGCGTCTCATTTAAGCCAATACGACGCGAGGGGAAATGATTGTACGCAGCTGATGGTAGTACGGCTGCCGCTCCTCCGAATGAAATCGAACGAAACAAAGACCATGCGGACGCACGGTTGGGCATTAGCCGCTGCTCTGGCGACGGGGGTTGCAGAGATAATGGGCCGCTGAGCAGGGCGGAATGGAGCCCAGGGGAGCGAAGGCCGCATGCAACAAGGTCCTCATCCCCCTCTAGGGGAGCTGACTGACGCGCATAAAAAAGGCGGAAGCCGACTGGCCAGTAAATTAATAACAGGCTCATTTATCTATGCAAGTAGCGCAGTTTATGGGCCGCGGTATGGAGACGCTGGAGGCTTGTTATAATACGCGAATGACATGATGTGATGGACGATGGCATCAGGGTGCTTATAGCATCGGCGGCGCTAATGTACAAGAGTCAGAAGGTGCGTGGGACCTCTTCACTCGGCAACTATAGTGTTGCAGAAGAAAAGTAGTGGGGAGAGCAGCGGAGGAGGCAGTCGAAATGAGCAGGGCCCTCGCTATAAAGCACAGTTTACGCGCAGAAAATCACGGCGCAAGTCAGCGGCAATGGCCTGTAATAGAGTCGGGTGCAGTTTCTCCTTCTGGGGGCAGTCAGAGTGGCAAAGCAATTCGATGAGCTTACTCCAGGCGTACATGCGGCAGACTGGCCAGGGAAAGAGCTGCCTGAACAAGAGATTATCGTCAGGATCCATGACAAGTGCCAGTGCTATGTCGGATCTAACACAAAGCACATTGCCATATCCATTATGGATGAATTCAATTAGCTCTGCCTTTGCGAGGCCCAAGAGCGGGGGCCGGTCTGACTCCGGGCAGCTGCTGCCGGGCGACCAGCATCCATCACGACAGGTGACTACAGGGACCGACATCTTCCGATAGCGGCGTTATCTGTGCGCGAGATTAACGGCCAGGGCCACGGGCCAGGGCAGCGTCGCCTCCGATAAGTGGCGCTGCGATCGCACGACGTCGATGCCAGCGATGATCCTCAATGCATCGATGGTGATCAGCATAAGCACATATTGACAAGAACCAGGCTCCTCTATCGCAGCAGCGCGAAGCCGCATGCATAACAAGTGCGTAAAAAGCAGAAGGAAATGCCAGAGCAAATAAAGGCAATTGGACCCGACGCCTCCTCCACTCTCCCCTAGCTGCTCATTGCCGTATGCCACCATAGCTGGCATGCCATCGGGAAAACTGCAATTGGGCTCACAGCTCTTGGGAAGCATAACGTCCAAGTTGAGAATTGGCCAGAATCCAGAGAACACGGCTGTAAGCCCAGCTGAAGTGGATACTAGACAGCCATACATGACAATTGGGTTGGGTTGCACTCTGAGAGACAAAAGGTTACGCAGGTCTTATTCATTGAATCGTGAAGATGCTATGTTAACAGCACACCAACTTCGTATACCATCAATGCGTGTGCTGTATTGATATGCAATGGCAACGTACAGGCAGAATTTCATAGGACACCATGGTAGGCAGCAAAACAGCACAGATGACGTATGTATAGCAGCTAATTGCATGACATGGTAAGTGGTATAATTGCCTTGGATATTCTTGAGTAGATGTTTTTTTAGTAAACACGGCAAGTGTAAAATCCGACGATAACTTTCATTAATACACACAAAGGCAAAGATAGTAAAGCAACGCAGACGAGAGGGAAACATTATGGAAACTAAGTCAATGAGAATTGGCAGAAAACAGACTTTCCACCATAATGCATACATCTACAAGAGGCCACAATCTGCTCGTGGGAGGAGAGGGCATCAAATGCAAGATCACCATCAAGGCATCAATATTCATCAAATCCCATGACGGACTCTTTGCCAGGAACCGACATCGACGAGAAACAAGAGGTCTTCGTGTGACGTGAAGACTGCGAAGAGCAACGGGCCGAGACGACGAGGCCGCCTCAGAAATAGACGAAATGAGACGCAAATGCCAGCTAATGAAGCGCATGATTCATCAAGAGTCGACATGGAACTGGTTGATTGACACCAATGGACAAGCAAACAAGCAGCACATCAAGCGGAAAGCGTCGTGAATTATACATTGCGAGGCCTTGTATAGTTACGACACAGTGCACAGGGCGAGCGAGCAGAAACGCTGAAAGCAACAGTCAAACTAATGAAAAGCCTCCTCACACGGACAGCGAGTGGAGGGCCACTCCGGAAGGGACACCGGATCAGGAGATTATGAGCGCCCGGACTGATTGGGCGAGGTGCTAATCCAAAGGGGTTTCGCTGCTTCCGTTCGGATAATGTTAATCCAGCGAATTAATCCTCCGCAATTGGATCTTTCGCTGAGGAGGGCAGTCAACTCTGTTGCAGCGTAACAGCTGAATGGGGGGGGGAGTAAGACGCTCCTTTTTCGACTGAAGCCAATATTGATGCAAATTCAAACGGCGACAGACCTGTCGGGATCTGTCCATGCTTTTATCAATTGCCGGTGATGCGAGCCGACGCTTCTTTCTCTTGCTTATTATTCCGATTTATGGGTCATTGTTTGTTCGATTTTCATTACGGAGGTCTCATTCAGAGCTAACAGATTCCGATGCGTCGTCGCTCGTAATTGAAGAGTGGGCGATGAATGGGCGAACCGCCTCCGCATTCGCAGTTATAATATGTAACAGCCACTGATGCATGTACGGCGAGGAGCTCTTGGGACCAAAAGACTATAATTATAAGAGTCTGTATACAGACAGCGCCCAAGACAAATGAAGTCGCATTCGAGTGGCCGAAGGGCATTCATTACACGAGAGAACGAGTCTCCTTCAGTGCCACACGTAACCAATACAGTTATTCACAATTGTGTTGCATGGGTGCCAAGAGCGAAAAACCATGAAGACGCAGCAAAGCATGAAGAAATGATTTTTCAACAAAACCCAGTCACTGGAACAGGGCTCTTATTTGTTATATAGTACGCAGAACGAGAAAAACCCCTGCGACAGCAGACTGGCCCGTCTTTCTAGGAAGAATAGCTATTCTTAGCAAAGGGACGATAGGAAGGGTTTTAGTCTGATGTACACACGCCCCGGCGCACGATAAGACAGTCGCAAAAATGCCGCCAATGGTACACTGCCGCGATTAGCCGCCTAATTAAGCCGCGCGTTGCTCGTACGCGAGATGCACAGGTGCGACGAGCCTCTTCAGCGCTCTTCAGCACCCTCTCTCGAAAGAGCGCTGAAGAGGAGAAGGAAGGAAGCCAGCGATAGAGGTACTGACCGGTACTACTGCTCACAGACAATGCTCCAACAGCGACAAACGGAAAGCGTGCGAGTTTAATCCTAGGGGGAGGGGGGGGCTTCAGTTTGAGCAACAGCAGCAACAGCAGCACATGCAATGGGCCGCATGCATTGATGGATTACCTCATTAGAGAGAGCGGTGCGGTATTTATTATGCATGTTCTTGTCATAGTGAACATACGCCAACAGAAAACATTACATCACCATTCACTCACCGTTGTGAATATCCTCAATGGGTTTAACTCCTCGCAGCATTGAACAGAAGCAACACTGTCATCGCACACGGCGTAGGAGGTACAGGCAGAGAGGCGCTCTTAAAACCTGCTGCTTCATAAGTGTATATGCTAATGTTATCGGCGTATTCATATTTGGGCCGGCGGGATGACAGGTCGCATGCACGATGCTGCCCGGGAACGGAGCAGGGCTCGTGTTTGGCGCTATCAGAGCGCAAAGTGCAATTAGTTATCAGTGTACACCGATAGAACACATCAAACATAGCGACGATTCACTCAGCGGGATTTCGTGAGGGGAGGCCAGGGATCGATGAGGGACGCTGACATCGAACAAATCGATCACGCGCTGCATCAACATTCGACGATTTGTATATGCGGTGAATACGTAATTCATGATAATTTCTGATGAAGAACAGCGGTATATATAATATTATAACTCGAATCCAGCTGCGACAGCAGAATGGATGACTATAAAATGAGTAGATAAAAAATAACATGAGCGAAGCAAAACGACGCAACGATGAGTCAGAGAGCAGCGGCGTCATTGCAAGGTGAAAAAGAGAGGGTTTTTTGTTTAGCACAGAAGTATATATCAGTAAACACATTAAGGCAGCAAGAGGGGGGGGGGGGGTCGCGAGGGGGTCGCCATCGATGGCCTATCTGAATAGCGCCACAACAACACAGATCAATTCAAAGGAGAAGATGTCGTTGATGGTATCGGGCTACGAGACAGAGCGACTATTTGCGACTATGAAACGCGGACATCGCGACGACGATGACGGGGCAGGAGTAGATTCTGCTGAGGAATGCGGCGGGGAGTCGCCACATCGCCGCAATTGCACCGCACTCGAGAATCGGAGATAAAATGCAAATTGAAGGCGAATTGGCTTCGATGGGTCTCATGGCGTCTAGCTCAACAGCAAAGACAACAATCCGATTAGCGCACTCGAAGCATCGATCATCGATCATTGAACAGGTGAAACGCGAGACGTCATCATTATAGCCCACGTGCGCCCAGTGTACAGAACGACAGCTGCCGCAGCTGCTGGCTTGCAGCCGTGATGCCGATGCTGACGATAAGCGAACGCGGTGCCGATGAATGCTATCGGGCGACGCCAGCCGCAAGCAAACGCGGCCCAAGAGCATTGTGCGGTTCTCATGGCTCCATGACTGGCGTAGACCGGCAGGGGATTAGCCTCACACCTGCGCATCGTCGAACGCAGATCGCATGCCAACTGAGTGTTTGGGGTGCAATGTAATTACATTAGCAAGGCCTTACATGAAAAATTCACATCGTAGTTATGGCGGGATGCTGTCGAACCTAATGGCAGCAGTGGCAGCAGAAGCGGAGGCAGCCACAGACTTGCTATTAAGCTCACGGCAACAAAAGGACGCTCTTCTGTGGCAATTATGTCGATGGACGCGTACACAAGAATTCACTAAGACTAATTGGAAAAATGACACGCCGAGGTGCCCTTCCTACTCGGACATCACTCGCAGCGTCGTCACCGCGCATCATTTCGGAGAGGCGGACGGTCCCAAAGGCACACACCGCAAATGAAGATGAGCGAGCGGCCAACAGGCAACAGACTGACACAGTCATATTTCTCATATCTCTAACGGATCCCCCCGCCCGTCAACTGGGCCAGAGACAGAGCGATCCGTCAGCGGCGGCAGGCCCACCGAGAGACAATGCAAAACCAACAAAGCCATGACGAATGGTACAGCACAAACCACGCAGTACTACATACACCTGATCACGAGAGCATAGACATGCGACGCACGTGCATTGGCCTCGCAAGGAATCCGATCATCGTCGCCACTCGACACTCAAAGCCAACGACATTGCGTCATCTGCAAATGAAGCGGTAATTGTGCCAACACGAGACGCACGCACGCACGCACGCACGCAGTAGCGAAGGACACTCGGAGACACAGGGCGTAAATCCCGCGCACTAAAGGCTGAAGCGGAGAGAGAGTTTATGCTGGGATGAATACATATGCACACAGCTAAAGCATTACCCAAGCAGGACGCCTTTGTGCAGCTAATTGCGCCCAAATGCAGGCGCATACAACTGGTACTCTTGGCAGCCGCCGCCGCACACAGAGCATGCATATAGATGGGCCCAGAAAGAAGTCGGCGTCAGAGAAAGCTTTTGTTTGGGGCATAAGGGGGCTTAGGCCGAGTGACGGATGCTGATCCGCGCACTGCGGGCCCCCAGGTGAACGGACATCCATCACGCCTCCCCCCCCCCCCCCGCCGTTCCCGACCGCCCTCAGAACGCGCGCCTCATTTCGAGTCAATAGAGCGGAACAATAAAAACGCAACAAATGCGATGAACCTCGTTTCATGACCGTTTTGCGGCCCCACAAAGACATCAGTCCGTGACAGCCGAATCCGCATAAAGGCCAATGCCATCGGCGGCCGACCGATCCGCTCCGATGCGGGCGCCGTCTCTGTGGGCGCCTCAGGTCGCCTCCTGGGTCATCCCGCTCATGCAGCGCCAAGGGCACGCCGCCGGATCGCGAGAGGGCCGATACGTGGAGAAGGCGTCCACGCATGCTCGGCTTTTATTCGCAATTAGAGCGAGAAATGACCGAGGCTGAGAGGAGGTTGCAAGTGATGCCGGGATAAAGAATCGCACAGGGCACATCGCACAAGGTGCCCATGCAGAAAACTCATTTGGAGCCAGTTCCTATTCACCGACGAAGCCAGTAATGCCATTCCGCTCGACGACCTGCTGCCTGCATAAAAAGGCTCAGTGGCACAAAGCGAGCGAGGAAACCAGTTGGCGACACTTGATGGCACGAGGGTTAAGCCTCCAATAAAAGGTGAGCAGAAGCTTCGAGAGCCGCGCAAACACTCCTCATACAGCGACAGTCATCGCGCGCGTATTGACGCAGCCATTTGGCTCCATCCGCCTTCATGACTCGACGCAATGCACTTATAGAGATCTGAAATGCGAATGCTCAAATGCTGAATGCGACTGATCTGGAGGCCGCATGCGAGCCGCGGATTCATAGCCCACAACAATGAAACTCACGGAAGAGATGCCGCGTATATAAAAATACTATAAATGCAAATGCAGCTGACTAATTGCAGAGGAGACCGAGACGGTCCCCGACTTATCACTCCGTACAAATGAGTGTCGCGGAGGCGCAGGACGAGGAGGCGACTCCCAAGCGTCCAGTTGATGGGTCGCTGCGTCCGCATCAAAGAGACGCTCGCCACTTTGATCGGCGTCGCCTCAGAGGGGCTCCTCCTGAGTCTACATAATAAGAGTGTTTAGATTACGAGGGGACTGATCGCAACGGTCACACTGGTCAAGCGAGAGCAGTTGCATTGAAAAGCAATCAAGAGCTCAGAGAGGCACGGTCCCACATCAATCGTGCTCGCCACACGCCATCCTCCTAACAGCGGCAGCGGCAGGTGAGCTGAGGCGGAGGAGGCTATGAGCGATCGCTGGCATTCGCCTGAAATGGAATTATCATGCTCCTCCATAAAGCACACACATTACGATCAATTAGCAGCGACAATTCACGGACGCATCAATAAGTGAAGAGGCGCCGATGGAAGTTCGCAGTTTGCGCTTTCTCGGGAGACGTATACGCCGCTGGACGGAGGTGAGCTGAAAACACGGACGGACAAACAATGCGCCAAGCGGAGAAGGAGGAGGCGATGGAACCCGAGGGACGCCACCCAAATTGTATTACACGCCCGGCGAGATGCCCGGCCCAAATTAAGCAGATGGCCCAATGACCGAATTAGCGAGGTCCCATGACGGCACTTGGCAGCGGGGCGGCCACTTGTTGCCTGCCCCCCCACACACGGCAGCACACGAACTGCGCCCGCTTTAGCTGCATCCCGGGTCAGGGTATAGAGCACCCTTGAGCAACGGGTCGTTCGAAATGGAGGATTCCGAAAGTCGTATGCAGGGCAGGCACAATCGCAATAAGAACGCCAATAAAGCACGCTCACAACGACGACGACCAAGGCAGCAGCGGCGGCGGCGGCGTCCCTAACCGACAGAAGCTAGCTGCATTCAGAGGAAACCCCCGATTAATACTAAGAGCCACAGGCGCAGCACGAAGTCCGCGGCGGCAACTGCTACAGCATGCAATGATGCATGGAGGGAGGCGAACAAAGCCTGATGAAGATTTAGACCGAGATCTCGCTGGCGCATGGGGCCGCTGCTACTGCTGCAGCCACGTCGATCAGCGCGCGACCAGAATGCATTACGCGGGGAAAGGAGGTCGTAAAACGCACGAGATGCGGAGGAATTTCATCCCTCAAACAGATGCGGAGAGACAGCGGGCGATGAGGAGGGCGCGACACACACCGACGACGACAAAGACTAAGGCTGCAGCCGTTCAGATCATGAACAATCAGGCTGCGGGCGGCTAATTCAATTGGAGCTGAATCTGGTGAGGGGGGGTACTGTGGCGTCCGTCGAGGAGAGCGGCGAAATGAAGGCATTAGGGTCTGAATGACAGGGCCCTGGCCATCACTTGACCTGGGCTCGACTGCAGAGCATCAGGGAGCATGGCAGTGCAAATGAAGACTGTCGCTCAGCGTCTGACGCCAGAAGCAGAAACACAGCGATAGAAACCCAAGCCCCAGTGACAGGCACGGAAAGGAGACGGCACGCGAGATGCAGCAACCATCATGAACAAGCCTCGTGTTGATCGAGAATGCGAAACAACTCGGCAAACGAGACGACGACATTAGGTCAGTTTCTTTGGCGACATAAGCGGACAATGAACGCACACGCGAATGAACGCTAATAATGTGATTTCGTTCACACGTCGATAGCGCTGCTCTAAATAGGATGAGACACAATACGCCATTGTTCCAACGACACAATATGACGGCAAAAAGACGAGGCCGTATGAGATGCCGCTGATTGGAGAGCTGCACGAGCTAACCGAGGACATGACGACCACAACATGCAGCACCGACGACCAGGTTAATATCATCATGAAATGTATATATACTGTAGTTGATTGAGAATATTGAGATATATATATATATATATAAGATAGAAAATAAGGTAGAAATTTACCCGTTAACCATCATTACCATCATTTTGCCAGAATAACCATGAGAAGTGGTAGTAGACGGATAAAAGAGAAAATCTTGTACCTTTTTATACCGAAGCTTCGATGTCCCATGGGGCGGCGCGAGCAGGCAGAGCGGGTAACAGTGGCAGTTGTAGGATAATTGCGAGGACGGGAGCTGAACTCGACCCGAGGTTATCGGGCGACGCGACCACCTAGCCGTCTAAGCGATTGCAGTCGCCAACCCAGCGAACATGAATCAAAATCAACTTGATGCAAATTGGCCTGTTGGACTCTGCTCTGCCTGCTCGACCACCCTTCCCTCGGGAGGGCAACGCGATGCTTACCGGGGCAGACGAAGCTTAGGACTAGGAGAAAGCAAAGAGGAGCAACCTTCTCCCTCGTCGTCCGGGTGAGCCAGCCTGCTGCAGGGTTTGTACGCCGGGGTCCTCCTCCTCCCTCTTCTCGCTACAACACTCTAAACACAAAACAATAGACACAGCAGCCAGCTCTCCTGCATGGGCCACTGCAATTAAAGTAAGAAACGACACCTGCCGATGGCAAACAGGTGATTACGGGTGCCAGCAATGGTAGCTATAGGAAGAAGAAGTCATGGTGAAGATGAAACGTAAAAAAAGAGTAAGAAAACGGGGTGGTTACCAAAAGAACAACCTCCTCTGATCAGTGACGGGTTTATTAAAAGAAGGGTACCTACCAAAGTGACACACTTATATACATATACAGTAAGAAGAGAATAATAAGAAAAGTTCCTGTCTTACCCTATCACTGAGATCATTTCATTCAGATGTAGGAATAGCCAAAGTAATAAAGACCTCACCACGTGTTCTGCTTCTACATAACCCTATCCCCCAACCACACACATCCGTCTTCATTCAATCAATACTCAACCTATCGAGACAACTCACCCGTCCAAAGCATGTCCGCTTGTTCATTGTGCCAAGGGCCAAGGCGGCCGAGGAATGCTCAGAGAACTCCACGAAGGCATACGGCTCATTGCCAGTCTGCAACGAAGACATGCAAAGTCAGTGTACGAGAAGCAATTGCATGCATAATTAAATTAATTATAATTAACATCGCTGCGGAGCAAGCATGACACTCGGTTTGCAACTTTGCATTGCGAGGATGTTGTCAGTCAGACAGAGCCGAGAGGCTGCTCTTGACATTTCATCAGACGACATCCCTCACATGCAGAAGAAGCTCAATACACGCAGGAATAGTGCATACAAGGAGACACACAGCCACGTAGAGCAAGCAGTAATAGGAAACACTATTCAGAGTGCACTAACGAGTTTGTTTTGCATAATTGTCCCGATTTGTATGCGCATTTTTGCGTAAGCATGCTGTCATCGTTGCCAATGGTGTTTTCCGCTATTATGTAACCCAAGCATAAAAGCCGGTAACCACTATGCTACAGAACCGACGAGAGAGCCTTGCCCCTTACAGAGGTCTAAATATACGTTTACTAACAGGACTCGCGATGGGTACTTTTACCCTGCATTCAACTCATGCACACACGGCTCTGCAAGGCTCTGAATGTTTCGGAATTTCGTTGGGCTGAATTTGACCCACACTCAAAATACACGTCATGAATTCCACAATCTTCCAAGTGTGTGCACAGAGTACGATAAGTGAAAGGCTGATAAGGCGTAATTCCACCAACAATCTGATAAGAACCAATCAGCGTCATTATGATATGATGTCATCATAGCCAGGGTTAATAACGCTGCGACTAATGGGGAGAGAACGACAGACGAAAAATCACAACGCACTCGATGCGTTATGACGAATCGCGACAACCCAGACGCCAAGTTCACTGCAAGCTAAGCGCTCAACGTTTTCGACATTTACAACTTGGAAAAGGTCGCGAAGGATTGGAAGGAGAGAACTGCCAGAGATACAAGCATCCGTTGAAGGAGAAGAAGTGTCGCTGTTTAAGCCTCATCCAATCCACCGTACAATGGCCATTGGGTGATCTCGTAGCTCCTCGTGAGGCATAAATCTCGCGTGAATGGGATGCCCGTTATCGAGCCCGAGGAGGTCTTTCTTCCCTTTACAATTACCCTGCAGATAGATCCAGACGAGTGCTCCACACAAAAACACCCTCGCCGACCATCGCCGAAATGAGCAGCGAATTGGCAAGCGACAAAAGAAAAACCTCTGAAGTCACTTAATATTCTATGGTGTATTGAATAACAATGATGACCACATGCAAACAAACACAGGGATTGATGTGGCTTATATTCAGGGGTGAGAAATCACACCCAGATGATGTGCTCTTGATGAAACCCAACAACACTCATGAAAACCCCAAAAAATTAATAATAAAAGGTGACAATTAAAAAATTCAATCGAAACTGAAGAGAAAAATTGCCTAAACATCGTGACGATGGCTTGTAATTCCACTCAACACAAGCAACTTAGACTTCATAAATTCAAATGAAACCTTCTTTTTTTTTTTTTAATCAAAATTCCATCATTTTTTTTCCCCCCTAAGATGCATCATTTTGTATCCGTCATCCAAGAATGAGAACATGAACACATCACAACAGCGACATAAGATGCTCTCAGGCATCACTCATTTAGTTTCTACCTTCCTAATGAGAGTCGAGTGAAAACTGTGTCAAGTGTTTCATTGAATTAGTCACCGAATCAATAAATTTCTAGAATCCTTATGGCACAAATGCATGAATAAATTTAATGAAGTCTTCCACCCATATTCAGAGAACCTTGGTACATGAATACCGATGGAAATAGCAATCACAGCATTAATTATGATTTAAATGAAGTTTGGATTAAATAATTTTCAATTGAAAAGATAATAAATTATATTATAATAATGCACTAATTTCTGATTCTGACGACTACAAGTATTCTTTATCAATTAATGATGCCTATTTACAGAGAAGGGTTTTGTGAGCTGTTTGCTTCGAACAGAAGAAGAAATCAATGTTATTCAGGAGAACAACAGGAACACACATCACACTAGTGCCCGAGCGAAGTGCGTTATGATCGTGAATCAGCACAAGGAGCAACATGTCATAACGGGCAGATGCTTGCTCTCGAAGTAACAACAGTTGTGTTTGAACAATGTTTCCCAATGCTGCCTCAACATGCAACAATGAGATCAAATGAGATCTCTTTTTCTCAGATGAGAAAATCCGAAACAAGTCAATTGATTTATTCCAGAACTGCGGCCAAAGACACACAGATATACTTTATAGAACAACCAAAGCATTAGCAGCCGTCTACCCACCACCCCCCGCACCCACAACCCTCTCGCATGCGTTTGATCAACTTTGATGCAAACACATCAATGAAAACTATGGAAGGCAGCCTCTTTAGAAGACAGTGTGGTGGATCGAGGTCAGGGGATTGAGGGGCTGAGCATCATTTCATCTAAAATAATGAATCAGTTTGTATCCAAGCAAGAGATGCTCGGATACGGTTCCGACTCATTCACCCAAAAGTGGCCAATGCTTAGAGCGTTATGATTCTTGCCTCAGCAGGAACCTAAAACAAATCAACTATTAATTTCACCTTGAAGAAAGCTTTCATAACTTCATTAACGTGACAACTACTCTTATACAAATATAATGAGGCAAGAAAACCAAGAAATACTGATTTTCTTAAACGTTTTTATCATTTCTCAAGATTTCAATCTGCAACCTACAGACCCCATATACGATGTATTCAGAGTGGGAAAATTCATTATATTCCTCAATCATTGATATTAATTTAAAATAAAAATTCTCCTTCATAAATCACATTATTATTTGGTGTCGTACGTACGTGATACTCAAACCAATCGGATGATACGGGCGCAAGAACAGAAGGCCGGGGACCGGGGTTTCCCCCTACTCTTTTCAATAAATCCCAAGGGTTCTTTATCCTGTATACCACCATAGAGAGTAGCGCATGAAATATGGCTGTCCAATACAGTATTTGGGTTCCAATGGGGTCACTATGGGGTGTAGTTCATCCACAAAAATCACAACTGCAAAATACAGATGATGATTTCCAAATTTTGTTTAAGGAAAACAAAATGAAATAAAGTATATTGCAACATTTGCCTGTGAGATATGATGATTTATTCTCTTTATAATTTTTATTTATTTATTTATTTATTTATTTATTTATTTATTTATTTATTTATTTATTTATTTATTTATTTATTTATTTATTTATTTATTCATTAGTTTATTTATTTGTTTGTTTATTTATTTATTTATTTATTTGTTTATTCATTTATTTATTTATTTATTTATTTTATTTTTTTTTATTTTTTTTTATTTATTTATTTA
>KB310915.1:115532-129145 GCA_000328365.1 Capitella teleta
AGTAAAAGTCAAAAAATTTTGGTAATCGGATAAAGAAGTCCATTTGGCATTACAACAGATGGGTCCCAGAGCATCAAGTCATATTATTAAGGGAGTCTGATAATAAAACTCAGATTAATGAGGGCTTACTGTATAAGTCAGGAGTTGGCATTGGGGCTATGGGTCAGCCAGCGGCCCTTCTTTCAATGAAATCCAGCCCGAAAAGAGTGCAAAGACTCACAATTTAGTTTTCTACGATGACTGTATCAGAAAATGCCCTGATCGGAAGTGTAATATCACTTGCCTTCAACATGAAGCCATTTAATAGCTAAATTCACCTTGAGAGTTCTTTCATTTTTTTCTTTTTTTTTTTTTTCTTTTTAATTAATGACAAATTCAGGCGCGAGTTCCGGCACCTTAGACGATATTTCCCAGAACCGAAACTCCGGAAAAAGGCCCGGATTCCGGGGAGCCAGATCCGGAACCTGGATTCCCGTGCATTCCTAATTCTTGATTCAAAAGGAGCTAAAACCAAAATTTATTGAGTATAATGATAACGTTTTTGTTTTGTTTTTGTTTTTTGTTTTTTTTTTTGGGGGGGGGGGGGCGCTCAAAATAGTAAACTGAGTGTCCCTGCTGGGAAGCTGCCGCGATAAGTATTCCCAGAAGAAGCGTTGAATAGGTATTATACTGTTATCTGGTCTGGCCCCTTGCCATGTGGCTTTACCCTGATCCTGCCTTTCGCCCAATATGAGATGCCAACCCGTGGTATAAGTAATCAATGATGACACTGGTTGTAAGGCTAGGGTTTGACTGAAATGACATGACTCATGTGATCTACATGCACATAACAAGATCTGAGTTCACCGTGTAATGAAGTGTGAACTCACCATGCCAACTTCATGGATGATCTTGCATCCCTTGCACGGCCCAATGGAGCCAAACAGGGCCATCAGCAGGTCTTCTGTGACAGTTGGATCCAGGTTGCCCACATACCTGAAGAGAAAGAGACATCATGATAAAGCATAATAATCATACGGAAAATACCAGTGCTTTATGTAAGCTAACTCAGCTTATGTAATAATAGTGGATACCAGGTAGGCCCACATTCCAACTACATCAAATCATCCATTGCTGACTTCCTGTTTCATTTCACATCATCATGTATTCCATATTATGATACTTCTACTTTGAAGTAAGTAACTCGCCATTACGTTAATACACTTGTATTCCTAATTCATTTATACTCCAGGTGTAAACTGTCATCATTGTTCGAGACAAATAAATGGTATTATACTCATTTATGATGACAGTCACTTCTGAAGTGGAAAATCAGCAACCATGCCTGCAGTGAGCTGTCCAATACCGAGCTGCAAATATGTCACGGACAACCTTGATGCCGTTATTGTGGCTGCACTCATCACAAATCACGGCACCACCCACCCGCAAGACACAACATCAGTGGCAAAGGTTGGAAAAGTCAAGCAACCAACAACCTCAACTGAAGAATGGTCATACTTCAAATCACGATGATCAGAATACATCACCGAAAGATCACTGGTCAAGAGCGCGTTGTACAACTTCTGGAATGCTGCAACGAGCCGATACGCGGAGACCTTACACGATCTACCAATACCCTCACCAACCTAACTGAATGAGGTTCACATATCAACGCACCCAACAAATGACCACAAGGGGTAATCAAGAGAACACTTGCTCACACTGCGGGAAGAAAGTACATGGTAAGACCTAGGGCTGGGCGTATATCCGTATCCGTGATCCGTCGGATATTGGGTATGTTCTGTTATCCGTGTTTCAGCATGGATAGTTAAAAAACGGATAGTGTAAAATTGAAGTGTCCGTTTGGAGCGCACAGTGAGCGTAGCACACAGCCATTCCGCACACAAATGCTGCTCACTGAAGCTGAGCGATGTCAATTACAATGATAGCTAAATGATAACACCCCCATGATGTTAACAATGAGCTAATTCTGATTTGTTTGAAATAAACACAATTCTATGCTCTTGAATCTCTTCAGTCATCATGCAAAAGTGACGTAACCATGCGTTGTTGACTATCTCCTTTAGTACTTATTTTTCAACACGTGACAGCTTTGTCAATTGCAGTTTTCGTGTGAACCACAAACAGCACTGAATTCCATCACTTTTTCGACCTTGAACCATGTTTGAAATTGACCAGACATGTACAGTTAATATTAATATAGACTAGTTCATGTACTGGCGATCCAGCAACTTGAATTATTTCAAACTTTCTATAGAATAATTGCCATGAACTGACTTGCGCCTCATGAAGTTACTAGGTTTGTACATTTCCAAATCATGTTTGTTGAAAGTGTACAATGTAGCACAAAGTGCACATTACTTACTGTCCTTGCTTCTTGGGCTTTTAATCTGCGACTCGTGCAGTTGGGGAAAAATACTTGAAATATCCTACGCTGATAAGGAATCCACCTCAGTGAAATCGACAGGCAAGCGAGCTTATTCTTAATAATTCTTTTAAAGAAATGTACAAAAAGCAAGAAGGATGACAGCAATGACAGCAGTAGGTCAAGGTCACTTCACTCACTTGTCTTTAACCACTGCAGCAAGAGCGTGGCCTTTGGGCTCACAGCGTGTGCCAGGTGCTGGGGCATTACGCTGTAGGTGCTCCCGTGTTTTGCGAATAAATATCCGTGTCCATTTCCATCGGATATTAATTAGTAACACGGATATCTGTTATCCGTGTTAAAGCACTATTTGCCCAGCTCTAGTAAGACCACCCCAACCCATATTCGGAGGCAAGAATGTCCTGCCTATGGTCACTGATGCACACACTGCAACCGTGAGCATCACTTCAAGAGCGAATGCCATAGTAAGGACAAGGTACCTATGCGCACAACCTCAAACAACAAGCCACCTGCCTCCACCCATGGTGAAGGTGCTGTGTTTGACGCCCTATGCATTATCACGTCGTCTGGAAAATACATGGCGAAACATCAATACCTCCTGATCACCACTTTTATGACCAACTATCTGACACATGGAGCCAGAAGAATTTAAAACCCCAGCCATTAAATTGATCTCACTGCCTCTGTCTACTGTCAAGACTACTGTGCCCTCGGTTTCACCCTCAAAACCAACCCAAGATCAGCGCTACTCCGGGCCATGGCCAACATGGGTTGCCAGAGCTGCCTCACGGGAATAAAGGTCATCCATCGCCTTGGACTACGCCAGACCGATCTGATACAGGTCACAATAAAGATGCATGTGCCAACAACAAGGGCATGACCATCATCGGCGCCACAATACTCGCCATCTCAGGAAAGGATAAACAAGGCAACCTGTTAGAAGAAACCAAACAAATGACATACGTGACGAATGCTCCTGATAAACTATTTATCAGTAGAGAAGCTTGTGTCTCCTTAGGCTTAGGCATAATCTCAAGACAGCTTCCCCCAGATAGGCAAAGTGATGAACATATCGAATATCCATGCTTTAGGATGATGCTTGGCAAGGCAAAGGCAAATGGACATCACAGCTCCGGAACTAACAACATCCAGAGCAACAACGGCCTGAACACGTGCAACTGCCCAAAACTTTTTGTGGAAATATACATAATATACTAATAAATATACTAATACTAGTAGTAGTATTATAATTATAATTTATTATAAAATATACTCAATACTGTGTCAGTGTGTGGTCGTAGTCTAAGACTGTAGTGTATGAGTAGTGTAGAACAGGTAACATTCGCGCTGCATGAAATGTTCGCTATATTCGCAGTCATGGTTGACCGCGAATATTAGATGCGCGCGAAATGTCCGCCACAAAGGGTGGTCACATTAGCGATCCAGTGCGCGATCAATACTAGTATTACTTGAACTAGGGGTGGGCGGATATCCGTGTCCGATATCCATGACAGCACGGATATTGGGGGTTTTCAGTACTATCCGTGATCCGTGTTTCAACACGGATAGTTAAACACGGATAGTGTAAATTTCAAGTGTTTGTTTCGAGCGCACAGTGAGCAAAGCGCACAGCCATTCCGCACACAAGCGCTGCTCACTGAAGCTGAGCGATGTCAATTACAAGATTACACGATGTCAACAATGCGCTAATTCTTATTCGTTTTAAATAAAGACAATTCTATCCCCTTGAATCTCTTCAGTCATCAAGCAAAAGTGACGTAACCATGCGTTGTTGACTATCTCCTTTAGTGCCTATTTTTCAACACGTGACAGCTTTGTCAATTGCAGTTTTCGTGTGAACCACAAACAGCACTGAATTTCATCACTTTCTCGACTTTGAACCATGTTTGAAATTGAACAGTTAATACAGACTAGTACATATGCCTAGGCCCGCTACTTGGCGATCTAGCGACTTGAATTATTTCAAACTTTCTATAGAACAATAATTGCCGTGAAGTTAGGAACTGACTTGCGCCTCATGAAGTTACTAGGTTTGTACATTTCCAAATCATGTTTATTGAAAGTGTACACTGTAGCACAAAGTGCACGTTACTGTCGTTCCGTCTTGGGCTTATAATCTGCGACTCGTGAAGTTAGGGAAAAATACTTAGAATAGCCTGCGCTGATAAGGAATTCACTTCTGTGAAATCGACAGGCAAGCGAGCTGTCTGCATGTGCGATGCCTCTTGAAACTTATTATGAATGTTTTGATAAAAGAAATGTACAAGAAACAAGAAGGATGACAGCAGTAGGTCAAGGTTGCTTGTCTTTAACTGCTGCAGGCAGAGCGTGGTTTTCCCGCTCACAGCGTGTGCCAGGCGCTGGGCCATTACGCTGCAGGTGCATGCTCCTGTGTTTGGGCATAAATATCCGTGTCCGTAGGATATTAGTAACACGGATATCCATTATGTTATCCGTGTTGAAGCAATATCCGCCCAGCCCTAACTTGAACTGGTTCCAAATCAGGCCAAATGGGCGGGGTTTAGCGGCCGCTTCCTTGGAGATCGTGCTCTCTGCTAGGAACAAAGGCAGGGAAAAATACCAGCAGTGCATACGATGCGACCAGCGCGTCTCCTCGATCTTGTCAATGTCAATGAATTTACTATAGTATACTAGTACTAGTAATATAAACGATTCCTTAACTGATTAGCAATCGTCGCACCATGTATGCCTACCGATCGTCTGCCTTGCTTGTTGAATTCTCTGGGCATATGGGCGATCTTATGTAATGAAGACCCTATAAACTAGTATACTAGTACGCTTGACCGCGAATAATTATGACCCTACGCTTGACCGCGAATAATGCATGCCGCGAATAAGTGCCTGAGGGATGAAACCGCGAAAGTTTCAGTCCGCGAATGATTCCTCTTCTACAGTATTAACTAAAGCCTCGAGGGGCTCGCACAGATTCTCGGGCGAGGTATACAGACCTCGCCCGACGGTAAACCGTTTCTTTTTGCGTATACTGGCAGCGAGGCTCCACACTCAGCCGATTGCATGATAAATATAGACATATTATCCGACAAATCCTTGTGTTTAAAGGGAGGGAGAACTGGTTGAAAATGGACTTTGAGTCGTTATTTGATGCACCAAAGATGATTCTTATGCCTGGCCCACACAAGGAATATCATCGCTAACGATTTCGCGGGAGATATAATGCTAATTAGGCGTGACGTCAGTCGCTGTGATGAAACACCGAGTTCCCTATCTTTTACAATGGGCCTCGTCATATCACCGTGTCCTGCGACTAAACCCCTTGATATTTTTTTAGCCACCAGTCAGGCGCAAACAAAAAATATTTTTCGCTATTTTTCTTATTTTAACAAGCGATTTTCTAGGACACCTACAACGTTTCTCACCCTGAAACAGTAAAAAGGTCAGCCAGAGTGCACCACGCATGCGCTTTCGTTTCGTAAACAACAAAGATGTCCTTTTATGGCAAAGATGCTCTGCTCTGATTGGCTAAAATCGATAGCTTCACGAGGGGAACGGGACCAATCAGCCATCAGCCAAACCAAGCCATCAGCTGACGTTTGCCTCCTATACTTCGCAATGGAAGCCATTCTCCCATAGGCGCAATGCTAATCCCGATATTCGGAATACATTATTTCCTTACGCTTGCATCCAGGCAGGGTGTTCTTGGCACGGAATGCTATCAATTGGTGCTATGAGTCAATAGAACATCACTTAAAATTTAGTTCCCCATCCCTTTAAGCCCTCCAGACGTTAGATGGTATATGTATGCTTAAAAAAAAAACAATATGAGCCAGTACCATCATGTCTAATTTACATTAATTAAAACCCGCAACAAAATATCACTTCGTGAAGAAGTAAACAAACGCCATTTTGCGAGTGACGCCACTCAGCGCATGCGCACTGCATTGTAAACAAGCACACATGCTTCACTTTCCCGCTCAAACTTCTCTCACGACTTTCGAATGAAATGAATAAAATTGTTCATATACCGATTTGTGATGCACAAAATAATGCGTATTAATAATTAATACGTATTCCTTTGTGAAGACTCGGTATAAATTACATGCGCAACTGCAAGGGAAGATAGGCCGCATGTTGAACTGCTTAGCGCGGGAAATTGTATGCGCATGCGTTTAGGTTTACTTCGCACTACGCAGGCGCAGTGCTCTGGTTTATTTATAACACGTGGAGAGCAGGTCATGTGACACAACAATCAGAAAGAGGAGAGTAACCTGTAATGTCACTTTTTTTCGTTGCGGATCCAGTTTAAGTAGCTTTATGGTACTCGTTTCGAACAAAATTTAGTACCAGCGTCTACCTGGTATGGCTCTGCAGACCCTGGTGTCTTCATAAATATAATTACAAGCGTGGAATTCTAGAAATCGTGGTTCGCGAACTGGAGTTTAATGCGTTTACCGTACAGCGAGACCCATTGGTTGAATCATATTCATTGGGCTCGCTTAGCACAGATTCTCGGGCGAGGTCTGTATACCTCGCCCGACGGTAAACCGCTTCTTTTTGCGTATACTGGCAGTGAGGCTCCACACTCAGCCGATTATATGATAAATATAGACATATTACCCGACAAATCCTTGTGTTTAAGCCCTCCAGACGTTAGCTGGTATATTTATGCTCCAAGAAAAAACAATATGAGCCAGTACCATCATGTCGAACTTACATTAATTAAAACCCGCAACAAAATATCACTTCGTGAAGAAGTAAACAAACGCCATTTTGCGAGTGACGTCACTCAGCGCATGCGCACTGCATTGTAAACAAGCGCACACGCTTCACTTTCCCGCTCAAACTTCTCTCACGATTTTCGAATGAAAATGAATAAAATTGTCCATATACTGATTGGTGATGCACAAAATATTGCGTATAAATTACGTGCGCAACTGCAAGGGAAGATAGGCCGCATGTTGAACTGCTTAGCGCGGGAAAATTGTATGCGCATGCGTGTATGTTTACTTCGCACTACGCAGGCGCAGTGCTCTGGTTTATTTATAACACGTGGAGAGCAGGTCATGTGACACAACAATCGGAAAGCAGAGAGAAACCTGTAATGTCACTTTTTTTCGTTGCGGATCCATTTTAAGTAGGTTTATGGTACTGGTTTCGAACAAAATTTAGTACCAGCGTCTACCTGGTATGGCTCTGCAGACGCTGGTGCCTTCATAAATATAATTACTAGCGTGGAATTCTAGAAATCGTGGTTCGCGAACTGGAGTTTAATGCGTTTACCGTACAGCGAGACCCATTGGGCTCGCTGTAGTATGTCAGCTACGAGGGGCAAACTTACAATGTGCGCGGATGGCCTTCGCCTTGAGCTTCACTCTGCTCGTAGTCATCAAAGTCTGCGTATTGTTCGTAATTCATGATTCTGGTTGTTTATTCGATGAGTCAAGTTATCTGAGAGATAGGAGTGAATCTGGAAGTCTTCTGATTGAACAAACAACAGAAGATGGCGAGGGGAAGTGGAGAGAGCGCATGCGCGATCATACACACTTCCGGATAATTTTACGGAAAGCCGAAAATAGCTAAGATATTAAATAATATACAAACCAAAAGTTGAAGAGGACCTCTGATTGGTTTGAACAAATAATACAGTAAACGAATGAAGATGCATCGCAAAAGGAAAATGGGCCTTTTGAACGAGAATTATTAACATATCATACTTGCTGTCAGCTTATTCCTAGAAACATGGAATTTGAGAGGTTAAAAATATTGTAGTACTAGTGATACAGCCAGATCCCACGGTCGGCATTGGACCTAAGCATGGATAATGGGGGAATCACAGCAGTGTGACACAATGCAAACTCTGTTGATATGAATGGGCTCAACCCATTGGCGACTGTTTTGATGGGCACGGACACCTGCCGTAGTGACAAACAAGCCTGAGGTAAATCCACCGCGACCCCTTGGGCATGCAGAAAATCTAGACCCAGTATCAGGTCGTCTGAGATGGGTGCAGCGCAACAATCCCAGAAGTAGGACTGGCCACTTAGGCGCAACTGAATGTTTCAAGCCATGTTAGCCTTCATTCGACCCAACATGATTGCGCATTTCAAAATAATTTCTTCTCCAAGAGATGGTGACGGGCAAAGGTTCCTCCATGCTGTGACATTAAACACCGTAATTTGATAGGCCGTGTCCATTACTGCCTGGATCATTCCACTGACTACGTCTACATTCACCAAGATGGTGGCTCCAGTTGTGGAGTGCATCTGAACTTCACAGATAGTGTGATCAGCTGATGTTGGGGACCAACCAGTGGGGTTGGTCGAGTCGTAGGTGGCCCCTCCACTACGACCCGTATCTGTTTCCTGACCGAGCAGCTGGTGAACGTGACCTTTGTGTTTTTTAATAATCCCGGACATAATGGCCTGGTTCATGACAATTGAAACATTGAGGGCACTCTGGGGAGTCTGCCTGTGGTCTGGACGGTCGCTTCTCTTCAGGACATTCACGACTAAAATGTATAGGTTCGTTGCAGTTGTAGCAGATGGCTGAGGAGGGGGAACGAGAGCGAGCCCTAGCTCTACCTCTGGCTTGGAAAGAAACCATAAACATCACCTCCTTCATCTGCTCGCCAGTGACGACAACCCAGACTTGACCTCCACTAATGCTCCTTCATACTGCCTGAACCGTTTTTCCATGGCTGCCTCCAAACCTTTCACAAAAGACGCATGCACAGCTCATACCGGTAGTCATCCTGCTGCGTTGGCATTGGACTTTCGGATCGGAAGACTTGTCGCAACTTAGAAATGAGAACTGTTGACCCAAATACTGCCTGTTGGTTCGTCATCGCCCCCTCCACTGAATTCACAGCCAACTGGACGATAGCAGGCTCTCGATTGAGTGCATTGTAAGCTGCCATGGCTGCCTCCAAACCTTTCGCAAAAGATGGGATGTCATCAAGACGCCCAATATTTTGAGTGAGTGATTGGGGTTTTACGGCTCCACCCAACCCATTCGAGTGATACGAGCGCCAGCCCAATATTTTGAGTTTCCCTCATGTTCTTCTCCATCATTGTCAACACTCGGGTGATCTCTCCGAATTCGGTCGTGGTCGAATCCTCAGCCGCTGGCTCTCGTTTTAGCTCTGTGTTGCTGTACGTGGCTGGAACGACACAACAAGAACAAAATTACATTCAACCACAATTATCAATTCTGAATAACCTCTCACCAGGTGGGTTTTCGCAAACACTGTCTGACACCAAATGTAGTGATGGGTGGTTACTCACCAATGGGGGGAGTTGTCGTACTTGCAAGGTGTTGTGTGATGCTTTAGCTGTTGTGTTCGTTCGTCGTCTGCCTTCTTTCATCTAGCTGCAGTGGTGGTGACACGGGTCGCGGACTTGCTTCCCACCACAATATTGCTTTCGTTTCGTGTTCAATTTCATGTGGTGTTGATTTCATGCAGTCAATTCTTCTATTCTAGAGCTGGGAGTCGCAAACCTCAGCCATCAACACCAGCTTCGGAGAGGTTAAGCCGCAGCCACCGTCATATCACGATTGGTCAACGTGGTCATCATAATAATTAGTCATAGCCGCCACAAATTACGTGGCAGCACCATAATTCACGGCTGGCCTGAAATAAACATTCATTCATTCATTCATTCATTCATTCATTCATTCATTCATTCATTCAATCAGTCATCCAGTCATACTTAGCCTAATTGATCAGTCGCATATTCCTCTGAAACTGCGTCCGATGGTGAGAGTGAGTACGTTTTATATACTGACCACTTTGAACCAGAGGACCACATGATTTGGAATGAGATTGATGGTCATGTCCCTTTCTCTGCTTGCAAACATGATCAAAATTAATTGGGTATTTGAGCAATATAAAGTAAGATAAACAGCACTCATTTAGTGAGTTGAAAATGCCTGATTGCGAATATCATGAATGAAAATAAGGCTATTTACGACGCGGTGTCGTAATTTGGTAATTATCAAATTATTTGACAAAAACAACTAAAATAAAAGTCATAATTGTCAAGATAACAGGCTACTGTACCTATAAATGATAGTTTTATTTGGGTACATAGCGCGGTTTTAGAGAAAAAGAGCTTTTTGTAACACTTTACGCAAGGTCGAAAAATCCCCATTGCTTGTAAATATACTTTTGAAACACTCAGACCACGTTAATCTGCCGTCACGTAATCCGCCCTAAAACCCAGGGACGAATCGTTTGCAATGTTAATTCAATTGTGTCATGTAATTCGCCTCCGACCACGATTCTCAGGAACAACTCTACTCTGTATTATTATGAATTACACATATATTCCGCCCTTCAAAATGTCGTAGTGTAAACAAACATAAGACACGACACATCAATGTCGGCGATTTCTTTCAAGTCAGGTCAATTACACATCAAAGGGCGCCCCTCTGTCTATTCAACGTTTAAGAAGTTAAATAAACAAAGGGATGAATCGCGGGTATCGTCGCTGATTCCTTTTATGTCTGCATGGCTGGCTTACTTTCAATTTAATTAGTCGCTCAGGTAAGCGATGTTCAGAAGCAGAACGAACGACGGGAGAAACTTTAACAGAGCCTGTTCTTAAAAAATTCAATTTTTTATGTTTTATTTGTTATTCCATTTTATTTTCATTTACTAAAAGTTGTGGACTTAACATTGGACAAATGCGTTTTAGAGCACTTCGGTGGATTACAAAAGATACAATTTATTATAATTTATTATATTTATAAATTATTCTTCCAGAAGTCGTTCTGCTACTGGCCAAGAGCCAGTGAAGTCGAGAAAGGAATCAGAACGCAGGCCGACCCAGTAATGGAATTCCACGGGATCAGGACAAGTACGATAGCTTAGGTTTCATGTTTCAACGCTAAGCTTTAATCATGTGTTCCTTCTTTTCTTGTACGCAGGCGACTTGAAGCGGACCCGTCGCCTTTGCAATAAGGCACAGCAACTCTCATCGTTCGAATCCGAACAAGAACATGGAAAGACCTGACTTGCCGATACCTCCTGTGCAAACAATTAGTGAGTCTTCGTGCCTCTAACCTGGTTTTGTTAATTTTGCGAATGTTTTCCAGTCTCTGGATCTTTGTGCCATTAGCTCGAGGTAGACATGCATGCAGGTGCCCTTGATCAGCACATTCATCCAAGAAAGGGAAGAGTGAGTCTCCTGAACTCTGTTAATGATCGGGTTATTTAGGGAATACTTGTTTTGTCTTTCAGGATTTTTGAAGAGGGATGCTTCCTTCCACCGCCCTGCCCTTGTGCTGTCAGAAGATGAGGACTGAAGACGATAAAAGATCATGTCCAGTAAATTAAAATGTTTTCATATGGATAAATAAACTTGATGGATCTTGATTTCATTCTTTCATTGTTTGTTTGACATGAGGTGCATGTATATGTTACTCTGCAGGTTATTTTTGGTTCGGTTTGGTTAAGTTATTTTTGGTTAGGTTAGGTGTAAATTTTTGGTTATTAAACGTTAGGTGAACGTGATACACACGTGCCGGTAAGTGTACATATGCAGCTAATGGTTGATGAAGTTTGTTAACTTAATATGAAATTAGACGTTATGCAGTGGATTTAATAGAGGTTTGTTAAAACAACTTGAGGTGCATGTATATCATGTTACTATGCAGGTTATTTTTGGTTAGGTTACGTGTAATTTTTTTGTAACGTTAGATAACGTTATTGCCCCCATCCTGAGTAACGTTAGATAACGTTATTTTGTAACGTTAGGGAAGGTTACCTACACGTGTCTCCCACATTTGCCTAACGTTTCGTGTTTGCTGGGCGCGTCTACTTAGCTTGTCTGATCTCGTACCTAATGGAATGATGGAAGACTTGATCCATTAGCAACTTGCATAAGATAATGTCTCCAACTTTTGTGACATGAGGCATCAGGGAAGCATATAGAGAAGCATTATCGTGCCTAGACCATGGAGTTGGTTCGACTTCTGTCACTAGCTAGCAAGCAAATTAAACAGGGAGCGAACCGCTGCCAATTTTCTTGTTTGCTAGTCACTTTTGAACTTTGCCGCCGCCGCCGAAAGAAAATCGGCGGGCCGATAACAAACTCGTCTGCGACATTTTCTTTCTGAGCGATTCATATTTCAATATTCTTCTAGTCAGAATATCTCATTTTATTTGGTTGAGAATTACACTCTTTTTTTTTTTTTTTAGCTGAACAAGTGATTAATTTTTTGTTAGTCTTTCAATTTATTTTTTGTTTGCAAGCCTGCATTACTATAATAATATTTTATTTTGTTATGTTTTAGTCAGAAGATCTCCTTTTTATTGTGTTTTATCCTCCTGTCTTTTATTTTTGAGTTGAACAAGTGATTCAATTTTTTTCATTCTCTCATTTTATTTTTTTTTTATTTTATTTTTTTTGCCAGCCTGCATTACTATAATATATTTTATTTCGTTATGTTCTAGTCAGAAGATCTGATTAACTTTTGTTGAGTTAATAATTATCCATGTTCTGGAATCATTTTTTTTTTTTTCGTTATACAGTTTTTGCAATAAATTTGCAAGTTGCCTTTAAATCTCAATATCTTTCCCTGATTGAGTCGGTCCGATTGCCATTCAGAAAGGAAAATATTTGTAGGCCTGCTTGGCCTACACCACTTTAATTACATCCTGAACGATTAAGTGACTTCTGTACAAACCTGAAAGTGACTGGGTTTTTTGGTTTTTTTTTTTTTGGGGGGGGGGGGGGGGTGACTTAAAAGTGACTAGCAAGCTGATAAACATTGAAGTGAAGTGACATTTAAAATTTCCAGTGACTCCGGGGTCTAATCGTGCCCAATAACTGCATGTGCATATCAGGATTCACAACGAAATGTGATGCCAATGGCATCTTGCATGGTGGCCCATGCAAGATGCCACCACTCGGTTATAATCTTTACACACTGCGCCAATTGACATTTTATGTGTGTTTATATGTGTGCATCGCTCTTATGTTTAAATATTACATCATAGGAAGACTTGAAGTGTACAAGGATGTCTTATTTTATATTATTGACAATGGGTATATGCATAGTGCAATAGAAATCCACACAGTGTACAGACAATAACTTTCAAACTTGCTTTTTTCATAAAATAATAATAATACATTTTTTTATAAATAAGTCTTAAAATATTTTTAAGCGTTTATAGGAATCACATGATCGTAATGTGACAGGCAGTTTATCCACTCTCTGACCA
>KB310915.1:155355-178933 GCA_000328365.1 Capitella teleta
GGCTAAGCCCAGCTGCCCTCTGATAGAGCCGGTAAATATGTCAACTTCTGTCAAGATGAAGACTGAGTCAGACCATTTGACGAATTGAATGGTTCTGCACAGCCTATATGCTGTAGTATTGACAATCCTTGTAATTGTTGGATTGCATTGGTTTTCATCATACGTCAAATGATAATGTAAAGTCATTTCAGTGGGAAATGCATATCTTTGTAGCTCATTGATTGCGCAATTCAGCTGTAAATCATAAATTGAAGCATATATACTATAGTTTGGCATCATGAACTAATATTACTGCAAATACGTTAATGTGTCCTTGATCAATGTTCATCGTTAGCTTAATTATTAAAAATTTTCCTTGGTCACATCTCTGATTGATTCTTGTTATTATTATTTTTTTTTTTTTTTTTTTTTTTTTTTTGGGGGGGGGGGGTTGGGTTACGGTGGGTAATATGTATCACGTAGATGGTCTCAGACATCATCGGTCAACAAGTAAGTCGGAGAACCTTGAACCCGGTCTTTCTTCTCAGCGTAACTGGTACAGATTACGGCGGTATTGTTCTCTAATAACAATTATAGGATATCGGTATTTTCCCCGATTAATAAGTTGATTGCTCTTCGCGTCCTTGCTCAGATAATGATGTCGTGCATCTGCTCCAACAAATTGTTGTGTAGCCGAGAATGCATATCCCTTAGAGGCTTAGACCCTCACAAGGTCACCTTAGAGATGTCTAGATATCTAGGTCACCGTGGACCTAATATTGTATGCGACACAAACATCTTCGACTTGGAATCCAACTTACCAACTCACCAGGCTCAAGCTACAGAGTACAGACCAAATTGAAACACAGAAATTTGAATATTTGCTTTTTATATGCATGGTTGCATTTCGATTCTCAATGATGAGAGATAGATAGATATTTTATTCATGAATGGAGCACATTCAAAGGCCTGCACATTCAAGGGCCTGTCAACCGGAGCCGGGACAGCCCTATAAGCATTACACTAATTGCATGATAAGATCAGATAATGCGGTTGTGTATTGGAACTATCCTGTATGATGATCCTGAAACTATATTCATCATACTTGAACAATTTATCTGTTTGTCCTCAATAATCTGGCTGGATGTAAATATACACGCATGAACTGCGATAATCTTTGGTCCACGATGGATGCTCGAACACTTAGAGGTTTTGTTTAGAAACCGTTGACACCATCCAAAGGCAAAACATTTCATCTGAATACAGGTCAATGAGTACAGAGCACCCCCTCTGTTGAAAATTGCCTTAATAATACAAGTATGATCTTGCCCTAACAAAATTTTTGTTTTTGTTTTGTTTTGTCACATTGCCATTTTTTGTTTGTTGTTGTTTTGGGTTTTTTATACAGGGGTGAGAATTTGGTCAGAAATCGTAAATCCAGAAACTATATATGTATCTTCAAGAACTTAGGAGTATTTATAGGAGTCTATTTTTCAGTACACGCCAAGAATGGACGAGCAGTATATTAGGCCGAAAACAAATTTAATCAGCAATCGTGCATAAATAGAGTAAAGGTACAGTGGAATAACATGTATTAATTATGATTCAGTTGGATGACAACATACCGAAATACGATCTCTTACTGGAAATGGAGACGGAATAACCAAAGAAATAAATATTTATGACTTATCGGGAGCGCTCTGCATGAGAATGTTTGTGGACATTGCTTCGTGAAATATAACATTATATAATATATGGTAGATCAAAATTCGGTGTCAATGACCTTTAAAATGATGGTTCGACTGTACTGAGGTTATAGAAGTGTACTCAGTCAAAAAGTGGCCATGTTAGAGGAGAAATATAAATTATAAGTGCAGGTTATCGTATTAATACTCTTCTTTGTTTCTGCTAAGTAAGACAGTAGCCATGCGTGCGCTATCTCACTGAGGCCTGGATGTTCACCCATCAACATACGAATTCAACAGGTGAAGGGCAAAGATAAATGGTTTTATTGGGTCAACCTTGTGCAAAATCCTTATAAATACGAGATCCATTCTGGGCACTCAGAATCCGACAACGATGAAGCTGTTCGTAGGCCTTTGTGTGGTCGGGATCTTCGTGGCCTGCTCGGCCCACTCGCAACCAGCACCGCGATCCCACCCGAAAGATACGAAGAAAACCAAAGGTCAGTGCCCCTTCATTCTCACCTATAACACAATTGTAGACATTACGTAATGCAGCAAGGAGGAATGCAAAACAGCTCTCTCTCTCTCTCCTCTCTGGTGCTCTGGTGTTGGAACAGGTCGAATAACCTTCTGAAAAAGTTATTTATGTTTAAACGGTAATCAACCGAAATACAAAAGAACACGTACGTGTACCGCTTTGCGTTCTTTGCATGCATAATTAAATGTATTAGTTTGATCGAATTACACGTCCTTCGTACGACCTTCATGCGACCTTCATTGAGATGGAAATGAAGTTACGTGCATAAAGTTTGAAGGCTGAACTGCCTCGAGGGATACTCTCAGTTCAGCAGCTGTTCAGGTTGCAGACTATCAAGTCATCGTATTGAATTATGAATGTGGTCGATTCTGAGGGTTCTTTATCCGAAGGGAGGGAGGGTGTGGCCGAAGAACAAAGCGGCAAATCAAACTCACCTTCTGAAATGCGCTGATCCAATATTTTCTACGATATCCGACGTTCACTTTATTATTAGCTCATTTGGCTCATCTGTCGCACAGTGAGCAAATGGTGCCGAAGTTCCAAGTATTTGGAATATCCAAATTTATCACATATAACACTAGTGTAATTTCTATTCGAAAAAAAATGCTTATATAGAATTATTGTATTATATCATAATATTAGATGATATATGAAAAATGTCATTGAAATGTCAGTTGATGTATTTCTTTCTGTTACAGATGCCCCAGTTCCCCACTCTAAGAAGAAGGTGTTCAATGCAGTCCCACACGGTAACATTGTGTTTGCTTAGCTGCCAGATGGTTAAGAATCATGTCACAAATGGAAGCAATTATGAACCTCAACCAAAATATGTTTAAATCAACTAATACTCGACAGTAGGAATTGCTTTGAATATTTGGAAATATTGCTTCGGTTGTGGCATGCAGTTCCAGCTCTCTGACATCCTCGGCATCCATTTACTTTTGTTCTTTTGATGTTCTTTTAGCGAAGGCCGATTATGAGTGCCCCGACTACCCCTGCTTGATATTCGAAGATACTTTCGATACTCTCGATCTGGACACATGGGAGCCTGAGAAGACCATGGGCGGCGGTGGAGTATGTGCTCGGCATACCCTGGATGTCCAAATTATCATTTCTTTCGTAGAACTGGGAGTTTCAGTATTACGATAACAACAGGTCAACATCTTTTGTCAGAGATGGTCAACTAATCCTTCAACCAGTAAGTGAATATACCTTTTTTGCTCAGATCCATGAAATATTCAATTTTCCCCCAATGAGCTATATTTTTCTGGATTATATGGGCTTAGATTGATAGGAGATACTTGATAGTTACACTACTACACTGGCAATAATAATACTCAGTATAGTATTCAACCATCTATGTAAATGATCACGTCTTTAATGTTCATGTATATTAATTGTTCTGCGCGTGCGCAAATAGTATTTTCTTCATCTTCTTTCACCGGCTATGCTTTATTTCAGATTCCTACCAGTGACAAATATGGCGAAGCTTTCTTGAGTTCCGGGATGATTTCTCTTTGGGGTGGGGATTTCCTTCTGTGTCTTTGACATTTATTTATTTTAATTTCAAGGTCACCAACCTCACAACCTGTGCACTGGAAACGCTTGGTATGGTTGCGAAAGAGTCGGCAACCCGACTAACTTCCTGAATCCAATCCAATCTGCCCGACTTCGTTCAGCCAAGAGTTTCAATCTGAAATACGGAAGAGTTGAAGTCGAAGCAAAACTTCCCAAGGGCGATTGGCTTTGGCCAGGTACAATCTTCAAATTCTTGAACACTGTATATTTATCCCATGCAAAAAAAAAAAAGGTGAAATATTGTAAAGTGATAGTCATAATATATTCCTGCTCATATCCAGACTCATGTCATTGGTCGTAAAACCTCGACATACGCATGGGGATATCTAATTGAGATATCACAAAGGTCATCAAAACAATATTAAACCATTTTCTTGACCTTAATACAGCAATTTGGATGTTGCCGAAGAACAATGCCTATGGTGATTGGCCAGCCTCAGGAGAAATTGATCTGGTCGAGATCAGAGGTTTGTGCCACTGCGTCTCACCCCAAAGTCTAATTCATTGGTGAATCTTGCAGGTAATCTTGACCTCCAAGATGAGCAGGGAAATCAGATGGGACACACCCATGCAGGGGCTACTCTGCACTGGGGACCTTACCTGCCCTTCAACGGCTATGAGAAGACAATGGGATCTAGGTAATGTTATAAACCGTATTATGCACTCATTGTCAGATCAATGTATTTTATGCATAGATAATAAAAATGACCTCATTAAATCCATGTCCCATTTTCACCTTACCGTTATGTTCACAGGGACGGTAACTGGGCGGATGAGTTCGTCACATACGCTGTCGAGTGGGATGATGCTTCTCTTAGGTCGGTTATTATATTCATTATTGGTTTTTGATAAGTAAATATTATTTCAACAGAATCTATTTTGATGATGATTTGGTTCTGGAGACTGAGCCCCCAGCAGGAGGATTCTGGGAGATGGGAAACGAAGACTGGAACTTGCCCGACAGCCTGAACCCCTGGGCAGGATCTTCCTCTAGGATGGCTCCCTTTGACCAAGAGGCGAGTTCCGTTTTCATTTGCTATCAACACGCTATGCTATGTTATGCTATGCTACGCTCTGCTATGCTATCAACATGGTAGTCGATGTTTAATCCAATCCTGCTGTGCCAAAGTCTGCATGAATTAATAGTTTCTTTGGAATAAAAACTACATGCATTGATTAAATAGAGCCTGAATTAAGCCCAGAGCCACGATCGACTTAGAATTCTGTGGAGGGTATAACTATACACGAAATATGATAGAGCGATATTTACATTAATATTATACTGTTTTATTGCATGCTAATTCCTTTATGATTATATATTTCCCGCATAGTAACATTTTCAATTCTTGTAATTCTTCAGTACTACATCATTCTGAACGTGGCAGTAGGTGGCACCGGTGGATTCTTCCCTGACTCTTGGACAAACGCAGGTTATCCCAAACCATGGGCAGATAGTTCTGAGACGGGACCTCGCGATTTCTGGGAGAGGAATAGTGACTGGTTGCCCACCTGGAACGGCGAAGATGCCGCCATGGTCATCAACTCTGTCAGAGCTTACAAGCTGTCCCCCGACCAATAAATTCACATTTGAAAATTATATAAATTTATTAATAAAAAGCTTTGATTTCATATGCAATACTTCGCTTGTTGTTGCTAGTAATTAAATCCCATATTTTCCATACATTTCATAACTACACTGAGTATTAAAGATATTTATTATTCTGGTTATCAACATCCATTCCGATCAACAATGGACAAATTTAAGAGACATAATTAATATTTATTGCATTACAGCTCACGCAATAATTATGATATGCAACATGCATATAATTATTTTTATTGGTCATGTCCGCCGATGGTTTGCACATACTTTTGCCTGACCTTTAATGTTACTCTAATTTCAAAGGTCAGCTTTTTATGGGAACAAGCAGATAATTACTGTGGCTAGTCTTGAAAGGAAATTATTATTAAATATGGAACCTCCGTTCATTTCGAAACCTTTTTATATCAATTCTATGGGCTTTTGTGAGTGACGAGAGACTAATTTTGAAAATATTGTTAATTGTGAATGATATTCAAGACTAGTTAAAATGCGCCTTTTAAAACTAATTAAACGGTCGCCTCCTATTCCGATTGGAGAGTGAAGTTGGCCTGACTGGAACGGCACTTACCTGGATGAAGTCCTATCTTATAGATCGTAAGCAAAATGTCAAAATTAATGATACTTTGTCTGCTGCTTCTGATCTCTCCATTGGTGAACCTCAAAGATCCGTCTTGGAACCACTTCTATTCCTCTGCTACATACTACCACTTCGAAGAATATTTATCAAATATCGAATATATACGCTGCCACATGTCCTTATGCAGACAATTCTCAACTGCACTGCCCGCTGACCCTGACCTCCCCGATCCAAAAAAAGGATCAACTTGAAAGAATGGAGAAGTGTCCGGAAGAAGTACGAAATTAGATGTGCACGAACAAATTGAAATTGAACGAAGCTAAGACCGATCTATTGATTGTGTGCACACACAAAAAAAAAAAAAAAAAAAAAAAAAAAAAAAAATTGAAACAAGCCGAAGAAGTTTCCCTCAATATCGGTTCTGCCAACATAAAACAAACGAAAGTGGCTAAAACCCTTGGTGCTTTTTTGACAGCCATCTAACCATGCAGAATCAGGTTGGCCATGTGGTGAGAAGTGCCTACTTTCACCTTTGAAATCATGCACGAATATGCATTACAAATATATTTGACAAGGGACTACATAATACAAACATATACTGATGCAGTTATAAAATAAAATATAATTCTTGACTGTTCTGTATTTTGAGTATTAGTAAACTGCATGCATTTTGCTTTTAAAATAATTTGTTTATTTGTTGACATGTTTTTCTATATTTTTCTGATGAGAATTTTCAGAACATGAAGCCTCTAGTGCGTTTGACGATTGACCTAATCAGCTTATTTCTGCAGCATACAATCCATCTACATGCATGCCATATACAGTAAAACCTGTGTTAGCGACCACCTGTGCTAAGCAACAACCCTAAAATCCGCCCGACCACTTTAACTTGAAAGTGACCCTGTATTCAGCGGCCACCTGTACAACGCGACCGACTTTGGGCAGAATATCATCAGAGCTAGGAACTTGAAATTTACAAACGAATTTACGGCACCTCTGATCTATAAGTAAGTGCATTCATGGTAGTGTGTTACAAGGGAAATAAGAAACAGTTTTGGGAACACGATCAATGGATGTGTTCGCTCTTTCCAGCGGCATTGCAGAAATGTCATCCTTCCCCCCTAATGCTCATTTGTAATTCTCAACTGCATCCCTTGTTCAGATCCCCTTTTCATGTTACCCCATGTGGGGGAATGGGGTACAATTTGATTCTGTCGGCCACCATCATCAGTGTTATCAATATTCGGTTCATCTTTGATACCCGATGCAACTGCCGATATATAATCCCTCATTGAAGCATTGTCTCCTTACCCCGGGGCCACATTATGCTGTGCTTTGTAAGTTTCCTGTTGGTGTTATACTTTTAGAGTTCTGTGGCCACCACACGAGGGATGATCAAAGAGACGGCACGTCAGTATATAAGCATCTTGGAGGCAGGCGATTGCTTCATTCGCAGCCATGGACCCCTTCACAACGGAGCTCGCCGTCACATCGAACTTCGCACCGGGACATCGCTCAATTCCTGTGACAGATTTCTGCATCTACTACGTATTTACGTTTCGTATCTTCGTGGCAACTATTCTCTTTGTCGGGGGCCTCGTGGGGAACTCTCTGACCATAGTAGTGCTGTGGAAAGACAGGAATAAATCCGCCACGGTCTTCTTGCTCATCTGCTTGGCCTCCTCTGACTCCATCCTCCTCATTGTCTTTATGCTGTTTGGAACGCCTTCCTCTATCCTCCGTTTCATTGGCAGAGAGCAAGATGCCCAGAATTTCCAGAATGAAATGATTGCCCATTTGGGAGGAGGGGGTCCAACCACAATTATGCTCTCCATGGGATTCACGGTGGCTGTCACATGGCAGAGATACGTCAGCGTCTGTTTGCCGTACAAGGTAAAGAAATACGGATCAGTCCGCATGGCGAAGATCTTAGCCGTCGTTGTTATTGCGGTCGGTTTGCTCTTCAATATGCCACGCTGGTTTGAGCAGGACGTCGTCTACTCTGGCTCTGCCTCGAAATTGATCAACACTCCGCTGGCTAACAACCGAGTGTACACCTACTTCCACGGAGTGTTTCTCTACTACCTCTTCTTCTATATCATCCCGATGATTGCCCTAATCTTCATGACAATCCAATTGGTTAGAGCGATGCGGGAGAGCCGGAAGAAGAGAGAACAAATGGTCAGTGGCCAGACGAAGGCCAAGGATGAGCTGACGATGTCGTTGGTTGTCGTCGTGGTTGTTTTCGTCTTATGCCAAACCTTGAGCCCGATCAGGCGGATTCTCCTCATTTACCAGACCGGATTCGCCACCAGACAGTGCGGAGGCGTGCTCTACTTCTACGAAGCAATTTCCGTCGGCACAAACATGTTCAACTCGGCTATTAACTTCGTCATCTACGTTCTCTTCGCCCGAAGATTCCGCAACCAGATATCGACACTGCTCGGTTGCTCAAAGTCAAAAGTTGCTCCAATCGATGGCACTGAAGGCCACAGTACCCTCAACACAAACACAAACACAAACACAAACACAAACTCAAACACAAACACTTGAAACCACTGTCCTTCTGTTCACTTGGATCAGTTTCTGATTATAGGAGTTTAATGATACGGGTATATTTAATCATGAACAGAATTCAACCGAATAACTTGACAATGCATTACTAATCACCGCGATTAATTGCGGTCTATATCACAATAAAGAGCATATCTAGAAATCATTCGATTGGCTTTGTGGCCACAATTATGTACTAGCTTTAATTATATATACATAGAAAATTATACCCAAAATGCTCTACGAGGATTAGGACATCGAGGAAGTCAACGTGTAAGCGAAGGATTCGATCCGTAAAGAAAGTGGAGACGATTGCGTCTTGTGGTCATATGGACAGTGGGAGAGCAAAGGAAAGGTCACATGGGTGGAAGGTATGGCCCGGGAAACAGAAACGACAGATGACAACTGCTGATGGCTAATGGCGCAAGACTGTGCATGCCGTACCTGCCACAGCGCAGAACACATAAATGTGAATTGAATATTTACATGTGACCATGTATATGTATACATGGTACTCCTTGTCTGAATCCTAATAATCAAGAGCATGCATGCGTGTGATCCAACGAGCATCAAACAGAATTTCGAGGGCCGGCTTTACTCGGGTGATTGCTATACATTGTCACTCATGTTATTATAAGTGAACTTAGGCCACGTGGTAGAGGAAGTCAAATTATACATGTATTACAGTAGTTGCATTCATTGTTGGCATTTGTCCGCGTTGTGAATACACTTATACCTGTGCATGTATTTGAGTATGCTGACTAATTTGTGTTGTTAAAATGTTGTACATTAATTGCCTAAATTATTGATGATGTGCTTACGTTCAGTGAATCCACAGAATAAACCATAGATATACACAGGGCATTAAGTTTTAATAATTATTTAATTTTATTATGAGGAAAAGTCGGCAAAAGTTATGCTGACAAATCAAGATGAGCATACGTCATTGTCTTTTAAACTATCGCTCCTTCGTTTTGCGTTTGTGCACTATAGCTACCACGTCTTAACGAAATTTCATTGAAGAATCGGGCCTTGATCACATATCAAGTGGAAGGATGTTATACAGGTCACATAAAGTAATTTAAATAGACCTGGTGCAGCATTTGTCTCTGTTTTGTATAATTGCGTTGATACATTAAGATACGTTGACGAAAATCATCATCATACTACAGGTATATGTATAGTACATGTACATGTTACATACCTATGCGAAGAAGATTGTCACGATTTGGGGCTATCGGAGCCTCGAACTTGGATCCTCAATTTTGCCCAATTAATCGAGGGCGAAGAAGGTTTAATTGAACCTTCTTTGTTGAGAAAGAGGAACCAGCCGGGTCAGTGCTCACGACTGTGATGAATGTGTATATGAACATGAAGGAACGATTCAAAGGGGAGTTTCGTGGACAATTATGCGTAAAACTTTCACTGTTAATATAATGCTTTGTGCATAGCCATTATTCGCGAAATCGGTCAAAACTATTATAGGCCCAGGAAAGAAAAACCGAATCGGGAAATGCTTTGTTGCGACATTGGTGGGTGGAAAAACGGAGGCGGAATTACCGGCCTGAAAACAAGTTGGTTGTCCTTCCCTTTTCATCATTATTTTGTCAAAAACTGTATACTGAATAGTGTACGAGGTAGCGAAGTTTTCTTTTTCATTCTCTATCAGCATAATGGCCAACATTCTATCACCATACAGGTAATTACCATACAGCTCGCACAATATATGTATGTGTAGTACATACGCTAAACGACACAATCATAGTGCCAGAAAATGAAAACTCTTTATTCTTTATGCAATTTCTGTGATAGATTACTGGATATAATAATTATTACATTAATGGTCTACATGTTTTATGTTTATATTCATTGCATGCATTTTCTTACTCCTTTTCCTCCCGATTTTATGTTTGAATCATATGTCGGTAACATGACATGAATAAATTCATGGTTTAAGTGTATAGCCTTAATATGTAATAATGATAATAAAATTTAATTAATGAATTAATTATTTTATTATGTACTGTATAATTATTGACTCTTTGTTGGCATCGTCATGAAGGATATAATTGGCCGAGTTATAAAGGAGCATATACATTGATTACCATTGACATATCTTGGAATTGGAGCGGTTAAGAGCAATTGCCAGACTGCAACGAGTCTGGCAAATTAACATCAGCTTCAAAACCAAGCTCCAACTATATAAAAGCCTAGTACTAGTAACATCCATCCTGATACACGTATATACCGCTGAGGAAGCTGGGCCGTGAAAGCCGAAGACGAGAAGAGTCTTTAATTGAAACGAAGATCTTCGTATCTCGTACAGAGACAGACAAACTAACGATTATGTGAACGACGAGGTTAAGAGGTTGGCTGACGCACAGGAACCACTGTTGGCAACTATGAAGAGGAGGAAGCTAACGTGGTTTCGCCTTACCGTCAGACACGACAGACTCTCAAAGACCATCATGCAGGGCACTGTCGAGGGCAGGAGAAGAGGGCAACAGAGGAAAGCATGGAATGACAATGTAACAGATTGAATGGAGGGCAGCCTGGTAACAAGAGCCGCCGAGAGCAGAGTGGAGTGGAGGAGGTTGTCCAGCGGCCCTCAGGTCCCCAACGACCCCGGTCAAGGAATGAGTGATTGAGACTGGCGATTGAATTACGATGAATGAAAAAATATATTCGACTTCCGAGTGACTTGCCCGGGCTATATCACACACAAAAATACCCCCTGACTTAAAGAGAACTGACCTCTTGATTGTTTTGAACTATATAGTAACGGATTATAGAGGATGCATCTCAAAACACAAATACGCCTTTTGACTGACATACTTTTAGAAAATACGCTTGCTGTGGGCTAATTTCTAGATACATCGAATTTGAGAAATCTTGCTTTCTTCTCGCGTTCGATTTCAGACTGTGATGGGAGCCGCTGAGTGAGCAGATATTTCAGCAGTTCTCATAAAAGAAATCTTGCACTCATCTCGTTTCAAGCTATTCTGCCTTAGCAGGAAATTCGTGTTCTAATTTGTCTTTAATATCATTCGCAGTTGGCCAATTTTCCAAAAATGGTCTCTCGTCACTCACTCACCTGAGTCCATGCATAGAATCGGTCTAAAAAGATTCCGAAATGGACAGAGGTCTTCTTTAATAAGAGCCATAAATAGTAGACTGGTGTCTACTATTAGTGTGTAATGATTATTCTCACTCACCATGGAGAATATTTCTGCAGCCTTTTTCTACTGGAAGATGAAAATCGACTCAGCTCATGAGAAACAATCATAACGACCCAACAGCCGTTATGTAGGCATTCAGGTTCGGCCTTTCGGGGGCTCTTGTTGAGTTCATTCATTATTTATGAACTCTGAAGTCACTCAAATAAGCTAAGCTTGGCTGACACTCACTGAGGGCAATATACTACATATGAGCCATGACGTGAATATAATTATGTTCTCTTTGATAGTAACCTCAGATTGCAGAAAGAAAAAAGGCAATCAAGCAGAATGAATTATTTTATAAAATACCAACAATATTATTTCAATGATGAGTTGACATAAATATGAAATAGAAGACATCCAGGAGACAGAGAGGCATCCAGGCCCCTTTCCTCACACACAGCAGTTCCTTTCAAGCGAAAACGGCACTCAGTAATAACAAGCAGAAGCATCACAAGACGGTGCAACAGTCAATCAACAAACGGCGCAGACCGATGCTAAATGGCGCGAGCCAAAATCGTCACTCCCTCCTCGGCTGAGCCAATTTGTCCAAAGCCCAATTTTGTGTAGATTTCAGAGGTAGCAGCGTCGCCAACATTGACTTCGACAAAGAGGCCATGGGAGCCGTTCACTTTGAGGGCGCCCACGGCAGAAGCAAGTGCCCTACGAGGAACATTGGGGTCAAGGCAGAGCACACGGTCAGGCAGGAAATCCAAGCGTACGGATGACGGATACGTTGCAGTGTCAACTGTTGGCGAGTGGTGAGCGTGGAAACTGGCGATGATTTCCTGTGAAAAAATGGGGATAAATGTGAATGGGGCTGAGGGATTTCACAATGCTCACTTCTGAGGGGTTGAGGCCTTCGCTGGAGGCTGGCTTGGGGTATTTTTCACACATGGCAGGAACCCAGCGATCGTTCAGCCGGTTCATAGCCTCCTTGGCATCAATGCAAGCCAAGGCATAGCCACAGACTCCAGCCTCATCCTCTACGACAAAGCAGTACTCAGTGGAATCACATAGGAAATTGCCGATCAGCCTGTGGAAGCAGAAGAGGTTAGATGGAAGCCACATAAAGGTCAGAGTGACCTACTTATCGGCAATAAGATCAGGGTGATCAGGGAAGATGTCCGTACCGTCAGCACCATCATCACATGTCCTGAGGCAGACTTCATACACAGCAGCCTAGGAGAGGAAAGGTTAGTTAGGAAGGGAGAGGCCGAGCACAGCACAGACCTTATCTTGAGGCTCGTACGGTCTGATAGTGAGCAGTGGAGTATTGGCTTTCACAGGCGCATTGAATGCCACCAGGTCAGGAGCAGTCTCAAAAGGCAGCAGCCTCTAGAATGAGGGAAAGGAGGAAAGGAGGCAATGAGTGAGGGTTCTGCCAAGAGGGTCGCAGCGCACAGGTGGCGACACCTGTCATTTCACACAAGCGCAAATTCTACACACAAAGAAGAGGGAAACGGGAGGATGTATTTCAGATTTCTCGAAAGACCGAGATTGACAACCAAAACAGAGGACATGAGGGTAGTGTAGCATGATGCATGATTCGCTCAGTTGTTCAGCATTAGAAAAAAAAATATCTTAGAAGTGATCGCAGAATGGGAGCAGGGAAAAAAAAAAAGGGAAGGACTAGGCGCGCGCCATGGAGGAGACCTCCGGTTCTGTAGAACAAAGAAATAAGGTTAACACTGTAGGAAAAAGAAAATGTTCATATGTCAACCCTGCGTTAGGCCTACCAGGACGGAGTGTGCACTGCAGCATGTGAATACATAAATTAGAAAATAATAAAATCTCCAGTAGCTTTATACTAATAGTGCATACTCCGCTCCTTCTGGCCTAATGTAAGGTTTCAAGGCGCAGGAAGACCATTGGCTGAACAACTGACGAAACAAGACACCGCTAGGTATTAAATCAGAGCAGACGAATCCCCGGGTGAGATCATTTCCCATCGCTACCAAGGTCAATGCAGGCCACGCAATGGGAAACTTCAGTCAACCGGCAACTTGTCTGCCTCTAAATGCATCAGTCATCAGAGGGGGGAGAGGGCCACGGAACAAAAATCGGCTGAAATCAGGAAGAAAAACGGCGGCCATGACGACGGAGCATCGCCACGAAGGATGAGGGAGCATCCAGTGGCATACTAACTTTGAATTCAGCCTGGAGACCTCCGTGGAATCCCCAAGGCTCGTCGTCGCCGGACATAAAATAATCTCTGTACCATTTGTTGGCCCCTATTGCAAAAGAAAGAAAAAGGGAAACGCTTGGTTAGTCCATGGTGGCTTAAGAATCGAGCAAAATTGTCAACCTTGAGTACACAAGGTTTACATTAATTTTGAGAAGAGAAAAACACTAAGTAATGGCAGAATCGGATCTGAGGATACAACCAAGAGGCTTACATGACGTGTGCAAATTTATAGGGTTAAAAAAAAAAAAAAAAAAAAAAAAAAACTGAAGGGGGTGCAACCGCATACTTATATGGCATGAAAACCCCCAGGAGAGACTCTGCCATGTTTTAGCAATAATTAAGCGCAATGGTCGCAAGGGTCTGAAAAAAGGAACTGATTCAAGAAAGATCAGAAGCCAATATCTAAAACCCAACAGCAGCCAGCAACCCCTACGCCATCTCCCCTTACATGATCATCCAAACCCTCAATGCTCCAATTGGCTGCTGGACACTGGTGTGATACATACTGGTTTCATCACAGCCCAGCTATCAACTCGGATCAGACTGCATTCACACTGGCATGTGCTGTCAACATGCCCCAAGCCCCAATCATGAGAAGATAGGCAGGCAAATGCCTTGCTCATGCAGCCTGATCGGCATCAATGGCTGGGCCAGGTCATTGAGCAAAATGCTGCATTGAAGTTCCGCTGAAGAAGGGTCTGAGGGAATAACCAACGCAGTTATAAAACCGAGATGCTGACAGCAATTCAGCTAGTAGGGGCGTACTACCTACCACCGTCCAGATCGCGAACCTCATGTTTTTAAACAGTATAATGGTATACTTAAAAGTTGGCAGTGCGTACATGTATATGGACTGGAGCCCTGCATGTAACACACGGACACATATGGCACTTGTCCCAAAGCTGTACAGAAAAAAAGAAAAGGAAACAAGAGAGAATTAGCGGAGGGTCAGCAAAATGGAGGGGGGTCGTCCTGAATGGGGAGAAGAGGCGTTATACGCATGCTCCCCTCCGAAGAGGAGAAGTCAGTTGTTGAGATCATTCAAAGCCTATTTTATAACACAAACAGGGAGAGACGGGAGAGGAGTCTATGATACGCGGGTGGTGGGCCCAATCCATGAGAAACTCATAACACATTCATCATTGAATCTCAACTGCTGTCCTTCCCGATCACATTGCAAGGCAGACTCACAACACTATAATTAATCATTAATCAACAGTCGGCTGAGCAATGTAGGTTGAGGAGGCCTCCAGTTGAGATGCTGCTCCTGAGGAGAGATACAGATTACACAATCACAGCTTCCGTTTCAGTACTAAACAAGCAACCCCCCCAGGGCCAGCGTATAAGATTAAGGGAACAGGGGGACCACTGAAACGGAACCTGCCTCTGAAGGTCGTTACGGAACCACGCCACTGGGCGTAATGCAGGGGAGAAGAGATGGGCATCAAATCACCCACAATCGAGTCCTTCCCCATCAATTGCGCTAGGGCGGGAGTCACTTTCACTGCTGGCAAACGGAGTAACGTTTGTATCCCAGATGCTTTCCCAGCAAAACATGTGGAAATATAATAAAGAAGGTGTGGTAGGGAGGCTCCCAGAGCAAAAGTGACCCAGCCGCAGGCGGCCATTCATGAGGAAAAACAGGGCACAACCTCCAGAGCGTGGGATCATCTTCAAAAAACAGTTGGGAGGTTTCTCATGAATTAGTCCAGCACCCGCCCCCATTGCCGTAATAACAGGCTTGGTTAAAATTCATGCAGGCTCTAAGTGGGCATAATTGGGCAGCGAATATCCCTCAACACTGACATGCTACTTAGAAGGCTCTCTAATTTTGAACAGTATTAGAGATTACAGATTTGAAGTTACATGTGGAAGGATCACATACTTGATAATAATTGATAAGGAAGATAAGTGCTGATTACAGGTAAACCAATATAAGCCAGATGAGCCAAAATGCCCAGAGGAGCCTTCTGATTAGGACTAGCAGTCGAGTGGAAAAACGGGAAGCGCGAAATTGCGGTACAGGAAAACATACCGAGCCAGTTGATGTAAGATTCGACAAGTGATAACGTGGTGGAAAGATCCCAGAGGTAGGGATAGAGGTCCTTGTGCAGTTCCTGGTTTGGAATAGACTGCAGTTTGGACATCAGGCCACGAATGGCATGTACGCTGGTGATGAGGGTGATGCAACGTGACCTCCACTCTTCACTGAGGGCGATCTGCTCTGGGGTGACAGAGGGCGATTTGGCTTCCATCATTGCATGGGCGTTCATCTTCAGCCAGTGTAGTTGGCAGAGCATGCTGGATCCTTGGAAGCCATACTCAAAGGGCAAGTAGAACATGTCGACCAGCAGAGCCAGGTCCTTGGTAGTGACCTGTCGCATGAGGTCTTCATTCACTGGGGCAATGGGCTCCTCCATCATGAGCTCTGTGTCTTGATCAGGAGCAGATCCAATGTTGACGAAGCAGTCCATGGGCTCCTCAGGCGAACCTTCACTGCAACTGTCAGCCTCGCTCTCGCTGTTGACTGCGTCAATCAGACTGTTGGCTTGCAGGATTGAGGTTGGCTGCATGTAAGAGTTGTTGATCGCAGCAAGGGCGTTAAGATTCGGAGTGACTGAGCATTCAGGCTGGAGAACAGCGTCAGTGGTTGAAGTGACAGCAATGGCACCGCTGACCACTGAGGTGACAACAGCCGGGGGTGGGGCCATGTCAATCATTTTCACTTTGACGGACTCGTATGGGACGTAGAGCTCCTCGACCCAGTCAGAGAGGGCTCTGGTCAAGGCCACTCTGGGCACATAGCTGCTAGCCTCATTGACGGGTGTGTCCTCATCCAGGCAAAGCTCACCGTCCGTCTCCAGTCGAATGTCCTCGCTAATGGCAGAGCCTGAAATAAGAAACGGAAATTGAATACCTTCAATCCTAGGAAAAACTAAACATACTCAGGATGCAATCTCTCTTGACGCCTTCGGAGTTTGACTTACTCCACTGACCGAGTGTGTGCAGGGCAATGTAATTGGCTTCAAACTCTGTGTTAGGGTTGGTCAGCACACCTCGAAGATAAGGGATCAGCTCAGGTGAGCGACCGTCGTAGGGTCCGAGGAAGAGGCGCTTGGGGTCGTAATCATTGGCATGCAGGTTATCCCAGATCAGAGGGGGCCGTCTCAGAACCTCAGTTATCTCTTGTATCGACTTAATCGTGATCTTTTTGGAGATGACTTTGGGCCCAGTCCACATGATATCAATGCCAGGTAGCAGACGAGACCCGATGGTGTTCAAATACCCGGAAGTGGCAACATCTGGAATGGCTCTGGTGGCGCAGTACTCTGCAAGGAGAAATTCAGATGAGCAAGCACAAGCAGAAATTGCAACAAATACCAGTGGGACAGAAGAAAAATTTGGCCGGTTCCTTTAGATGCTGGTAAACTTCATTGGTGACGGAAACTTGAGCATCGGCAAAAGACTGGAAGACGCCTTTGTCGGCTTCACACATATCAATCTCAATGTCGTCAAACAAGATGGCAAAGGATTTGCAGCCGAAGGTGGCAACCTAAAAAAGAGAAAAATATATAATTGTCCTGCAGTTAAGGAGAGGGCATTGCGCATACCTGTTCCAGCTTCTTTTTGAGCAGAGCGACATCTTTGGCACTGGAGTAAGTCAAGTCAATGCCAGGAGAGATGGCATACACCAAGGACACATTGTTTGATTCAGCAGCTTCAATCAAGCCTGTCAAGTGCTCTGCAAAAGTGAAGAAAACCAATTGAGAATTGAAATTTGATCCACGTATTTTCGATCATACCAGCTTCTTCCACTGAGTACATATCCCTCCAGAACATTCTGTGTTTGCAGTCATCTTTTGGAGCATAAATGTAGGTGTCCATTTCCATTTTGTTCAGTCTGAAGAAGAGAATAATGTCATTGTGATCAAGTGTAGATAACAGGAAGTAGAGATAAGAAGAATGGTCAATAGACTGGAGCTCAAAGTCAAAAATATGGCCGCAAATAAGTTAAGCCGTACACCGGAATGAGTCGCTTATCACAGATACTGAAGGTTGCGTAACCAGGGTGAAAACAGGGCAAAGGTCAAATGTGGCGATTTTTCCTTTAATTGAGATTCATCAATGTCTTAGCCATCTATTAAAACCAGTCAACAAGTACATAATTGATTAGATTTTAAAGTATTTTACTACATAAGTGGTGGTTGCTAATGAAGTGATAACTACTATTTTTTTTTTTTTTTCTTCTCACAGATGTTCATGAATCATCATTTGGTGCAATAGTAATCCCATTGTGAGTGTTACACAGGGGAAAATGCTACCAAATATATTTATAAAACTAGATTCTACCACTAGTGTATTAGTACACTGAACGCTCAACATTCTACTTTAGTAAACTAGTACCGAATCCTTGACATCAGAAAAAGGTGTTGAATTCTCACCTGGAAAATAGCCTTTTGCGCTGTGCAGTGGACCATGGCCGGCCATAAAAACCTGAAACAATTGAATTAAAACTAAGATTAAAGATATTCGATCATCATTCAGTGGAGCCAACGGTAGGCACCAATGATTGAACAAAGCTGACATAGCAACAATTCGATGTATGAATGTTTTAATGTTATCGTTTGCTCAATTCGGATCGCCAGGAACTGACGAAGAAAATTAGAAATGACGTCATGTCTGGCCTGTCATGTGACCACAATCCTGGCAATGTCTGGTTTTAACAACTAAATAAATGCATGAAAATACCATGACACGAAATAAAAACGACCGATCGTAGTATTTGAGTTGATAACAAAGGTAGAGCCTCACCTTCGACGACTCCACAAATGAAATTTGAACGCTTCGTCGTCTCAGCGACGTCGACAGGAGAGCCCGCTTCGGGTGAGATTGGTATCATTTTACGACAGCAGATGGACCAAAATCCAATCGAATTGATAGAAATACTTAATCAGGTTTACGTTGAGCAAATTACGCTCAAATCCAAAGTAGGAATCCAAGGATTTCTCTTCTTGACGCTGCAGTTCTTGTTCTCTGTTCGGAATCTTTGCAGAAAATGGCGACTTGGCGATACACGAATAATTTATTTGTCATTATCTTGTGACACGCGCTCTCATTGGAGGAGAACACGGAGTCGGGCGAATCGCAGCCTCTGTTACAAAATTCCGACCGGATGTAAAATTTCTGGTTCTGACTGGTTCATGTTCGGAATTTTCCGTAGCTCCGAAGAAAACTATTTTTTTCTTTTCCGAAGCGCATTTCGTCGAGAACAGAATCCGGATCGAGACATGTACCCATTGATCTTAAGATCAATGCATGTACCCGTAGCACAGATAAATCGGGCGTGGTCTGCGTACCCCTGGGTCTCGCTGTAGTATGTCAGCTAATGTACCCGGTATTGCAGAGCACCAAAGATACTCCATTTAGGAGTATAATTTAAATAATAATGGAGTATCTTTGATAGCACGATACACTCATACCTGCATATGGCGAACAAATGAACTTATGAAGAGACATTATTTTCGCTTATTCTGAGTCATCATTGGGTAATTTGGCATTCACGCATTGGCCTGCACAGATGAAACCGTTATTCCTATCGTAGTTCTTTGAAAATCGGTCGCATATACAGAGTGGACCAAAAGTAGTTTATCCACTACATGTTAAAGTTTTCAATGGCGCTACGCATAAATTTTGTCAAAAAGTGTTGCAAATTAATCAGATCGCATTGTATAAATTACACAGAGATAAGAGAAATAAATACTTGGTATGCATGGTTAGTCTAACATGTCATGCTGCTATTCCTTTCCTTTCTATTCCAATTTCATCAACATTTATGAAGATTTATCTCAATTAATAGAGTGCACTCATCACTCAGCGATATTTCCACTTCTGGTGGTAAACAGAGCCCTGAACCATGGATAAGCTTTATTTTAACGCATATAAATAAGGAAACGCTCTCGTGTTATTGTTTTTGATCAGTTGATAGTGCTATATTGATTATAATTGTGACAGCTAGTAGCACTAATCGACGACTAATGTTTATCTCCTAATATCAAAGCAAAGCAAAGAGTTTGTATTGATCGAAGCACCATACAAGAGAGGACATTCCTTAATGATCGATCAGGGGCTCATCTGATTAAGTTCTCTTCGCGATCACTCACCACTCGCATTTAAATGTTCTTCCATCATTCAAAGTAAACTTTTTATTTGATTTCTTTGCATAAATGGACGCCGAATAACGCAGTCAATTCATACCAGGTAGTTATATATATATAATTATTTTTTTAATAATTGATATACTTTAGAAATTTTATAATTTCGTTTTTTACCATGGAGTAGATAGACTCCTTTTGACCCACTCTTTAATTATATTGTTCCCTGATTGGCGTGCACCATAGAACTACATACTCCTTTATACTTCAATGGTGCGCACGCCTCAAAAACCACTTATAATTACCCACTGTTACCAAGTAGGCCTACAATTCAGGCTTCCCACGGATCCTGGAAATCCTGGAAAAGGAATAGAAATTGATTTTGACTTCTCTAGGCCTGGAAAGTCAGGGAAAACGCTATGTTTTTATGTCTGTGATAAAAAAAAAATGTCACGAGAAAAGAGTTGAAGAGTTTAGGTGTTTTCTGCGATGTAGTGCACAGCTCCACTCACTCGATCTGCTCTGCATGGTCTTCCATATTTTTCTATATAATGCATGGCATCAGGCAATAATCAATATAAGTATTCTTTACATTTGGTGGTTTATGAATTATGATACATGAAAAATTTATTTTACAAACCAAGAGATTGAAGAGATGCATGGGTAGGACCTACCCCCGTACCAGAACAATCAGTAAATGGACCTTATGGAAGAGCGATAGGTATTATGTAGACGACACAAGTTGAATCCATGGTTTCTTCTGCGCACTAAAAGGTTTATTACACTAAGTTTACAATCTGCAGAAGCAGTTCAGCTGCTGAGTGAATATTTCCACTCGATGCCTGAGGTCATCATCCGGCTGATGGCTTTTAACCACATCAAAAGAATTTAGTGATAACTAAATCTACATGTATAATAATTTAGAGTACATGTACATATTTTCATGAAACCATAGAATTGTGGGACAATCTACCTTTTAAAGTATAAGAGAAGGGCGATATAATTTATTATTTTAAAAATAACTTGACATCCTATCTTTTTAGCAGATATTTTATTAATCACAATTGACGATACTTCATGTTCTTTTCACCTTTTATATCTTTCCTGTTCATCGTTTTAACTCTCTGTTTCCTGTGAAGCGCATTACTATTAAATGGTGATTTGATTTGATGATGTATTCTTAATATTCGATGAAATCAATAAATTCCATCAATCTGTTTCAATCAAATTCAAATCTGAGTTTTATCGTATAGTTTGGTCTATTTTGACAAGTACTGTGTACTTTCTTTCTTAATGCTTTTGAGACATATATATAGAATGGGCCTATAGTAGTCTATCTACTCCGTGTTAAAAACAAATCTATAAAATTGGCTAAAATGTCTGAAAAAAAGAATGAAAAAAAAAAAAAACTACCTGGTATATGTACTATGTTATTCTGCGCCCATTTATACAAGGAAATAAAATAAAGAGTTATTTTGAATAAGAGAGGTACATTTAAATGCGAGTGTTGTGTGATGGCGAAGAGAGCTAACTCAGATGAGCCCCCAAACGAGCATTATATAAAGAATGCCATCTCTTAGATGGCGCTCCAATACAAACTCTGCTTTGTTTTGATGTTAGGAGATAAACATTAGTGCTACTGTCACCACAATAGACCTCCCAAACAAAACAATAGTACAAGAAGGTTGCCTTATTTATGCGTTCAATGATGTTTATCCATGGTCCGGGGCCCTGTTTAATTGCCCCCAAAAATGGAGATATCACGGAATGATGAGTGCTCTCTTTTAATTGAGATAAATCGGCATAAATGTTGTTGAAACAGAAATAATAGGAATAACAGCACGACACGCTAAACTAACCACACCAAGCATTTCTTTCTCTTATCTTATAGCGTGGTGTTTACATTGTGATCTGTTTTGCGCGTGTGCATGATGGGGTTTTACGGCTCCACCCAAACCAATCGGATGATACGGCCGCCAGTGATCTGTTTTGCAACACTTTCTCAGAAATGCGTCGCACCATTAAAAATCATTGAGATCTTTAACATGAAATAGACTACTTTTGGCTCACTCTGTGTATATATAAGAGAGTAAAATTAATTAAATTTAGAGTTATTTGACTTATATGAGCAATACATTCCCACAATTTTATTTGGGTTCAAATCAAAAATTTAAATTGTGCAGCGGAAAACACAGATAAGGTGACTCATCTAGAATTATTTAAGGGTGTCCACAGCTGTGATTTTTCTGAATGAGGAAATTTTATCTTCGTGGCAATGACAGTAAATGCTGGCATCTCCTACGTCGAACTTTCGCACGCTCAAGATTCCTGCCCAGAGGTTGCGGTAGCCCGTGGGCCTACATCGGAGACATGCAGGCATGAGTCCTCTTAAACACAAACATGTGGACATATTTGGGGCCCTCCCGATGTCACAATTAAGGTATCAATTACTAGTATCTCCTGTCATAGAACAGGTAGCATCGCAATCATTTGCTTCCAACTTTTTACCACCAACTTATTACCTAACGCCTCAGATTTAAAATCCTGTTATTCTGACATCTGTGCGTGCACGCGACAAGCGTCCCGTTCAGGGTTGAGCTTTGCATATGATATATTATTTACAATTTAAATACAAAACTACTCAAATCGGCTAACATAATAAAGGTTTTAATCTCATAAATTAGCAGTAGTAATAAATAATTTCAAGCAATTTGTACGACACTATTTTTTCGAATGAAGTAATGAATGGTCCCCGTTTCATCATTTGCATATTAGGTTAGGGTCAACGGGGTCAATTAATCGGCCAGCCAGAATGCGTGGAACTGTTTAAAGGGGACCTCTGTTCATTTCGGAACCTTTTTAGATCGATTCTATTGGCTTTTGTGAGTGACGAGAGACCATTTTTGAAGTATTTGGTCAACAATGAATGATATTCAAGAAAAATTAAAATACGAATTTCTTGCTCAGGCAGAATAGCTTCAAACGAGATGAGTGCGAGATTTCTTTTATGAGAGCTGCTGAAAGATCTGCTCACTCGACGGCTCCCATTGTTAACAATAGGATAATTACTTATTTTATGCCGTCACGGCGGTATGAAATCGAACGCGAGAAGTAAGCGAGCTTTTAAACCTCTCAAAATCGATGTATCTAGGAATTAACCCACAGCAAGCGTATTATCTAAATATTTGTCAGTCAAAAGGCGTATTTGTCTTTTGGGATGCATCCTCTTTCATTCGTTACAAGTTCAAAACAATCAGAGGTCCTCTTTAATTTATTCTACGTCAGCTTGGTTATATTTATAAATTGGGGTATTGTTTAAGTATTTTATTATTTAATTAGCTGACAAAATACTTTGGGATGAGTTTGAAGCTAGTGTAAGTGTTCTTAATTACGAAATTAGATAATTTTCGCATTGTATACCCAATACTATATATATATATATATATATATATATATATATATATATATATATATATATATATATATATATATATATATATATATATA
>KB310915.1:180157-221631 GCA_000328365.1 Capitella teleta
AGACAGAATTCCATCTGAATACTCTCATAATCAGACGGAGGTTTCACTACGATTTTTATTAGATCTGAGTATCGTAAATTGTTGGCGTTTGGCTTTCTGTGTTTCAGAGATCGTATATACCAACAAGATAGTAGTCGTGACATCAGTCTGTGTTTGGTCCGAATCCGAGGATCAAACAAAGTTGCCGCTATGCCGGCATAATTGAAGGTCATATACCTGTAGCTTGCTGAGGTATTATTTCATAGGGTTACAAACTGAAATCATTCCTGTCATTGACCTATAGGGACTAGCTGAGATACAATAATATGCATATCCAGGAGTATGTGGCGGCTATTTTTGAAAATTCCAACCCTAACAAAGTTTAAAACTTGTTTATATTGATGCATTACGTGTCACGTACGTTAATTTATAACCTTCGATATGGGAAAAATGGGACTCCGGGGAATGGGCAATTACATTAGTGTGACTATTATAGCAAGTAATTATTGCACGAGCATTGATTTTGTGGGCGTTGTAGAGTTGAAACCTATGTCCATGTTATAATATCATTAACACAACGAGATGAGGAAAAATGTTTGCTAGAATTCTATACACTGTGATTGAAGAAATTGTGTTAATTATACTAATTATGCAATTATTTTTAGGTCAAATCCCTTTTTGACTGGACCAGTCGGCTAATAATTATCACGAATAAATAATTATGGCCCCTGAACATTATACGGACAATTGTATGCATTGCACGGCATTTAATAGGCCTATATGAGCGCTCCTGATATAATCAGATTCAGGCCCAGATGGTCAGAACCTCAACCAATCATCAACCCAGTGTCGATCCCCACCTCTGATAAGATCCCTAACAAGATGGTTCAATAACATTTGAGCTATAATTATAACCCGTTTATCGGAACAAAAACTCTGTTATTCAACACAATAATGATCAAGATTGTATCCTCGATATTCAATTCCTTCCATCTCTCGTGGTCACTTTCTCATCTCCGCCCTCAAGTGCTTCTATCTATTCAGCTGGCAAACATAGACATTTGCAATAATATTCACATTGTGCTCTATTCCATTGCATCATTCTGTAGCAGAATCAAAGTCTCGAGAATCCAGACGGTTTACTTTGAAATGCTTTACGCCTGACCTTCGCTGGATGCCATTTCTGTTTGATTAATAGCAAGTAGTAATCGATCATAAGTGGTCATAATTGGCAGTGAAGGAGCAAGCGGTGATATCCTCGTCCGATGCAATTCCCACTCTTTGCACCGTGAGCACCCTTCGTTTCCTTTGAAAGTCTAATCAGAAACTTCCTGGAATTGCAGCCTGGGAGAGGTCGCAGGTGCAGCATGCAGTATAAAGAGGCGCGACTCCTTCCCTTTGTTTAGTCGTGCCAATCGCCAGCAAACATGTATTCATACTCTTCCAAATTGTCCAGTTTCTACTTGTACAACCTGAATGCCGAAGGGGCGGACCGGGGCTCCAATTACATCCCGGGATTGGTTCCACCTGGGAATCCAGTCACTCCAGTGGAATGTCTGAACACGACTTGCCTTCCTGACAACACAACCAGCGTCCCTTCCCTCTCCATGGGATTGTCTGAGAGAGCCTTGCAGGTCGAGAAGGTCGGCTACGTCTACGTGATGCCGGCGCTGTGTGTGGTCTGCGTGGTGCTCAACCTGCTCACCATCCTCGTGTTCCACCAGGGAGCATTCAGAACGCCCATCTACGCTTACCTGACCGCCTTGGCAGCGGCGGACACAGTCACGGGAGCGGTCACCTTGCCGGTCGGTATGAGCAGGTGCAGCTCTTGCGGAGTGAGTTATACGGAGATGGTCTACGAGGTCTTTGTGTTCGTGCCGGTCAGCAACATGTCCGAAGGGGCCAGCGCCTGGTTCGTGGTCATCCTCGCCGTTGAGCGCCTCCTAGCAGTGACCAGCATCTCAGTGGACAAAACCAGCGCCACCGCCAAGCGTCGTGCCCGATTCGTGGTCGTCGCCGTGTTCGTTGCTTCTGTTCTGTTCAACCTGCCCTACTTCTTCGTCATCACCATCCAGAGAGCCCCCTTCCCAATGGCCATGCAGACCAAGTTCGGCGCTAGTTTGGCTTTCGACGTCTTCTCCTGGATCCGAGCGACGCTGGTTCAGTTCGCCCCCCTGGTCGTTCTGATCATCCTCAACTGCTTCCTCCTGCGAGAAGTCTATCGCTCGTCCAAACGCTACCAAAAGCTCGTCCGTCAAGGCGACGCTCGAAACAAGGCCCAGCAACGCTTGACGTGGATGTTGGTCGGAACTGTGGTTCTGTTCATCGCGGGCAACATCCCAGTCGCATTCTCTTACACCATTCTGTTTGGGGTGGTGTTTGGAGAAACGAGGTCCAACGACCTGTACGCCATCTTCAGGGTCATCACCCACCTGGTTGCTATTGCGTCATACGCGTTGGACTTTGTGGTCTACTGTGGAGTGAATCGTCATTTCCGAGATGCCCTCACCAGAAGCATGTCTTGCAAAGGGCTGCAGAGGAAAGTCTCTGATGTCACACCCAGTTCCAATAAAACCAACCTCACACCGACAAAATATTGAAAGATTAATCGTTAAGCTCGGTGTGGTATACATGTACTCATCATCTTGGTGGACGAAGCTATTGTCTTTATTTTGTGTCGTTTAATAAGACAAACATGTAGCAGATAACTAAAACTTTGTCTTATTCTTCCCCTGTGTAGATAGAGCAAATTTATTCCATTGAAAAATATTCAGGTGTTTTTGTTCTTTTCGCTTTGCTGTATGCATGTATTATGATTATTTTAAATCAAATAAATATACGATTTAAAAAATAAATACAAACAACATTATTTGAATCATGGTTCATTTTATTAATTTCATTTAAAAACAAATAAATCACAACTAGGTATAAGAACACACAAATAAAAAAGTTAACGCGAGAACAGGCTACTTTTGACCGCAAGAAGGGGAAATGGCGGCGGATCCACGCGACATCTTATATTGCACAGAAGAAGAATCTACTAGGAACACAAATGGAAAATATCAGCTAGGATTACGGAGGATTTTTTTCTTTTGACGATGTCAAAATCAGTACAGCTAGAGCAACGAACGACCTTCTAAGTACTTTATAATAATTATATTACGTAAATTAAAATATCTGACTCTTTTTATTTCAGCGAGTGTAGTAGAAAATATTGTTGGATTAAAAAAGGCACCAAAACACAAAATGATATACATGTAGTTTTTTCAGATGAAAAGAACAGTTTGTCCGATATTTAGCATATACCGTAATTCACAAATATGGATACATTTGGGAATCTTACTAATTTCTGCTGGCTACATCACGAATGAACACAAAAGAAGGTAGAGAAAAATAAAATAAAAATAAAACTCAGCCTTCCGTTTCGACATTTTTTGGTTGAGTTTCTCTACAGGCAAGACGCGAAATGAAATGGAAGAAAAGGAATGGCTTGCAATGTAAACAGAGCGCCTGCGCCGTGACCTCACTACCGGATGTGTACTAACAATAACTGCTTTACCCTCGAATTTTGATCCTGTCACTTCGTTTATATACCAATTAACCAAGCAGTACATTTTACATGACAATTTAAAGAATAAATAAAGACTTGAAACTAAAGTGAAATGTCATATAATAATAGCGAGGCAGATGAGGGGAAAATTTGAGTAAATATCATTACTATCAGTGACACTGCTGACCTGGTTACATAAATTATTATCTCTGGAATGGTGATACCGCGTATCGTTAGTGAGCGCCGTTCATGTGCGCGGTTTTTGTCTCGAGTTGAGCTTGCATTTTCGCCAGCATTTCTTTCATGCGGTTGATCTGAGAAAGATATGATTCCGTTAGAACGATTTACCGATGGAGGAGGCACCAACCTCCTGCTCCTTCTGTTCAAGCAACATGTCTTGTTCTTGTACTGCTTCAATATTAGGAGTGGAATCTCGCTTCAGTTTACTGTGGAGGAAACAGTGACGAAGTGAGAGGGCGGATTAGCAATGAAGTGGGGTTAGGACATTTGATTCGTTGGAGGGGGTGAAATGCAAGGTTCATGTTAACAAAATGGAATGATGAAAATGTAATATTTCTGTATTTGTAACAAAATGCACCTGATCAGGTTAATATATTACGTAATTTACGTACACTGAGAATATTAATCACAGACAATTACATGCACGTGCATCCAACCGCACACCTCCAACCCCAAAGGAACCCGTGATCATAGGACAAAAGGGTAGATAAACAAAATATTACCGCACACCAAGCCAGTGTTGAAAAAGATGGGGTTAAAAAAAGATCACCTGAATACGCTGGCCGGGATGGGACACGAGTTTGCGATCTCGAGGTCACGAAATGAAAACGGATTTTTTTTTTTTTTTTTTATCTATCTCCAAAATAATTATAAAATTCCAAGCTATATCTGGTGCGCACCAGATAGCTATCTCGCTCGCACCAGATAGCCATATCGTGCGCACCAGATAGTTATCTTTTGGCCGCGAGATCGCTAACTCGTGGCCACGAGTTATTATGTCGTGCGCACGAGATAAAAAAAAATATAAAAAAAATCCACATGTCCTATCCCGGCCACCGTATACTTGAGAGCGAAAAAGCCGTAAGAATGCTTTCTACGTTTGTACCTTTCGTCAAGCGACTGAGTCATGCTATTGAGTCTCTGATCCTGGCTAAAGAAGCAAAAACAAACGAAGCGTATTTCAGATGACGCCAAACAGTCATGGGTCACAAGTGGCGATGCACAGCCAACGTGGGTCGCAACACTTACGTTCGCTCCCTCGACTGTCGGTTCAGCTGCTCTTTGATGTGCCGTGCGCGGTAGTTCTCGTAATGCACGTCACGAGTAACATCCTTCAGATCTTGCATGTGGGTGCTGCGATTAGATAGGATCAAATTGGATAAGATAAAGATGCGTCTGCATATCTCATACCTTATGAGGAACTGACGAAGTTTGGAAAAGTCACAATGCTGAGGGTTCTCAACTATAAAAACCATAAAAAAATTAGATAATATCATATGGAATTGCAGTTCGTACCTTCAACTACCCCCCATGGATAGAGCCTTCCACGGACGCGTTTACCACTGACTTCAATCAAAGTATTGCTGCCGATTACGGCGAATGGCGTCGCTGCCTGGAATACAATGACGTCACGCTGAATTGAGGGTTGTTATAAAACACGCACTTTGAGCTCTTTGTCCTGTTGTTTGAACTCCTCGTCTTCGTCTGAGTCGCATTCTGGGAAGTCATAAGTGCGTATCCCATGTTTCTCGATTTCTTCCAAAACCTGGAAGAGTTGAAATTTGAATTTAACTAAGTGCGCATAATGGAAGTGTATAATGCGTTATGATATACAGATAAAAGTGCGTTCTGATTGTGAAATGGCGCTCACCCTGTTTTTGAGACGCCTGATTTCCGAGGGCGTTAGAGTGTCCGCTTTGGCAATTATAGGCACAATGTTGACTTTATCGTGAAGTCGCTTCATGAATTGAATGTCCGTCTGACGAAGCCTGCGCACGACAAAGATGAAATCAATCATAATGTTATCTCGATCCCAGAGGAGATGGCCCTGAACGTTTCGTATCATTTGATCGGCAATTAATCTTTTTAATCATACCATCTTAAAGAATCAATGTACTTCCCCTCCCCAATCAATCCAATCAACCGAAACATAAACGTGCAAGCTGCACGAAGGCATCTCACCAATAATACAGTATAGGCGTGTTTACACACATGTATAATCTCATGCTATGTAATTTTGTTAATGTTATAGCCAGATATGCAAGTTAAAACGCAGCACTAGTATTTACCCATGAGCCAACGGTGACAAGAAGTAGAGGCAGCAGTGGACACGCTGGTCTTTGATGTTCTTCCGATTCAGACCCGTTTCGTCTTTGAAGTACTGCTCAAACTGCTGCTGAATGTACTCCTCGACCGTCCGCCAACTGATTGGATTATAAAGAACATCACACACAGCGCATGCGTAGTGAATACTCTTACTTCTGCTCTCCAACGATTGCGTCATTGAAACCAGGTGTGTCCACTATGGTCAGCCTCAATTTGACCCCTTTCTCCTCGATATCCATGGCCTTCTTCTCTATGTCCACTGTCTTCTTGACCCGTTCTGAGGGATAATACACGACGTATAATTAATACCCAATTTAGACGATATCTACTACATGTATCAGCTCGTTACATATAATTATATCCCCTTTGCATTTATGAATGATTACAAGTGTGTGAAAATAGCAGTTTCAGTTACACGCCTCGAAGCTATACGGATCCTCCACTCAATCAATGACCTTATGCTCTGCCCTACCACAAAAGAAAATCCACAGCATCCATAAATGCATGCATTAATGTATAACATCTTCCCTGCAACACTGACCTTCAGCACCAGAGAGCTTGCGATCCTTGTAGAGATCCGGGTTCAGGAAGAGACTGCTGACTAGCGTGGATTTTCCCAGGCCTGTTTCTCCTAAGAATAATGAGACGTTTGCATTTGCGGGTTTCTCATATTGAATGTCACTCACCGACGACCATGAGGGTGAAATCGAAACCTCTCTTAACGGCCTTGCGATGGACCTGCTCCGGGAGACTGGAGAAGCCGACGTATTCATCATCATCCTGGAAGAGAAAGCATACACATGTATTCAGCAGCGCGAAATAGGCGGGGTAAACGGAACACGTTAGCATACGGGGCTTGTGGTGTTTGTGTTGAAGCTCACAATTAAGGAGAAAAGCAATCTCAGAAACTACTTTTATTGCTGCTCAGTTCTAATGAGATTCATCAATCATGAAGTAACAAGCGAACGGAAGGAAGCGAGCGAATGTGATACAGGTGGCTGTCATGCCTGCAGTGAATGTCAGACCCAGGGATAACATAGATGAGCTCACGTGGAAAGCCAACTGCCATGAGATCTGCTTGTCGACCGAGAGAAATGCCCCCATTGTGCTAACGGAGCCAGTGTAGCGAAAGCTGGCTTTGTAATTACCGGTACTTAATTACGATATGCCTCAAATGATATGAGACCAATCTTTGCTGGCTTTAATCTTTAATCTTTAATATTTTTTTTTCTTTTTATCTTTGCTTAAATAGTGATCCGATTGAGCCTCCTTCGCAACTAATGACCGATGACGATGACCAAGTAACACCAATGACCAAATAGTCGAGACCCGTGAAAACACGGCTCGTGATGCAATGAGAGAAAAAAACATAAGCTGGCAAGCAGCCAACACCACGAAGATGATCGAAAGAGCACTTCTCAAATGTAAACAGACGCTGAGGCATTCCTCACTCCGCCTTTTAAGTTTATGATCTGCATAACGCGTGTCAGTAAATAATCTAAATATAACTGAAATTTAGCCGAAATTCACCGTTCCAATGTAACACGCAAAGAGATGAGAGAAAACCGCCCACAGATGCAGTTGCACGCTGGAATTACAAGAAGCTTACAAATGACCAGTTCGATAACGATCGTTCAATGGAATTTGCCTGTAAGGCACCCTAACATTGCATACACATAAATAGAGGCACGCTCTTTCGAGAGGACTCTAATGCCGATGTCCTTGGAGCTACTACCATCGATCCGTCTGTGGGAAGAAGGAACTGACAGCCATTCCCCTTTCCATCCCCTACCTCCTCCTGTTCACCCTCCAGTTTCGAAGGCAAACTTGGTTTCACGGTTGTCGTTTTTTATATAGATTAGATACTAGTAGTTATAATTCAGCACCGAAGTTTTATACATATTCGCCGATGCGTTAAAAGATAGAGAGAGTAGCTCAGAGTACACATAATTATATGAATGGCAATTGCAAAGCATTTCATTTGGAATTTTGAATACACCTTGTGTAGTTGTATAGTCGATCAATACTTGAACACATGAGGCACAGTCACTGTGCCCTCACAATACCTTGCTTCGCCTGAAACTGCCAGTTTTCAAACCTCCAAGAGGCAGCTTTGGAACAGAGAGAGGAGCCAGCGAGCAATCCAGGGGCGACTTATTCCTATCCAGTTTGAAATCCCGGAGCGGCTTCATTGGCGTCAACCGAGGTACAGGCGTCCGGCTTGGGGCGTCATCACGTTTATCCATTGAGCAAGGCACCTGTGAGGGTGGGGCCATTCCAAGGAAGAGAGGACACGGGAGGACACGAGGGAGGAGGCCCTTCGAAGGTGCAAGTGACCAGTGGTCACCAAGCAGAGTTCATTGCCCGAGGCAGGCAGCGCCAGATGCTTCTGCAAGTAGCAGGTTCCTGGGATGACAAGTGAAGATGAAGATGCAGCCAAAGTTTGTGCACTGAATAAATAACCAGGAATGCTAAGAGAGGAAAAAGACTCAATTCATTCAACAGACTCTCTTTTGTCAGAGCTTCACCGCGCAGAGTCGAAAAAGAAGACGAAGAAAGAAGACCAGCTCTTTGTGTCACCAGCAAATGGCTTTTCACGCATGAACATCTCCAGGAAAAAAATCCAATTGAAACCTTAACCGGGTTAATAAGTTAAAATACTTGAAATACACGTCCTGTCAATGGAATCGAGTGATCAGATTGTAGCGGGGGTTCACAGTGGCACACATAAGAGCTTAGGAATAAAAGCTGCCGAAGGACTCGATTTGTCACACAAAAGAAGTACAAAGTCGAAATCAAATTCACCGGGTTCAGAGGTTAATTATATTAAAATCACGCACCAGTACAACCGATCGATGCCGACTACTCCTCTGATTCTTAGATGAACTTCGTGCCCTCAGTAAATCTGGTTGGCTTTGGCAAAGTTCTGAATTCTTGAGCATTGTGCCTAAGACAAGCACCGACTTTACCGTCCATAAAAACTCAACACGGACAGCCTCTTTATCAAGAGTGTGGATTCATCCAATGGTAACATGATATCCGGCAACAGCGAACTAAAGTGCACACGTCTGAAGTCAAATCCAGAATCAGAGTGAAAAACACATTTCACAAGCATCGATATAATCACAGGACGCAAGCAATCACAGCCAGAGATGCATCTCTGACCTCCATTGAATGACGACACATCACTCGAGGATACTGTATATAAAAATATATATACTCACATTAGCAGTTCGCACTGGAGCGGAGTCCTTCAAAGCATTTAGAGTTACGTGGGTGTTTGTTAGTGCGATGCAACACACTTTGATGGTTTGGTCCGACATGCCCCACGCATATTAATTTTATCGCATAGCTTCAAAGTTTTAAAGATCGAGGACCACAAAAGGCGATGAGTAAATGCTTTACAAGGTTCGACCAAGTGAAAATCTCGAATTCTTCATTCAGCAGATTTAAGAGGAAAACTTTACACTCACCATTGCAGTATACTATAACAGTAACCAGTATTAGGCGCGTCAGACGTACATGTTGTAATATTGGTGATACAATTAAATACTTCACAATAATATTTTAGACGAAGCTGATTACAGCTTTAAATTAACTTCCCTGTGGTGACAACAAAATGGCTAACCTTGCGACGAATGCAACGGATGTTAGTTCGTGTTTCCTTCTCATGTTGCATCTTTTCTGTTTAAAACAAGCAACTTCCCCTCACTTTCATGCTGCTATATCCATCAACTGGCGCAATATATCGTGTGAGTGTTATGTGGACAAAGTTATAATGTTAGCAAATTGGCCAGCAGTCAACAGGCACCAATGCAAGTCCGCTGCGGGCCATCTGCATGCTTCGATGAAGAAGAATTTATGGCTGCAACTCGTGCTCTCTTGGACCGAATGTCAAATGTGATTATTACACTACCTATTAGTATACTCTCAATAATTGAAAATCAAAGCCAATCAGCGACATGTATACCGCGAATGCTAGAAGCCGAATATTAATCCGTTTTCTCCTAAGTCCCAAAACTGTCAATCAAACCAAGAACAGCAATATTACGAACTACACACAGTGCAGAGCGCCAGAATGCGCTGCATCAACGGAAGCATTTATAAAATATATTCATGGCATAACCATGTTAGCATGGTAAGGAATAGGATGCCGGATCCGAGGTAACCACAGGAATTGTTGGTCCTCAGCAGATGCGTGCTCTCAACTTGTGAGCCACACGTGACCGTGATCTATATCCCGAAAACCATTAATCAGAATAAGCTGCCTGAGAGCGGCATCGGTGGACGGCAGCCATTGTACGGCTCAGCTGCACGGATCCGATCAACAGCTGCAGTAGATGATGCGCTGAGCGAATCATTTCACGGGTCACTGGGCAAGGTCAGTGAACCGCATTTGTACAGGTCAGCAACACTGCGACACTCGATCATTTTCATTGGTTGTGAACATTATGTGCAAGGGCTATCTATTCCTTAGCGGAAGGCTACAATTAATAGCGTTGAAATACTAACAAAATATGAATGTAATATATATGTAGCATGATCGAGCTTGACATGTAGTGCGTTATGATTCGAATGATATGCTGTCAGGACTGTCCTGATACAAGTATCGATGATCAGAGATCTCCTGCTTCTGTGAATGAGCAGCTAGCCTTCGTGGTGCGTTCTCTCGCAGATGCTGAGAGCAGACAGGAAAGCAAGGAACAAGCGTTTGTTATAACACGCTTTTAAAGGAAGAAAAATCGCTAAACGAAGCTTCTTTCGTGTTAAGCGTTCAAAACAGAAGATACTTGGCATAAAAAGAGAGAAGGAAAAAGGTAAAATCTAGATGATTGGCACAAGATGAAAAGAAGTCTCTGCCAGGAAGCTTCTTCACCTTGCATTCACCTGTGCCTCGCTTAAACAAAGAACAGAGCATCCGCACACATGCTATTCATCAAAGTGCGCTATGCTATGCTTTGTTATCCACTCACCCTGTCGCCGGGCATGCGCACTGAGCTGCTCCTGGTCACCCCAGAGCCCCCGCTGAGACCCTTGGCGTGGGCGTAGTCCGACGCAGTACTGGCGCTCCTTGTGGCCAATGACGACGAACCAGACGTCGAGTAGTCTTTGTACTCTGAGTAGCTCTTTGCACTACTGCCATTCGTGTCCTTCGTAGCAGCTCGTCGGGATCGGTAGCTCTCGGAATAGTCACTGGTTGGAGAGGTCGCTCCAGACGAGGATGTCGTCGACGGTGGGTTGGGCGTCGTGGTCGGTTGTACGGCGGCTGAGGCAGCGGATCGGGGCTTAAACGCCGGCGGATCAGCGCCTCCGTCCAGGGCCTCGGCCCGGCGAGCCCGCAGTTCTGCGAGTCTTTGTGAGGTGTAGTCAGACAAGCCGACTCTTCCAGCTCTGGATGTCGCTGAGGGTGCAGAGGTGGAATCCGAGTCACCGTTCTCTGCGAATAAATGAGGTATAACTTATACATAAGACCTAAAGACCTATATAAGACCATATAGAAGACGGTTTTACAGTCAGTTACACCGTGGCATATAATTATATATGATATGTTATTCTAACCTTAACGTACACGACCAGCTTAGAGATTTGCGTCGTCCGATCATAGTTGCATTAAGAACACGTGTTCATGAGCTACGTAAACAAACACTTGGGGTGAGTGCTCTCGAGCAAAATTAGGCGAGTGCATTCCGATGGTCATCCCTGCGCTCAAAGCATATTTATAGGTGCGAATCTGGGCAGACTGTGTAGACAGCGTTGAGCACAGTGTGCGATGCAAATTATGGTTAAATAAATACATAAAATAAATGCAGCTTGAGACACAGATAATTATTCTGTGGTTTGAGCCCGAAGTGTCTTTTACATGTAATGATATTCACTTAGAAGATTGATTAGTAATGTGTCTGCATCTGGGAGATTGTCTGGCATCTCTACCAGGATTATGTAAGCCGCACCGAATGACCTTCGGGCAGCTAATGCCATCATGCCATGTGCATTGAACAAGGAGAATTGCCGTGCATAGTCAGTCAATAATGCAAGAAGGCTGCTTCGGATGGCCAACAACATTGAAAAGGGTATTGCACGACACTGGTCTAATATAAAGAGCAAAGATTTGGGCGGACAAGAGGGGGTTGGGAAGGTATAGACTTAGCAGGGGATGAAGAGAAGGAGTAGGAGGAGGAGGAGGAGGAGGAGGTGTAGGAGGAGGAAGAGATGGTGAATTGAAAGGAGGAGAGGCTGAACGAAGCGAAAAAGAGGAATCGTGATTGCATTGAATGCAGTGAATGGACCTCCCGTCGATATTTATTCTTTGCAACATTGTGCTCTGATCCCTTCGTCATCGATGTTTATAACTCAGCTGATATTGGCAATAATAATGCTGCTGTTTTCTCTTCATTTTTTGTTTCACTAAAGTGTAGGCCAAAGCAAGGTATCATCAACAGGGGACCATGATAATGCGGGTGTTGGATTTAATATGTACACGGTAAAACTACTGATCCCAATGGTCGTATTGATGCATATCATAGTACATACAATAGCAGTAAAATTAAAACATAGCGAAATTGTTGTGTTGCTCTTTGACGCTAATTATATATTATTGGAATTTGTTTAGCTTTCTCTGATGGATTCGTCGATTGCTGCTTTACGATCTCCCTCTCTGAATGAGTCCCATGTCTTGCCGATGAGGATACAACTGCGTACATAAAGGGTGCTGCTTAGTACAATTCCTGTATGTCGATGACTCGTCGGGACTCTCAGAGGTTGAGTCAGCTCATTGTGTCCAGACGGGTTGGATGTCAGCCAAACGGCCCAAAGCACGCGGTGATCGATTTTCAGTAAACGCGGAAAGCACGGGTTCCTCAAAGGGCTCAACACTCGAGTGCAACCTCATTCTGTGCAAGCAATAATTGTCACGATCATATATGTATGAGTGGGTATACCGTTGACATATACGGGCACCCTGCAGACGACAGACTATACGTACACATGGGGCTCGTATATGTCCGCATGCTAATTGTGTCTGATTGCATGAATAGTGCACTTACCAGCGACGCGGTTGCCGGCAGAGTACCTCGGCATCGGCTTCGGTGATGTGGTAGTCGACATGATCACACTGCTTTTTCCATATCCTACAAAGAGACAGTTGTACAGAGGAGTGAGGCGGTGGCGTCGCTCGCCGAAAGAGGAAGACGCCTCCTCGCAAGCAGCGTTGGTGGCGGCAGCGTTCGATCGTTGAAGCTGCTAGCGGCAGCCGAAGCACATTATGCATGCACGTTGATGCCAACACGGGCAACCGACGCCCCCAGCCCCGCGATGCCTCGGCTATAAATTAGACAGATGAACAGAGAATGCCGACCAGATGGCCAATTGATGCAAGACGCACAAGAATTCAGTTAGAACTAGCGATGTGTGACTCATATATAGATGCTACTTTGCAGTACGTGACCTTATATTATGGTCACTTTGACCTATTTAATTACCGAGCCATTTCTTGGTAGCATTGAATTCAATAATTATAACCTGGTTGTGAAACTCATGTGTGTGTGTGTTAAAGGAAAATTATATATAATGCCTCCACGCAAAATGAAATAGGCGTGGCCCACGAACAATGCTCACCGATCGAATACAATAACCTCGTCTATCGTGTTTTATACTAGTACTTGTATGCTTAGCATTCCAAAGCAAGAACTTACCAAAATCGTCGAATTTAAGACTGTTAACTGCAGAATGAACAGAGACGCTCTAAATGTTCCAGCCAAAAGCGAATGCACAGTCGTTTACCGGAAGTAAGCGTGGATATTCGTGTGGCACGCGCCGGTTGCTATGGTAACAATTGACGGATGGCGCGAAATGAGAAAAGGAAATCTTGTTTTAGACAGTGTCGGTTCTAGCAACCAATAACACAGAACAGGGTAATTTAAGTGCAATTATACCCCCCCCCCAGTGAGTCTGTCTGTCAATCAGCCTTGTGTATTTGAGTGATTAATTCGTTCATAGGTAACGCGTATAAATAAACAAATAGCACAGATCACTATCGCCATTCACCTAATGTTAAGATCTCAAAATGCAATTTCATAACGCAATCGGACGTTATGCTGATCTGCTTTAAGAGTAGCTCAATTATTGCCAATATATGTAGATATTTTTTTTATCCGTTTTTACTCATTTCTTTTGAAGCGAAAAAGTACATAAAGTGTTTCGATGTGTTTAAAATATATGTGTTAAAAATAGGACCGGGCGCTCTAAAGTTTTTCTCCGCGCTTATCCATGTTAAACGATCCATGATTGCATCATTCTGTCTAGGTTGATCCGACAGGTCAAAGGTCATTTTTTCTAGCATTTTTTTTTTTATATTGACGAATTTCCATCACTTTTAGTGGAAATTGATATCGTTCTAGAAGTATACATGTATACATCTTATGGCTCTTTGGACGTATAAGTCAGCCGACAGTCGATCAAAGATATCTGGGTAAGCGATGAGGAATGTGCATACTAGTATCAAGGCGGCAGTGAAAACATTGCCAGATAACGGACAGAAATTAATGTTAGCAATACCAAAATTTTAATAGTGGATTAATTAATTAGTTATATTAATGTAGAACTGCAATCACTAGTGATGCTGTTATAATTGGTGTTAATTCCTTTCGTGGTAAAACAAACAGAGCTGCTGCAGCTTCGATGGAGCTAAATATAATATTTAATGTAGGCCTTTCACGTTAATTTGTCAATAACACTGAATCGTTTATATCCCTTTCAATATTAATAGGCCTACAGCCTACCCCCCAAAAAATGGCTGTGAAAGATCTCGACCCATAAGAGTGGTGGTGTACCAGCATCACATCTCCAATTTCCAAGTCACGGACAAGCCTGCTATTATCCGCAATCCCCAATAATTAATTGTACTAAATCATATCATAATTATTATTACCATAATTATGATGAAGTTGTGATTGAACTGGATATTTTTTTTTTCAGAAGTGCTTGAGCGAAGTCAGCTATTCTGTTTTAATCAGATTGAATGCTGAAATGTTATGAATGTGTACTCAGTGTCTTGCGCTCTGAAGTGGCACTACGGGATGAAGAAACTGTGGTGTTGCAGGGAGGGGACGAGGAGTTTGTAGCGCTCAAAGCGATGTGGCGGGCCTCCACAGAACACGGCCGCTTGGTGGCAGTGGAGGTCACTGGCACCACGAGCCAACCCAGGAGGCAAACCGCGTTATTCTAAGCTGAAAGTGAAACCATGATATCCGACGTCATTTTTTTTTTTTTTTTTTTTTTTTTTTGGGAAACAAAATACATGTACGTGCACTACCGTACCGTAGTATATAATAGGGGGCATAACGCACTTTGTAATCATAACGCATTATAGGAGCCAGGCATTGGTGATTCATAACGCAGTCATTCAAGACGTTTCGGGCCAAAAGAATCAAATCAGTAGAGAACCAGTAGCCGTAATGATGCTTCATTGAAAGACGGATGATCGCATTCTATTCTAAATGATCAATCATTGATGTTTGTGTGCCTGACTTGCTTCATGAATTATATCAAAATATCAGTGTCATTGAACATTAATCGCTGCCAATCAAACCCGAGAGAGTACCTGGGTCTCAATTAGGACAGCACATTGCGTCATTAATAATTAATTGTTCCCTAACAGAGTCGATTTTTTATGGAGCCATAAAGGTCCACCACGAGCATCAGTTGACGAGATGAACGCTACATTGTATCATCTTTAGAAACCCCGAAGTAATTTCTTGTGCGGAATAATATTCTAATAAGGTTATAAGGCGTATGTGTTTATTACACGTAATTGTGCCCAATTGCTGATGCCTCGGTTCTGTATGATTACTTCTTTACAGTATGGGATATTCAATAACTCAAACTGTAAATAGCAATGAAAAAATAATTTCCTCGACAAAATTGTGTCACTCATATTCGCATAACTGCTTAGTTCAGGGCATAGAAAACCTCAAATTCAATGTCAAGAACATTGCACCATCCATTACACACATTACTTCATGCGTATCGCTATTATTTATCTATTTCATTCTGATAATTGTTTCACGTTGTGTTCTTTCTTGCCATTCGCCTAATCGGTCTAATTGATTTTTTGATTTTTTTTTATAATTAAAAATAACTTTTTTTTTTCACTCTTTTCGCGCATCAAAATATCCTGCAGCCCTGCTGGCTGTAACACTTGGTGGTTTATCCGTCCAGACCGGAGGTTGGAGTGTCGTGAACGGTCTCTGCCAAAGACTCTCTATTAAGATAATAGAAATAGAGAGTCTTTGGTCTCTGCTGCGCATTGATGGCGGTCGCGGAGATGAGTGGCCAGGATTCGGGGAACCTGGCGAACAGCGACAACGTCAGCAAAGGACAGAATGCGAAGCGAGATGTGTTTTATTGGAAGAACAGTGAAATGAAGAGCCCTGAAGGAGAGAAAGACCAAATGAAGAGTGCTGAAGGACAGCAAACAAAAAGAGCACCGCAAAAGGCACATATTGAACTCGGTATCAAATGCTGAATGGAGAGTACCCAGAAAACCTAAATACTATTATTGAAGGTGGGGAACGTACTTAACTACGGAATGATAAAGGAGGAGACCCTGGGTGATACCAATAATAGGGTGGAAGGTAGTCGGCAGGGACCAAAATTAGAACAAAAACAAAAACAAAAAACAAAAATGAAGATGCTGAAGACAATGAAAGGCGAGAGTTACGTCATTAGAGCAGAGGGAAAAAAAACCATCGACGAAGAAGAATATCCAGGATATAGAACTACAGAGACATCCAATATGAGGTCGCGCTCAATGAAGGTCTGAGAGGATATTGCAGACTAAAAGAATTTGTAAGAAATTGACGCCTGAAAGAAGCAAAACTGCAGTGATATCGGGGGAAAACGATGAAAAATAGCCGTTTTCACTTTTGTCCTCTCGAAATTGCTGTACATGAGACCCAAGCTAAAGACGGAGACGGAGATTTTATATGTCGTATAGAGTTTCGCATGCACCCAAACAGTGGGTGTTCCGATTTTTATTTTGCATTTACGATTAAGTGCAATTTAAAAAGGATTTGTGGTCATTCAGGTACATGGAATTGCTATTTATTATATTTTCATGTAGGCCTATATATGCGTGAGTCCCATTCGATCCACGAAGCATCATATTTCATTGAATTCAAATGTTGCTCTTTTTGCTGATTGATTATAGTTTCACGAATTCCAATCAGTCAGCATTCATCCCTTAATTGAGACTCCTCTGTTTCAGCTGCATTCCAATTCGCCCTTCAAAGATATCCATCCACGGAGGAAGGTCAGTCTGGCCCTTAGTTGACCGTTCTCATATTGCCAATTTGCCATGCTTTATCTTTTAATTGTCTCTTTTAATTGCCAATCTCTTTCTTATAATAATTATTATAGCTACACTGTTTCTTCAGTATTCCATGCGCAAAAAGGAAAACTAATAATTTCAAATATGTTAATTGGAATGGATACCATTTAAAAGATAAGGTTGGTTTATTGCAATATAATTGTTAATTGCGACCTTTTAATCTTAGTACACTGCACTGGTGACATGGTTTCTGAAAGCAAATGGTTACAAGAGATACCAGCGAGTTAGAGGGCAACATCACTCCAATTGTCGGCATTGGACTCTAGTAAACCATGCAATATCGATTGAGGCCCCTGGGTCAGTTCCCCAGGGGCGAATTGAGCGCACTGAAGTGGGTGTGTTCTATTACGTGGCGCGAAACAGCGTATAATAGTTTACAATGTACAACACCAGAGCAGCGAAAAGGATGCAATTGTGACCAAATATTGCATTGCGTCCGGACTCGATGTTCTTCTTTTCAATATCTGCAATGTGAAATGTTGGTCCATAAAGCAAGATAGCTGATCAATCAACAAGAGAGTGATCTGCGCTGGAGGGAAGAGGTTGCTCAAATGACCCATGCATCATTGCGACGAGTTTTGCGTCAAGCAAACACACAGGAACTACTTCCCTGCCAACGGCGGAGGGATACGCTGTTGCGAGGCGGGGAATTGGCATTCTGATCATCTCGAAGATCAGCGCAGATGCGGAGTATATTTGACGAGCAGCAATCGATGGACAACTTCTGACCGGAATCCGCAATGGACGCTTTGTGGCTATTCGTCGTCTTCCTTTTCGAAGTTCCTCACTTCATCAGCGGGCAGTGTTGGCCTTCTGAAATTGACAAATGCGAGAGAAACCTCGCCCGGTACTACCCTCGGGCCAATCTCAAGTACTTCAGCTCTGATAAACTAGACGGATTCTGTCGCGCCAGACCGACCTACAACGCCTGCATCGATAAGTTGATGCCCTACTGTTTGGTGAAACGCAAAGCCGAGTTGAAGGGACTCCGTAACGCTTATGAATACCAGTGTGAGGAGGTGTATGACATCGTCGTCGACAGTGAGCCGTGCTTACGAGGAGATAGCGCTCAGTCAGAGGCCAAGAGGTGCGCCCTGTCCTACCAGATGAACGTCAACTCGGCTGAGAGCGTGTCCACTAAGTGCAGCGAAGTCAACGGTTACCTCGCATGCCTCAAGGACAAAGTTGGAGCTGAATGTGGAAATAACGCTGGATACATGATCAGGAACTTCACTATTCTCACACTGGGACCGTTGTTCAAAGACCGTGATTGCAAATTAGGTCAAGGGAGTAACGTGAATCATTCCAGTGTTCCAATTATGAACGTGTTTCTCGTTTTCCCCATCTTATTTCACAGTTTGGCATTTCCTATCTTATGAATTTAATTGGTCGTTATTTCATGGATACGTAACTCATTATTGCTCGGTTATTATTTAACTTTTAATACAGTATACTACGTTAGTCATCCATCTTACTTTATGTTTATTAACTACCATAGTAGCCATTGACTCGTGATTAATAACCATCTCTTATTTGTTGCTAAGCACTGTTCCCTCCTGTATATCATGATTATTTAAGAATAAACTTTATCAACAATCGATAAGCTCAGAATGCAGAATGAAGCAACAATCTTAATTGGATCCTGCGTCTAATTGAACAGAGTGCGACTATAACTTACGCAACGTTCGGAGTCGGATACACACACACACACACATGCAGCCTCAATTGCAACAATGCCTCGAAACACAAACATCATTACACGCATGCAATTGTGTTTCGCGTTTGTAATTAACGCTCGAAATGTCGGTGTTTGGGGCGCCGAGGAGGTTGTTTCTAAAGGCGGAGATATCTCAACAGATGCACAAATCGATCGGTGTCCAGGGAGAGGATTCACTAATTACATTTGCTCCTCTCGCCATTAACCATTAAACCTATTCTCTCGGCTTAATTAACTTCGCCTCGCTTTGCAGTCACGTACAGATCTCGCAATTAGCGGCTGCATGACGGTCACGTGCCAGGATGTATGGGGCGAGGGTGGAAGCTTAGTTGCGAGGTGATGTTAGTCGGAGTCAGTCGCTTGGAAGGGGTGCAATGATTGGTGATGTTGTTATGTTGGGGAATACACAACGAGGGGGGAGGGGCTATACATGTACACTTAGAACTATATATAAGATAAGTGGCGTGAATAGTATGTGGTATAGTTGATAGTTAGGGTACAATATCCCTTATTTGCTAGTGGTGATACTTTTAGTGACTAAAACTAGAATAATTTTATAATTTTAAAAACTAGAATCATTTTTATTCCAAAATTTGACCCTGGATCAATGTGAATGTACTCTGAGACAAGAATGATAGGTGTCATGAGTGTTGACAGCAGCCTGTGTGAATTCCCACGAAACATTGCTCTACTAGAACCCCACAAAAGGAGATAAAGAACCCGAATGTTGAAAGAGCCTGCATACCATCCGACACTCTATGTTGGGATAAACGGAGACGCCCTGGCCTCGTTCCCGTCCTTCCGGGGCAATCGTCACTAGCACGTCAGTGTTGGCAGCACCTGACTCTTGCTCATCATCAGCGTCATTATAATATACATGGGTTAGATTTCCATATGAATACGTGCATGCGGACGACACGCAGATCTATGCACAAGTGAACTCATTCCAGCTCAGATGCCCCAGCCACGCATCGACGGGCGGGTGATGGTCACTATGGATGGGATTGATTAATTATCTCAAACTGAATGGCGATGAACTCGAATTGCTGCCCGTTGTGCCCACTCCTTCACCGTCTAAGTCAGTGACCCTATTGGACGAGGACATTTTAACGAGCAATATAGCTCTCATGCAATCTGGGTGCCTAACGATGGAGAACCAGGCCTCGTTCGTTTGAAAGCATGCATTCTACCAATTTAAGCTTAAACCAATATCCATCAGATTAGAAGATTCGTCGTTGAAGATACTACTTGCACTCTTATTCAAATCAACGTCATTAGTTTATTAGACAATTGCAATAGCCTACTGCCTACTTTGCGGCCTCCGTTTTGTGCAAATCGATAGGTTTCAACGAGACCGCTATACAGTGCATGTGCAAAGCTGGGTAAGCGCTACAATGATATGCTGCAGCAACACTCGATTGCTGAAAGTCAGTGCAAAAACTTCATCGATTGTTGGTAAAAATTGGTAGCATGCACAATTACTTGACTTTCTTTTAAATCTCGTAATGAACTCAGGTTACTATAGTTACTTGCTTGGCATTCCTGTGAAATATAACTCTCGCGGCGGACGTTATTTTTCGGTAATTCCCTGCAAATCGATATGAGTACATAGACATCGCTCCTGAATCGTACACCGAAATCGTGACCTTGGATCAATGGATCATCATTTGCCCTTGTCAAATAGTTCGTGTTTCTTCTACTTTCTTGTACACTGTCACTAACATATCTAGTATGCTCCGTGCTATGATGAGATTTACTCGATAAATAACTAAAATAAGGAGCTTGGAAGACAATAATATGTTTGAAAAGCTGGGATATACATAATGTATTCAATTGTATTGATCATTACATTAATTTTTTTCTTAAACCCCGCTGTGTTCGGACCTCAATATTTCACGAATACGGGTATTCTCAAATTCCAAGATTGGGTCTGCTGAATCATATTGCCTACGGATTTCATATCATTTTTTTTTTTTTTTTATTTTTTTTTTTTTTATGTTTTACTTACAAACAGCCCAACATCAAAAATTTTGAATTTCTACAAATAGGACAAGAAAATAATCTTGAACGTGCCATTAACAAAGGCTTTTGGTCAAAAGCTGAAAATATTCACGACGTGAAAGATTGTGACGTCACAGTATACCTTAATTAGGATACCTTGGGTGCTACTGTTCGAAGAATTGTTCATTCTCTATGATCACACTTCTTCTTTCGTTTTCGCGTTCATTGTTCGTGAGATTATTTGAGCTTCTGATTCGAAGCGTGTTGGGTGCTCGCGGACCAGTGTCGATCCAGTCGGGTCCAAAAACTATGCAAAGATGGGGAAACTATTAAATGTGGCACTTGGCGTAGGTCTTGCAACTGGCTTCTTTATTCTGAGTACGACTCCTGATTAAGACGCCTAGAACTCATCCTTTTTACTTTCATACAAACCAATAATATTCGTGTATAACATTTTATCGTGTATACTATATCATGTCTCTCATGTCGCTTATAAATCGTATGCAAGGCAAGCTGGTCAGGTAAAGCTTCCTTAGTCTATTAATTGAGATAGGAGAGCTGTTTTATGTCTGGTGTATGCATAAATTTTGTTGTTGTGATCTGTGCATTGCCAACATGCAGGGAGTGCAGGCTTTCAATGCTTTTATTCGGGTGTGGCATGCAGACAGGGACCGTGTATTACAAGTGTGGCCACAACTGTGCTTTGAAAAGTTTCTCAAACATAAAAAAGTATAATAATATAAAAATGATACGGGCAAATATATCCGCCTATTATATCGACAATTATTTTCTGGTAGAAAAGTTAGCTTACAGCCAATTTGCAGCCCCAGGTACCTCTCGCATTCTAAATGAAAGGATCCTGCTTCCGAGGGCATGGAGTATCCACTATTGGGTGTCCTGGGTCCCAGTCTCAGCATGTGACATTTGCTGAGAAGGAACTTCAGCAGCCACTTGGCTAACCATTAATTTTCTGCAAAGCGTCAAAATCCCGCTGCATGCTCCCTTCGTCGGTGTCGTCCCTGTTAACTCTGAATAGCTTAGCATCATACATCGACATTGCATTATATGTACTATGAACAATCTCTGCCATGTCATTTACATGTATGTATCTATTTATACACGATGCATATCTGTGATCATGATGAATAGGGTTTGTGCTGCAATACTAATCTCGGGGGAACACCACTCTTGGCCCTCTTTTGGTCAGAGGTGTGTACCATTCATCACAATTAACAGTGTTTGCTGGGTCAGAAATTATCCATGCCTTTTAGGATAGCACCGAGTTCGTCATAACTGTATATATGTATCATCAGGAGACGGTAGCACGCCGACAGCACGCAATCATAGATTTTCGCAAAGTCCAAATAGCTGGTGTAGATTGCGGCTCCAGCAACCAACTCTCTGGTCCATATCTCTAATGTGTGTCATAGTTGTCGAGGGTTGTCGATCGTTTTCCTCGGAGCTTATACTGGGATTTGGTGGAGAGGTTGTTCCGGTGCAAATGGTTATCAATTTCTCGGTGGACAAAGCATCCGATTCCTTAGCAGATTGTGAATTAGTTCCACATAATGTACTAGTAACCGATGATCATCCTGAATCCTCGGTTACATAACGGTCTCATTGGCTCTCTGGGTGGAATTTGAAAATGGCCAGTTCTCCGGATGTAGAAGACTCAGCAAAACGATCCTTGCATCAATGAGTGAGGAATGAATTTTTCCACTTTGTATGGGGTCTGCAGGTTGCAGGTTGAAATCGTGAGAAACGAAGAAAAAAAAAACGCTCAAAGGAGTCAGCATTTCTTTGTTTCCGCGCCTCATTAAATATGTAAAACAGTACATTTCGCGTTAATGAAATTAAAAATGCTTTGATAAAGATGAAATTAATCGTGAAACGGATTTTATGCCTCTTCTGAAACAAGAATCATAACTCTCAGTCTTCTAGATCCGGAGCAATGTCATCCTGCGGATATACCTACCTGTGGAAAAGCGCGAACATTTCGTCAATCTTCAAGAAAGACAACAAACAGCTCGCCACGAACCATCGTTTGACGGTCTGAGGTGGTTTCATACGTTTTGTCAGTACTGAGAATAGCGCGTCTCACTACTTCATACATGGATGTACAATTATTGCACATGATATGAATGTTGTGATCCAAATCATAACGCTCGAAATACGTTATAATATCTTGCCGACAGGAGCGAGACATTGTTTACTGCCAAGCACACATAGGCCTGTTTTTCTTATGTAATCAAATCGATATCACCTATCCTAGTTTATCGGGTTAAGGGTTTCAGTCGGTCGATCGTGTACGCGGCGCGCCTTTTGGCACTAACTCGTCAAACTGAGTTCTCCTAATCTGCTCTATTGAATCGATTGGACTTTGTGATCGACTTGGATAATCTTTAAATCAAGAGTTCAGAGGTCAGTCGCGATCGGCATGGCTTTGTGTCTTCGCGACGTCTTGCTTTTTTTGGAGTTCGTTCGATCAACAACAAGCAGCTGAATTCAAGAAAAGGCGATTGGACAACAGCTTCGAACCGTTACGTAACCCAACTGGGGCGCTGGGCATAACACACGAGGTGCCTGACACATCAATCTCAGTCAGCGGTCAGTTATGGAAGCGAAGAGGCGAGCGAGCGACGTAAGTCAGCGGAATGTCTACGTCGACGTCAAGAAGTTGCCGTCGTTCTCCGGACTGAACAACCTCGTGCAGGACATCGTGAAATCGAGCAGCGCGTGGGAGCGTTATGGGTACGATTGGATGGGAGTGCTGGGTGCCGTCGCGTGTGTTCCCATTGGTCTAAACCTCCTTGCGCACCCTTTCCTAGTGGCAAAGGCTCTGGGGATGATACTCCTGGGGTGCTACCACAATTGCATCGCTCAGAAGGCAGGTCATCTGGTTCTGCACGGCGCTTACTCCCCCTGGCGAACATTCAACGAAATCATCACCCGGGTGTGCGTCGAGGTGGTTGGCTCGTTTCCAACGTGGTTGGCCCATGACATCCATATCAGGATTCACCATCCGCACACCAACATCATCGGACTGGGCGACTCCAGTTCGTGGAGGGCGCCCTACCTCACCTGCATCCCGTACATGTTCTTCGCTCCTATGCTTCTGCCCATCCTGACACCAGTCCTCGGCGTATTGATGCTGGTCGAGGCGAAACAGTGGCGTCAGCTGATGATGTTCCTCATCACCATGCCAGCAGGCATCGCCATCCACATGTGCCTCATCATGAGCTACACCAGTTGCTCCATGCTGACTGCAGCCGTTGTGCTCATGGCGTACCGTGCCGTCTTCATGGTTCCCTACATCCACATCAACATCTTTCAACACATCGGTCTGCCCATGTACTCCCAGAAGAACCGTCCTGCCAGGATTTACCAGATGGCCACTGGCTCTCTCAATCTGACCCACAACTGGTTCCTTGACCTGACCTTTGGCTCCTCGCTTACCACGTGCCACGTGGAGCACCATCTGTTTCCCACACTTTCCGACAACATGTGTACGAAAGTGAAGCCAGTTGTGTCGAAGTATCTGCTGGAGAACGGACTGCCCTACCACGAGGAGTCCTACTGGCAGCGAATGCTAGTCTTCCTGGAGCATTACGACGAACTGATGGTGAACGCACCTCCCATAACGCACTTTATCGGCATTCAGTGACCTCTAATTTTAAACATTTCTTTCAAAAGACAATTTTAGTTTTTAATGCCTGCAGATGAACCATGTACCACATGTTTACCTTTTAGTAAACATCATTTGACCTGTATTGATGTATTTCATCGTGTGGTTATTAATGAGGGCATAATTGTGTTCATGTGATTTCACACAATATGCTGCACAAAGGTTGAGGTCAGCGTTTGATCAACGATTCTATGTCACACTGAATGTTGTATTCATGAGTATTCATGAGAAGTGCGTTATGACGACTACGAATCATGGTCAAGTCCTCTCGGCATAAGTCATAACGCAACGTTTATTTTGACTCTTCATAATCTACATGTGTTAATAATAATAATAATAATAATAGTAATAATAATAATAATAATAATAATAATAATAATAATAATAATAATAATAATAATAATAATAGTTTATTTCAGACTGAAATCCATATACATGCATATGATAAATGAAATAAATAAGATGAAAATAAAAATAAACTATAATATATAAGCAATGCATCACATCAATTCATAAATAAAACAGACTTCCAATGATGCCACAAAGATGAATTAAAGACCGTACACGATAAAATTGAACAAATAAGATTATTGCTTGAGATTAAAATTCGCCAAATTACTAGTGCCAATCAATTTTATCTTTTAGCGTCACAAACTAAGAATTTATTCCTCTTCAGAAAACAACTCTTGTTCACAATCAGCCCACAAACAGTTCACTGTCGACTTAGACAATCTGGCTTATCCAGCAGGCGTCCATCCAAAGGCCCAATTCTGACAGTTCAGAACCGGCAACAGAGGCTGCCATGGGCCCAGCAACATCAGAGATGGACTTAGGAACATTAGGGCAGGGTCCGTTTAACGGACGAATCGAGGTTCAAGCTTCTAACGCAGACGGGAAAAGTGTGGAGGAGAAAGCCTTGCATCAAACTGAGTTCGATCTTTTGGGGTCGGGAAATTACGATGGTTTGGGAAGGGATATCCCGTTGGACCAAGACTCCACTCACCCTCATCTTACTGCCCAACGGTATTCTGATCATGTGTAGAGGCCAGGGGTGGTAATACCCCGCATTGATTATTGTTTTGAACATAGATTTTGGTGTGCCAATGAAAGTGCTACTTTTGATTTTGACCCCTTCTTCGTCAATTGAGATCCAGAAAGATCAAAGCTCCACGAAAGTTTTAATGAGTTTAATTACAGGTGTAAAAAGGTTGTTCAATGTCCGTACCAAATTTGGGAGACATTGAAGAAGCATAAGTATATTATTTTATGGATATTTGTAAGGGGGTACTTTCTTTTGGCTTTCAGTTTATTTGCACTGTGGAACAATGAAGGCCTTCACTCTGCCAATCACTTTTATGGTGCGTTCTTCCCTTCTCGACAATTCGGAATCACAAGGTGCGTGCTCTGCGCCGATTCCGAAGGCGGAATAACATACATCGACCTCTCTGTCTGATCTGATGGTTCCCGAGATGAAGCCCTATATTGATACGTTAATCATGCTGGCAACTAGTTCTATGTAGTATCCTATATAAAAGGTATCTTTATATAGGATACTAGTTCTATATATTCCTTGATACGGAAGATGCGAGTGTATAGGCCAAAAATATTAGTATCTGACTTGTACAGTCACGACTGGTTTGATGAATTGCCCCATATGTAGCAGTCCCTGTGAGTGAATAGATTATTGAACTGCCCTTTCTGCTACTCTAATCAGCAAAAATTCCGTTTTGGGTAAAATATTTGTAATTCTGGGATTTTTTCTAACCAGCAAATAAATCGACACACATCTAAATTTATTTAGTTAATCAGTTAAGGGTAGATGAGAAGGATCACTCGAGAGCCAATTAAATTCATATAACTGCGATTTTGCCAGAATTTAATTGGGTAAAATTTAGCAGTCTCGTTAATTGTGTTCGAATCTATAATGGTCCCTTCCTCTTTTGAAAGCTGGGCTTCCAGTTCAAAGACTATTACAGGTACTAGTAATTATAAGTAATTATAATTATAAGTAATTGCGAACTTGTGAGGTCACGTGTTTTATTGAGCTTAAAAAAAAATGATAAAAGAATTATGAAAGATAAAAACACTGGGGTTAAATCAAAACACGACGCAGCTGAAAAAAATTCACAGAGTCCTCTCCAATCTTGTTTAATGCGTTGGACCAGGCATTCTGTTGGTTCATGTCCTCGACAAAAGTGATCAGGATCTCATCAAGATCACCATGGCGACGATCAACGGGAGGCAACCGATGACAATGGCGGCGATTCCGAACCCGTAAGCCATCTGCCGCTTATTCGCCGCCCGTTGGAAGTCCTTGACTTTGTGGTCAGTGTATGACGTAGAAGCGGCCAGTAAGGAGACTATGCCGAATGGCAAGCAACCGAGGACACCGAACACAGCCGTCACCATCGGACACCAGCTCCAGCGAGGCTGCAGCTGCTCATGCGACGTCAGCTGCTCGTATGGCGGCTGCGTGGTCGGCGGCTGCATCGCGATTTCAGCTTGGGTCTGCATGTTGTCATTGATGCTAAGGAATTCCATTTAGTCGATCGATCTGCAAAATACATGTGGAATCGTTCATGGGTTGAGTTTTATTATAGATATCATGATATTTAATATAAAGGATGCATTACAATCATAAAATAAAGTTTAAAAGCATGCGCTTGTATTTTTATAAAAGATATTTTTATTGCCGAGTATTTTATAAAATCAGGATATAGATTTGTGATTTTTATTATTCAATTATGTGGCAAAATATATTTGAATTAGTTGGCGATTTCAAGGCTGGTGTATGAGCCCTAAATTGCCGAATTAGATCATTTTTACACAGGCGTCTGAAATTGAGCGGTTGAAATATTCGACTTCCTTTTCAGTGCTGTTTACGTCTCGTTAGAATGGTTGGTCGGTCGATGACCTTAATTACGCCAAGTATGGATTATTTATGAGAGTTCCAAATTCATGTAAAATCAAAAAGTTTTGCCATAGAGTGAATTGCCTTGACTGTGCGATCAATCTCACTCCAGTTGAAATTGCCATCAGCCGGCGCAAAGACCATCCGAGACTTACTTTAAATAGACTTTCAGATTCTGCAATTATTTCTTGAGCATATATCTTTAAATTTGGTTGAAATATGTTCGATATCAAATGAAAATGCGGGATATTAGATTTTTTCGATCGAGCAGGGGTCTCTTGTGGAGAGCGGTCAGGATTGGAACTCAGAAAAGATCCTTTAATAATCATAATCAGGTGACCGAGAAATCTGTACCGGAGATCCGTATAATAATAATTGGTTTCGCACAATGACATATATACAGGAGAAATGAACGAGTAAAGAAAAATAAAACTGTATGAAACATAAATAAAAAATAAAACGGTAAGTATGACTTACTAAGAGTACCTGTGTCACGCAATCACACACACACAAAAAAAAAACAAAACAAAACAAAAAACAAACATGCGTAATGATATCGTTGAGCGTCAAGACGCCAAAATGATGAGTTGTGAAGCCTGATGGCAGGCAGTCCATCCCCCCACGCAGAGTCCCAATTGCCTCCCATCGCCTTAGTTAGACATGGCATTGCGAAATTATGGTGGCAAATGATCCAGGCATGGACACAGATCACTCATTCGCAAAATGAAATAAACACGTCTTGTTAGCGTGAATTCATTTGAGCGAAAGCCCAGTTTTTCTGTTGCTCTCTAATACAAGACTGAAATTGACACGAATGTCTATTTCGAATCCGCCACAATCCAACTCTGGATTAGGTTTCAATATAACCATATTTGCGATATTGGTAAAGTTATTAGTATTTTTGCTGTGTTGAGTTTCTTTTGCTGCTCAGTAATGGCTGTTTTGCAGACACACGTACGTGCTGATGTTCGTGGCCAAACAGGCCGATTTTTGCGCTGGAGTTCCTGGATATTATTTCCATAACTCTCTTAAATAGAGTCCTCCGAGTCACCGGCGAGACTTCAGTTCGCATGCGCTTCGCCTTTTCCAAAGATGCATAATACATAAGGCAGGTGATCGAGACACAGACCGGTGTCAAAGCATTTTAGTAAGCAGATGTGCCCCGAGCGCATTGTCTAACGAGCAGACGACGCCACACCACCAGTCAGTCAGAGCGGCCAACTGGGTGTTGCACAATGCCCCCAGCGGTGATAGGAGATACAGACCTCCCAGATTTGTATTGTTCGACGTACAGATCTGTGCATTTAGTCACACCCTATACATAATGGGGCACGAGCTGAGAAGTAAAATCTAGCGTGGTGCTACAAATTGATACCGATGTGCTGCTGTTCACTCATATCAAGCCGATCAAGAACATTTATATAGTTTAAACAACAGGTCTGATAAAACAACTAAATGAACAACACAAAAAAATATATGATGTGATACCACATCACATAGTAACAATGCTAGGAAGAAGTATGCCTTCAGTATGATGCAGCCAGCAATTTAAAACCATACGCAGGTTTTTGGTGCAAACCAACAATTTGAAATCAAAGGGAAATTGACTGAAGCTATGGCCGGAGTTCTTTATTCGTAAACCACCACCCCCAGACTATACCTGCCGAGAATGATATGCAGCACCTGCACCCTTACTACCGAATAAGCGATGCACCTGCAACGGCTTGCCTTGCACCCACCCGCCCATGCCAACTGGATTTAAGTATGGGAAAAATCAATTTCAAAGCATTTGTTATGATGAATACATAACAGAAGTCTCTGAAATGTCAACTGAATTTTTAAGTATCTTTGTTTATAGACATATTAAACAGTAGAACAATTTATAAATAATAGACATTCAAAATATTTAAATAGTCACCGTTTTATCCAAATATTTAAATAGTCACCGTTTTATCCAAATATTTAAATAGTCACCGTTTTATCCAATCAATAACAGTCTTATTTTAAAGTCCAGGTTACAGTGCATGCATTCCGTAGATACTTCTGGAAGTGATGCAAGCATTAAGCTATTTAAAGGGATGGAGAACTGAATTTTAAGTGATGTTCTATTGACCTGTTGACCCATAGCACCCGTCTTGATTTTTATTTTTATAAATCGGGATGGGGAACTAAATTTTAAGTGATGTTCTATTGACTCATAGCACCAACTGATAGCATTCCGTGCCAAAAACACCATGCCTGGATCCAAGTGTAAGGAAATAATGCATTCCAAATATCGGGGTTAGCATTGCGCCTATGGGAGAATGGATTCCATTACCAAGTATAGGAGGCAAAAGTCAGCTGAGGACTTGCCAATCAGAGCAGATCATCTTCGCCATAAAAGGACATCTTTGTTGTTTAGTAATGTTTACGAAACGAAAGCGCATGCGTGGTGCACTCTGGCTGACCTTTTTTACTGTTTCAGGATGAGAAACCATGGTAGGTGTCCTAGAAAATCGCTTGTTAAAATAAGAAAAATAGCGAAAGATATATATATATATATTTTTTTTTTCGCGCCTGACTGCTGGTAAAATGACTAATATCCAGGGGTTTAGTCGCAGGACACGCTGATATGACGAGGCCCATTGTAAAAGATGGGATCGAACTCTGTGTTTCATCACAGCTCCTGACGTCACGCCTAGGTAGCAATATATCTCCCGCGAAATCGTTAGCGATGATATTCCTTGTGTGGGCCAGGCATATGAATAATTTTTGGTGCATCAAATAACGACTCAAAGTCTATTTTTAACCAGTTCTCCCTCCCTTTAAATCCATAAATTGGTAATTAATTACCTAATAAATAACCTTACCACTCTCTTAAGTATATCCCTAATGATGTGTAAGTTTTTTTTTTTCTTAAAATGCTCATATTGGAGGTGCATCGAGCAATTATTTTGAAGTTTCTGGGGATTTTTCAAACCTGCAAGTGATTAGTCCCTACCGGAAAATGTTCAGGCACATATATTTGTATGTATCATGTCATGTCTGATCATTTCTAATATATATATTTATTTTGATATACTGGTTGCTTATCATTGTACTGTAACTTAACTTTGGCGTAATCAAGTAACTAATTAGCGAAAAAAAAATTCCCGACACGTAAACTGTTTTCCTCTATTAGCACCCCTAAACCTATCCAATACAGTTGAAAAACCTTTTATTGCAATTTTTTGGGGGTTAAACAACAGATGTTGGTATTATTATTATTATTATTATTATTATTATTATTATTATTATTATTATTATTATTATTATTATTATTATTATTATTATTATTATTATTATTATTATTATTATTATTATTATTATTATTATTATTATTATTATTCAGACAGTGTACAAAGTATCTGGATATAATATAATTATTATGTTGACTCTGTAGATAAGGACCGCAAACATATGGTTATATGCCGGCAAACATGGTGGCGTCGACAGTTACTGTCCTGCAGAAGCTTAAGAGATTATGAAATCGTTATCTGCTTTGATCAATCACTGCGGTCGCTGTGCTGCAGGTCGTCTTCCTTCCAAAACGCAGGTTACCAACGTTCCTTTTAAGCGGGTTAATAACTCCCATTCAGGTTGTTACGTTATGGGTCACGATCACAATGTTTACTTTTCAGCTCATCAATCTAGACTAACCTTGTTTACTCAAGTTAAAGAATTTGTAACTTTAAATTACCACTACTACCTATCTATATTCAAAACAACTGTCAAAAGCACTTTATTAGCAAAGTACATGTAATAGTCTCTTTCAATTCTTATTTCTATTTCTCAAATGATTGTACATGTTTTTCGTTTTTTTTTTTTTTTTTTTGTTATTGTTTTTTTTTTTTTTTTTTTTTTTTTTTTTTTTTTTGCGTTATTGTTCACTTTTGTAATTTCGTGGCACATAAGCCTTCTCGGCTTCTGTCACAATTGCATTTGTTATTCTCCTTTTCATTATATTCAATAAACTGCTTTCTCTCTCTCTTTCTCTCTCTCTATAGCTCTCTCATGGGGATGAGAGAAATCCAACGCATAAAGCAAAATTCAAATAATATATACGCATTCTTTGTTAATAAACAAATGACAAGTGAGAAGAGAATAGAAGAAAAAAATTAATCAGATATATGATCAAGAAAATTTTTGAAAATAGTTATTAATGTACAATAATTAATAAAATGTATGGCAGGAATATTAGCCCATGATGCTAAAAATTTCCACTATACTTGGTTAAGCTAAAAGAGATCCAATTTGAAACTTTAAAAAATCGCTGTGATCTTGACCGTTGGCCTTCGACCTACAAATTTATTTGGCACTCGCAGAATTACATGTTCCACTAACTTGTGAGAAGCAGAAATACAACCAGTAAGGCAATTAAATTATTGAATTACCACAATTACCTTGATCTTCGAGCAACCACATTACACCTTGGGATTTCGTATGGCGTATATGCTATAGATAAATGCTATGCAATTTTCAAGACTACAGTTTGCAAACGACTGAGATATCAGCATTAAAAAAAGTCATAATTGCTATTATGCAAGATTACGCAAGAACGGAGCATCTCCAAGCAGTAATACTTTTGGGCTTTATTTTACCTACTAATTCACTAAATCATTTAATGCAAGCTACAAGTCGCTAGCATTATAAGTTAGGGCTGTCCCGGCTCCGGTTGACAGGCCCCATGGCCTAAGGGGCAGTCTTTTGAATGGGCTCCATTCATAAAATAAAATATCTATCTATCTATCTATCTATCTATCTATCTATCTATCTAGTCGCGATAGAATTTGAAATTTGAAAAATCACCTCGACTTTGACCTTTAACCTTTGACCTTCGAACTTTCAGTGTTAATCCGAAATAACTTGCTTCATTAATAATGCAATTTATTAATTGACAGACATGAGCGAACTTAAAATATTCAGTACAAAATATTGTCCATGACAATATTCATGAAGTCCACATCACCGCGCATCACATGAGAGCATCGACCTTCACTTCAAACCATGTCACGCTCATATAAAATTGTCACACAAAAAGACTGTGCGTGTTCTTTAGGATATAAGTTTTTATAATTTTATTTTTATTCAATTTTTCATATTTATTTTAATAAAAAATTTCTGAGACAGTTTAAAATTAATGCCCCAAAAAATGTCTTTCTGAGACAGTGTTTCATAAGTATAAAAATGTCTCACACAACAGTTAGTCTAATTAATATATATTCATAAGCTGTCTCAGAAATCGATGTAAGAGTTAGCTCATTTGCATATTCCTCTGAAGATTGGCTAAGAGAACAGCTACTGATGATTCTTGAAAGTTTTGATTGCCTTATTAGAATGCACTCAAGTGACCTCTGAAGATTGTCCCAGAAGTCTCCCTTTCCCTCTACTTGAGTGGATCGCCACAGGCCACTGAATTCATTATGAATGCGATGATTTGCTTATATGCAGCTATATAACTCGTGCACTGGAAATACTCGGCCGATAATTATTACCCCCGAAGTAAGTGAGAAATATAGTATCACATTTTATGGACTATTCATACCACATGACCTTTGACTCCTCAGTCGAAATGAAAGCAAAACAGAAGTTTACAAAATGTACAAAACCAAGCTCATTTATTCAAATACTAGTAATGAATTACTTACATTCCGTCATACTATGATTATATCATATGCATACGACTGAGCTTTAAACCTTGGATAAAATTGTTTTAACATTAATCAAAGAATCTTAAAGGTAACATAAATTTGGAACTGAACTGCGGGTCTGTTCAGCCCGGTGTCTGTCGTGCAATCGCATATCATTAAATGTTGCAGTGTGGGCAGTGCGGATCTTTGTCCTTTGGTAAGATTGTCCTATTACGAGGAAAACGTTTCACCTTTCCAGCTTCCTCTGACCCAGATAGCCCCAGATTCTCGGTGACCAGCACTTCCACCCAAATCCCATTGCAGAGAACCGTTGGAGATTCCCATTGCCATTCTGGGAATCTCAAGAACGGGTTTTCCTCAGCGTCCAACAGTGGAAGACGTTTCCAACAGAATCTGTCCCATGGGGTATCATCCTCAGTCATGACTAAAGTCACGTGATGTCTACTGCCATTCCCATAGCAATAGAAATCAGCAAAGTACAAGTTTGGGCATCTTTCCCAAATTTCACGCGCTGGAATTTTGATCCTCCAATCACCGTAAATAGACGGTTCCATCGGCTGTCCAGTTTTACGGTGAACATTCACCTGGAATAATGAGAGAACATAACGTACGCTTACTAATTACGAGGACGAAAAAAGTTATATAGTGTATAACCTAATCCGCATTCCTGTCGGTTTTGAGTCTCAGGCTCTCGCTGTCGTTCGGCATGATAGTCGTTGTTTGCAGAGACATTCATTTGTACCTCATTATATGATATCATTGGAGGTGATTGATTGCTTACCTGGAAGTTGGTGCCTTGCACCCGACCATTGATTGGTGATCTGGGGTCGCCGTTCTCGTCCTTCAGACGCACCGTGATCTTCTCTCTGCGCATAATTTTGTCGTAGTACTCCTCCTCCATGTCGCGGTAGAACCAAGTAATCGGCTTGTATTTCAAGTCGTCGAAATCCTCAGCTTGGTCCATCAAAACTTTTAAGTCAGCCTTCGAATACATCTTTTCCCTTGAGTGCGAATGTTGATAGGAAATATAGCTGTCAACTGCGCGATACCCACAATGTATATCACACGTGATAACTCGTATACGGGTATAGGCTTATTCTAAACTTTTAAAGTTGTCACGGAAAAAAATATACGTGTGATTCTGCATAATCAATATTGATTATAGCATGCAAGTTGACAGGAAAGTTTAGGTTCGGTTTCGCGATGACGTCACTTCTCTGTCCATGGCAGGTCTATATCGGCTTTGTCATAACGCACCTCGCCTTGCATCGTCCTTACGCACCTATGACTCTATGATTGGCTTGTCGGGGTCACAATTATCTTCGCTCTGCATCAATAATTATCATTCGTGATTGTCGAAGTGGTCGAACGAGACAGAGCTCAGGTTCATCCACAGGCAACCAGTGATTATTATTTCTCTTTTGTTTATATGCTGTATATTAATGATTCAATAGGTTCACAGAATCGATTCTTTAGAGTATTCCTTAAGCACACAGTCTTGATTCTGTAGTAACTCCCCAAGGGTAGCGGAACAGTTCCTGTGTGCACTACGCTACGGCTTGGGGAGCTAATTCCGTAGTAGATCTTATAGTTCAACAGTATCAATTCTGTTAAGCAGTGATGACAAGATGAAGTACTTCAAATGGTTCTGTTCGTATCAAATAAGCTCACAGAATCGATTCTCTAGAGTATTCCATAAGCTCACAGTTTTGATTCTCTAGTAGATCTTATAGTCAGGGCTCGAAATAAGACTTAACTACTAGCCAATGGCGAGTAAAAATTCTCCCTGGCGAGTAAAAATACCAAGAATGGTCGCCAGATGGCGAGTAAAAATTTAGCTCTCCAAATAAAATGTAAATGGCAGATTCTTTGATCAACCCCAAGCCATAGATATTTTACTTAATCCTCAGTTAAAAAACTGAAACCTGTGAGCTCTTGCAGGCGCCTAATATCATGCGGGCAAGTTTGATTTAGCTGACGCCATGTCGACGCCAGATCAGGCGAGTTAATTGTGGCGCAACAGTCGTTATAACCGCATATGTTGTAATTGCATGTTGTAATCGCCACGTGTCTACTCTGAATTAGGTGAGCCAAGACAGCCCCCAAATGAAAATTACAAAGGAAAACGTACTGACTTGTCGACGCCGCAAATCCTTTGATCCACTTTAGTGGGCATTTTCAATAGAATTATAAAAAAATGGTTAACTCGATCATTAAGATAGAGGGAACTCAGTAGAGAACTGTAGTACTCGGTAGAGATCTCAGTAGAGATAGAGGGAACTCAGTAGAGGAAAACACATTTTTTCTAGTGATAGTACTGAATTCTTTGACGCATGACTAATTAGATATAATTAGATAATATAGAAAGGTGCGCTATATGGCAGTGCATTGTCACATACGATCGACATAAATTAAAATTGGTTGAAAAAATGACATAGTATGTATCAAGGACGTACATGTATTGCGTTTTATGCTATATTTTTTTGTCAGAATTTCTGGCGAGTAAAAATATATTTTGGCGAGTAAAAATTCCCTGTTTACTCGCCAAGTGGCGAGTAAACTTTTTCTCTTATTTCGAGCACTGCTTATATTTCAACAGAATTGATTCTGTTTAGCAGTGATGACCAGACGAAGTATTTCAAATGGTTCTGTTCTTATCAAATAAGCTCACAGAATCGATTCTCTTAGAGTATTATATAGGCCTACAAAATTGGTTCTGTAGTAGATCTTGTAGTTCAACAGAATCGATTCTGTTAAGCAGTGATGGCAAGTTGAAGTACTCCAAATGGTTCTGTTCATATCGAATAAGCTCTGCATTCTATACAGACCTCCCAACACAGATCTCGATCTTTTTCTGGATTCTCTTGCGACCATCACCAATACACTGGCAACCGAAAAGAACACCACTTACATCATGGGAGACTTCAACCTAGACCTGCTAAAAAGTCACACCGACAACAAAATTCAGCACTTCCTTGACATAATGCACACCCATGCACTCATTCATTCATCACATTGACCAACCGACCAACATCACCTCTTCCACCAACACACTCATCGACAATATTTTCTCCAACTCGCTTGTCAGCTCCACAACAGCTGGTTGTTTTTACACCGACATCAGTGACCACTTACCAACATTCCTTCTTAGTCACCGCACCAACTCCACTCAACCTTCAAGAGTCGTGGTTACTCTGCGTTCATTCTGCGATACCAATCGGACAGCCTTCACGAATGCTCTGGGCGCATGTGATTGGACGCAAGTTCTCCAGGATGACGATGCAATTGCTGGTTTCGATAAATTCTCCCAAACCTTTCAAGCAACTTATGATGCTGCTTTTCCATCTGTAACCCAAGTAATCAACCCTCGCAGAAACAAAGACTGGCTCACCCCCTCCCTCAAAAAGTGTATCAAACAAAAAAATAGACTCTACAGAGCCTTCCATCGCTGTCCCACAATTCTGAATGAAATCAGATACAAATCCAACCGTCGCACACTCCATAACGATCTTCGCGTGGCTGAACAAGAACACGACCACACCCTTTTGTCAATCAACAAAACAACCCCAAAGTAACTTGGAAAATCCTCAAGAACCTCATCAACAAATCCAAGAAAAGCAATACCATCACATCGATTAGGAATCGTGACGAAGTAACCTTTGATCAATCAGAGATTGCAGAATCTTTGAATCAGCATTTCACAATGGTTGGTCCTGATCTTGCCGCCTTGATTCCTTCAGAGCCATCAAATCCTTTAGATTTCATGCAAATGAATTCTCCTGATTCTTTTTTCTTCTCTCCAGTCACACAGAATGATGTCAGAAATGCGATCCTCCTGCTGAAAAATTCTGCACCTGGTCATGACGCCACCCGTCCTGACATTCTCCGCGAGAATGTTGAATTGATTGTACAACCACTAACTCATCTCATCAATCTTTCCTTTTCACAAGGCCGCCTCCACGACAGTTTGAAAATTGCGCATGTCACCCCTATCTACAAATCTGGAGATCCCATTGATCCTAACAATTACCGTCCCATCTCTTTTCTAAAATTTTTGAACGTCTAGCAGTCAACAAAATCGTGAACTACTTGGATCACCGCAAGCTCATCTCGAATAATCAATAAGGCTTCCGTAAAGGTTATTCCTGTGAACTCCCCCTTCTCCTTGCAACCGACCTGTTAACCCATTCCCTTGATCGCAGCAATCATGTCCTTGGCGTTTTCCTTGATCTTAAGAAGGCCTTTGATACCGTCAACTATCGAATCCTTCTCTCCAAACTCGAACACTATGGCTTCCGTGGCCTATCACGACAATGGATTGGTGACTACTTGACTCACAGAATCCAATCTGTGAAAATTGATAACATGATTTCCTCTCCCCTTCCAGTCCTCTGCGGTGTCCCACAAGGGAGCATCATGGGTCCTCTGTTATTCCTACTTTTCATCAATGACTTGTGCAAACTACAGTCGTCCTTCAAGTTTTTCGTCTTTGCAGACGATACTACTCTCTTTCTCAGTGGCAACGACATAGCTCAAATGTGCACAACTGCCTGCAAAGATCTCAAAACAGTCAGCGTCTGGCTACGAGCCAACAAGCTATCTCTCAATCTTGACAAAACCACCTATCTTCTTTTCATCCTAAACCACACTCTCAGGAATTCACCTATCCACATTACCATCGACAACACTAAATTTCTTGGCCTAGTCATCGACAGCAGACTCTGTTGGTCTCCTCACATCGAACACATCTCAGCCAAAATCTCCAAGAACATAGGTATCATCAGAAAAGTCTCTCGTTTCCTCCCCCTCACGACCCTTATCACACTCTACAATGCACTAATTCTTCCATACCTCACCTACTGTCACATCATCTGGTCAAGCGCACCTCTCACTTACACCTCTCGCCTAATAGTACTGCAAAAGAAAGTCATTCGCATTATCCATAACGCTCCTCCGCTTGCCCACACCCAAAATCTCTTCCACAAATCAAAGATCATTGTGTTCCAAGAATTATTCCAATACCTTGGCTCACTTTTTCTGCACAAACTCAATTGCCGCATATTTCCCTCAGCCTTCTCATCCAGCTTTCCATTTCCTTTCAGACACTCAACAGCTCAAACACGATCAACTGCAATTCAATACATGCAAATTGAGCGCCACCAACTTAGGGCAAACTCACCTCGGATTCGACTCTCCCCTCTTTACAATAACTTCTTTCTTCCTTTATCCTTGCATCTTTCTAACTCCATTTTCACTCTTCGCAAATCCCTCAAATCAATTCTATGCTAAAGGTTCATCATTCCTTTTCTCTGCTCATATATATCAAACTGTTTTATCGCTAATGTTCCTAGTCCCTCCCCCCCCCCCTTTTTTTTTCTTTTAACATGTAATTCTCTTTTCTTAGCGTGGGTTAGCGTGGGGTTGGGCGCCAAAGCGGGGGTATATCCGGGAGGGTTGACAGGTAAGCGGCCTCAGCATGTGGTATATGACAGGGCTTGTGACGCTCCTATGTTGAGGGGCACAAGAAGAATCCACCCGAGAGGGTTGCTCTATCTTCCATATCAGAATGAGAATGAATGCATGTTGGTGTAATATTTATCTTATTTACATTAATAAATATGCATTATTTATCAATTTTACAGCTAAATTAATTTTTTCAAAATAAATCAGTCAATATCGTTTCCATTAATTGAGGGTGAAATCGTCTCTGGACGACATGAATATCAGAAGAAATAAGCGTTCGATCGGTCCCCTGAATCACCCTTCGTTGCAATGCAATATATGTCTAGGACTTTGCATACTCTGAATGCTTATGAGGGAAGACTCCGTGTGGCATGAGTATGAACCCCCGAAAAGGGGAAGGGACACGTGATCAAATCATTCGCTCGGAAGCAGCACTGAGAAGAGAAAGATACATCGCCAAATCCCGCACACATTCGTTGCTGTGACGCGACGATACTTCTCTGCATTTTTTCTCTGTTACATGAAGGAGTGGCATTAGTAACGGAGTGATGCGTGTGAATGCAAAACAATATCCTCAGATCCTTGAAGAGGTGTTCTGGTGGTAGAATGTCACACCCTTGGGGTGTTCCGGGGGAACACCCTTCGATGTCTTCCATCAATTCATCGTCTCCGGGGAAAGCTCGGTCATCGTATTGATATCGACGCATCAATTCGCTGTCAACTCTGGTGTCATTGAACTCAACTGCTAAACATCTCAACAGTATTCATTACAGTACTAATTTCATTTGTACCTTGCTTACATTGACAGCTTTCCCCGAATAATTATTGGGGTCACGTGGTCGGTCAGAATTGAAGCTAGATTTAAGGGGAACATTTTGTTGAATGTCTATGCGTTGCGATCAGAACAGCTCAATTAAAACCCGACATGCTGGTGCCTTAACATGGCACAGTCATTCTAGTAATTCTATGCCATTCTCCGCTCTCTGAAATCCCTTGACAAGTATTCCGGGGACAATTACAGAGTAAATCCTCACCGAAATGATACTTACACCCACTTCATGATACGGTAATAATAATGAAATAATAATAACAATAAAACCAGAGAAGTGCATATCATAACTCCCTAGAAGCAAGACGATATTGGTATGCTGTGTGAGTCACAAGAAAAAGGAGTCTTTAATGAACACTTATATTCACCACATGGTTCCACTGCCGTGCAATTTCGCTCATATGATTCGTTAATGATACCTGGCATCATAGACTCATAGTAGTATCAACCAGCAATGCGAGGAAATTCCATGCTGGTTAATGGCCATTCATCCTAGTATTACAGTCAGTGTTATGTCAGCCTTTTCTGTTTTCCGGTCGATAAGGGGCATCGACTTGTTACCCACCTCCTGCTTGCATAAGGGTGTTATTTGCTCCATAATTGAAACGACTTCAAGTATGGGCTCAAAAAAAAAAAAAAAAAAAAAAAAAAATGCGGACAGGCATACTTATTATACTGGAAGACGCACCTCCGCTCGATCACAGGACCACCTTACAGACCTAGACGATGACGTCACTATGTGTTATACGCCATTTCTTCGAACGACATCTGCAGATGACTGCCGTAAAATGTGTTCGTGACGCAATCCACCCAGTTGTTTTCTCATTCTGGGAAAATTGCGTTTTTCCCGTGTTGGCTGTAAGTGTCAAAACACGATGATGATACACCATTGAATTGGTTTTTATATCAACTGCCGAGGGAATGGCAAACACAGTTAAACAACAAAACGAGAGAAAGATCTTAAAGTATGCATTACGTATCGTATGATTGGCGTTCACGAGGCTATAATATTATTATTATGTGAAATGCACACCAATTACATGCACAATTATACTCAGCTAAACAAATTATGTTCCACGTTTCTACACGACATAAACCAGGATAAAATAATGTATACTGTAACGCGTAACAATAATATGATGGTTTTTATTGTGTCTCACATAAAAGAGGAACACGTCACGGAATACATACTGTCTCATCTTGTCATTTTTTTAAGTTCTGCCATTAGATCCCTAGTAGACCAAGTCAGTATAATTTGGAAAAAAAAAAGCCGATCGAATACCGCCACTCGTGGCCGTATACCGTACCCTTGCGAATAACTGTGCGGCATTTAAGCTTCTGGTACGATTCGAAAAGACATCCAGCCAACAGCTCCGCACCCTCTCCTGCATACATTAACTGTCAGGATGTGCTTCCAGCTAAACCGTCATTGTCAAGCAATAGCACGCATAATAGATGAATACGCACCCTAACAGTCAATAGGATAATAATGTCTGCTCAGCCATTTAACATTTTCACATGACCACTCTGCAATCGACCTCCCCTGACTCTCGACACTTCTATATTCATAAAATATATATTTTTTTTAATTTCAGCGTCAGGAGGGGAGTGCCGAGATCGCCACAGTAACGTCTGTGCCACCACGAAATTTCATCAATATCGGGTAACTACTACGCATCAGTATTGATCGCCTCATCATTCTCTTTATACCCATGCCATCGCATTTAGGCACATTTCAATTCGCACCAAGAAAATTAGATATAAAGGTGGGTACGTGGTACTGTGGTATTGACCGATAAGCACGTTGACCCTTCATGCTATAATTATGCAGGATCTCTTCAGGGTGACCGTCGATCGTCCCGTGGCTGGTTGAGAAATGTCACGTCAAGCGAGACTCACTTCTGATTGGTTCATTATAAATAGAGCTTAGAAAGAAAG